>JACJUM010003147.1:1078866-1427882 GCA_020976665.1 Heortia vitessoides
AGGTAAATATATAAAATAAAAAATTTAATTTGTTTATTTAAATTGAAATAAATAGTGAATATAATTAAAAACCACATGATTTTATTTACTATTTATTATTCAATCTAGAAAAAAATCCTATGAACAGCCTAACTAATCTCCTTTTTATTTTGTAAACAACCTGACATGTTGTCTTATATTAAATTGAGATATAAACTATCTCTCAAATTGGTTCTAAGTGTACATTGCAAGCAAATTATGAATAAAATCGATACACTTCTTTACTTAATCGTTTTTATGAGATATAAAGGAGAAATGAAAGAAGATACAAAAAACAACCGTCGCAGATTATAATTGCAAAATCTGCGTGTGTAAATGGAATGTGTTCTTTTGTTACACTTTTATGTTCCGGCTGGCGAGCAAGTTTTATTATAATTTCTTTTTGTTGGAATTTTATGGACAGAGCCTAAGTCCTGGGAAAGGGCAATAGAATATGTATTTTCAATTTTCGGTAAATCAAGTGTTCCCGTGAGATACAAACTACAAAACATAAAGTGGCGGCAAACCCATAGTTTGCACCTGAAAAATAAGTGTTTACAACTACGGTTATGATTCTTACAGTCAACAAGGTGTATTTTGCGAGGCGCGTAAATGTTTGTTTTTAAGGAGACAAAGGACTTCTGTTCATTTTGGTGGACAAAAGCATTACAACTTATATACTAAAATACCTAAAATTGTGCCGGATTACTTGTGTGTTGGGACACATTTATCTGTGAGTAGGCGAGTTCGCTCATAGGGTGCAGCCTTGCCTTCAGCAGGGGGTAAATCCCAGGGTTAAGTACGGTCGAGGACCGAGCAGGAAGTCCTACGTCATACATGCGTACATGTATGATTTGCATAATCGGTTTTACCTTTATTTCGATAATAACCTACTTTTTATACATAAATACTTTCTGAATTTTCGTTTCAAGTAAAAAAATTTTTCTAATATTTACGCGTTCACTCATAATAAAACTACCGTTTCTCAATCTTGAGGACAGATGCGCAAGGTCACCGAAATGTCGAACAAAAACTCAATTGTATCAATTGAAGTAGAGTTGTATATAGTACACATCATAAAATATGGTATAAGTATACATCTATATATATATATATATACATATATAATAATTTGAAAAAAATATCAAATCGATTTAATGTACTCATCGATTATTAGAGGGACAGAATTATAAATAGTACATAATCTAACAGCTGGTGTCAGTGTTGCCAACATAACATTTTAGTACTTGAAGTAACTACTTTCGGGTAGTTTTAGCGAAACGAAAAGTTTTAGCAATAAAATATGTTTTTAAAGGGCTTCTTTAGTACCCTTTAGTCGAAATAGTTTTAGGACTAGGAATGAACTTAAAACTCCCTAAAATAGTGACAAAAGATATGAAAATCGAGTATATATGTACGTACCCATATTTTAATTCTATATTAGATTTTTAAAATCTATATAGGAACTAATAACTGCATTTTTAAAATTCATTAAAAAAGCACTTTATAATTGAATATAAAAGTTAAAATCTTTACATTCATCACGCGTTTGGCCTGTTGGGACTCTCAAGGATAAGGACTATCCGCTTGCTATGATCTTCAAATACTTCTCTCGCTTCCTTTGTGAGTACTGCGATGCTTAATGCAAGGCATTAGTTTTATCATACACGCTCGTTTATTGTTGATACTTCTCACATGGCCCTTCTTAAATACTTTTTCTATCTGGTTAAGGTGTGTTCGCCTAGGCCGTTCCATACCAAATATTTACTTTTTTTAAATAGATGTGTGTAGTATGCGACAGGTTTACATAGACAAATATGTCAAACAGTTATAGTTTATTTGAACTCCAGCACGGGTAAAAAGAATGTTTAAAATCGATTAGAAAAATCTTGACAGATTTGTGTAGGCTGTTGGTTTGTGTACACACTGAAAGTGATTTGTGCGCCAAATTCAAAGCGCACAAACAGAATACATGTAATCTAGAAAGGTACATTAATCTTTTCTCTTAGAACGAAATCCAAAGTCCGAACGAAAGTTCGAACGACTTCGTAGCGCATTTTATTATTCAGTCTAGACTGGGACTTGAGTTTCTAGGAGTTGGCAACACTGGTTTGCTTTCGTTTTCATGTAATTATCTCCTTGTATCCAGAAAAGATCTTATTGTTCAATATTTATTTGTTTATTTGATAAATAAATCCACCGAAAAAGTAATATTTTGTGTGCACAAACGTCAATCGTCTTGGTAATGAGCGGTGTATGTAATGTATCGCACTATAAATAGCTCAAGTCGTAGTTAGTTTTGGATTTTCTTTGATTGTAATGGTTCAGACATATTGTGTAAGTAATTGGTAAAAATGGGTCGCCGAGAGGAGCCTGCATGGGCAAAGGGCACGGTGGGGTTGGCCATGGCTCGGGAGCGTGGAGACATTCGCCGGCAGTTCCAAGAGAAATTAACTGTGACCAGAGAAACCATTGACAGACTTGGCTTGGAAACTACTCTGGACGGTCATGTGGGATGCGTCAACTGCCTCGAGTGGAACACTGATGGATCGTAAGTGACCTGTCATATATTTAATGTGAAATTCCTGTTGACATTGGAATGATGTGGACATTTGCTTTTCAGTGTGTTGGCATCAGCCTCTGATGATCTCCATGTGATCTTGTGGGACCCTTACCGCTATAAGAAGCTTCACAGGATCACCACAGGACATACTGGAAACATTTTCTCTGTGAAGGTAAAATACTTGCATAATACTGCTTAATTGGATTGAGTCATATATGCTGACTAAAGGGCATAGACTATAATATCTTGCTGTTATTGTGATTAAGATTTATTATTGTTTGTTGCACTTAATTTAAAATTACTCTGAATAATTGGAAGTGATCTTTGAGGTGTACAATGGATTCTTTTATTGCATGTATTTTAATTATTTGTGTAACTTTGCATAAGCAAAAGGGAGATGTAAAAACAAATTAAATGACCATAATTTTTGTAATCGGTTATCTTTCTGTGAATCATAAATTACGATCAGTAGCATACTATTAAACTTGATATTTGTTGAATATCAAAACCATTCGAATTAGATATTAAATGTCTAAACTTACTTTAATATTAATCAATCCAACTTAAGTTTTGTAAATTTTTTGTGCTCAAATATTTTAAGAAATTCTTGACCTCAATAATTATTGTATTGATATTCATTCTTATATTTGAAAAAACCTTTTTAAAAGCAATCAACATATTTTTTAGACATAATTCTAATTATTGCATCCTTTGCTTTTATGAGTCTTTTATTTACATTATCTTTTATAAATTCCACTTGAATTGGACATACTATATACATATTGAGAAGAACAGCAATTTATTTTTGAATAATTCTTGAAATGTCTTTTGTTTTCATATTGTGTATGCATTTATGTATGTTCTATTTTTTGTTAAGAGTATGACTGTAACATTATTACTAAACACTATTTTACCTGGTTCATTTTCTGGTTTGGTTTAGGCTGCTCATGTCATTGTTAAATAAAATGCACCTATATTTTGACAAATATTATAAATGTAGATGTTTGTGAGTATGGATGTCTGTTTGATCTTGTCAGATTTGGATAAAATTTGGCGCAGAGATTATTGATTGTCGGGAGTAATATATAGGCTATATATTTTACTTCAAAAGCATTTTCCCATTCCATTTATGGCATCAGCACACATTGTTTAGCTGTTTCAGAGTTCCATATAATTTATCTGGGATTAAAAAGAGTTTCTCAGGGAAGCAATAAGTTCCTCCTGGATAAAGTTCAGTCAGAAAAATTTGTGAATAAATAATAGGTATTTATTTTTCCTGGTTGGAGTTAAGTACTGGATTTGATTATTATACATATGTATTGTATTATGCGATGTAGTGTATATTAAGTTGAATTAATATAAAAATTACTGAACTTCCCAGTAGGTTGATATTTAAAACCATTTTATTAAACAATTTTAACGCTGGGTTCTGCGATAGCCAACACGCTTGCCCACCGTGGCTTGGGGGGCCTATTGGGGGGCACTGCAGTAAATGATTTACGGCTGCTATGATGATTCATATAAAACTTCCTCTTGAATCACTCGTATTTTTTAAAAATTCCGTTTCGTAGTTTTAAAGATCCAAGCGTACACTGCACAACACAGCATACTAGGGACATACAGCGGAAAGCGACTTTGTTTTATGCTATGTACACCGTCCACTGCTGGACACAGACTTCCCTAAGAGACTTGCTATAGGATCGGCTGCATCTGGCCTGCGCCCTGATGCTGCGATTGTAGTCAGATCGTCTGTCCATTTTGCGGGTGTATGTTCTACGTTGTTCTTGTTAGTGCGTGGTGCCTATTCTAGAACTTTCCAGTTCCAACGTTCGTTAGTTTGGTAATTTTTACTTGGTGACGGGCCTAATGGCGCAGATGGTAGTGCGTTTTGGGGGTTTGGGTGGTAGCGCCCAAATCAAACATTAATATGATGAATATTTGTGTTCGTTCAGTGCCTGGGTGTTAAATATGTATTTAAGTATAATTATGATTCCTCTGTTGTCTGATGTCCGTAAAATAAATTGCTTTAAGCGACTTCTCGAAGTCAGGTCAATGTGAGTACAATGAGACGTGTTATTTTGGTATAGTATTTTTTGTCAAACCTGCAATTGATAAATTTAAATTTATCGTGCCGATCTCAAAGGGCATGTTGAAGTTCCCGAACTATTTCTATATCCTGGAACTCTCCTCAGATTTCAATCGCGAAGTAGTTATTAGTTTAAATCCATAACAGATGTACTTTGTGATACATGAGCGTTGGGTTCGTCCCCCCTCCCCTCACCTCTATATACGCCTATGGCCTTTTCCATCCTTCCGGATGCTAAAATGAGATGCGCGCTTCCAGTTCCTGACGCCCGACACGATCGCCACGTGCGCCGCGGACGAGCAGGTGCGCACGCGCAGCGTCACGTCGGGCGCGGTGTTGCGCGAGTGTTCGTGCCACAGCGGACGCGTCAAGCGACTCGCAGTTGCACCCGGGGACCCGCACATGATATGGTCTGCTGCTGAAGACGGGTTTATCCTGTAAGTATCAAATAACTGACCTCTAACAAGTACCTCCTGAAAAATAAAACGAAATAGATAAATTCACATATTTCATACATTGACCGGACACCCTGATAAGTCGCTTGAGACAAGTGCTTCAAGCGTCTTATACATGTGTGATTCCTATGTTGTCTAACGTTTGTACGTTAGACAACATTGGAATCACAATTAAAGTGCTTAAATGCATATATTCAACAGCCAGACACAGAACAAACACAAATATCTTCATATAAATATTTGTCATGGATGGGGATCGAACCCACGACCTCTGGTGCACAAGATAGGATCACTACCAACTGCGCCACCGGTCCCGTCATCATAAATAAATTGACACGTATTATACCTGACTGGCATATCGTCGTTTAAGTTCTAACACCGCGTAAGTCAAAATGTTGACACTTTGTACAATTGGGAAAACATTGCTCACATTTCATAAAATCATTTTAAAAGCTTGTGCATTTAGTTGGTGCAAAATAGATTTCGTTTAAACAATACACGGTATAAACGTTTACTGCAGTTTACTTAGAAATGTAATATTAAATGTAATATTGTGTTATCATTGGGCTTAATTATTAAGTTGCAAACTCTGACATACGCGGTGTTACAACTTATGCGACGATATGTAGATTAAGGCAATTTTTTAATGGATTTTATAGAGCTGTTATAAATATAACCCGTGCGGTACCGGCAGAGTAGAGTAGTAGTAGTGATGCGCTCTGCCCAGCGCGGCAATTCGGGCAAAGATCCCTCTATCTTAGGAAAGCCTTTGTCCAACAGTGGACTTTTAAATCATGTCATCCACATAAACAATCATAAATTATAAAAAATGGGTCCCTACAGGGATAAAGTAGGGTTTGCAAGTATTATTTGGTAAAATCATTAAAATAGCCACGATTCTGATAGAACTTCGGAAACACTTGGGATTCGTGATCTTAAACACATTTAATTAAATATGTGTTTCATGGGTTTTTAGAATTTACCCCTCAAGGGTGAAACATAGGGGTTGTAAGGATTTTTTCTGCGCCAATTTCTTTCTAGATATAAAAAAGCAATATAATATTTAAGACATATCACTTCACCGAATCATCACCTCAAAACATCTTCACTGACTCATTGACTGACATATCAACGCAGGACCTAAACTACATGGGTTAAATACTTGAAAATTTGCACAAGGGTACCTTTTATAATGTAAGAGAGCACTAAGCATTTTTGAAAATAAAGGGGTAAAACGGGGATGAAATTGTGGGGCGCTGCTAGTTATGATATAAGAAAATAATTTTAAATTCCCAGGCAACACGATACCCGTATGCCGCACACGTGCAAAAGCGAATCGTCAAACGTGCTGGTGAACCTGCTCAAACACCTGGGCAGGTTCGCTGAAGCGAAGAGTGTGGCCGTCAACCCTCGAAGGCCTAATCTGATAGCGGTGGGCGCGAACGACTTCTACGTACGCCTGTATGACACGAGGATGATCAAGATGGCAAAGCAGCAGGTAAGTGTTGTAGGTGGGGTACTCCACGTTTGAAGTGTTGATTAGTATCTCTCTTTGTACCAATAGTCGTGAGAGGCGATTGTGTGGTACCAGAATCCACAGATGGCTGTATATCCGTCTGTAGCAGTCAGTCGATGTGCATTCGTGAAATTATGCGGCCATTCTGGACAAAATTCTCCCTTTCTTGAGAAGTATGTCCAGCAGTGGACGTTCTACGGTTGGTGTGATGAGGATGCATATTTAGACAGTCCAAACGCGTGACATAACCGTGGCAGTAATAGTTCAGAATGAGGAATTGATACTCAGCGTTTAGACAAGTATCAAACATTATTTAACTAGAAATTTGATTTGGTCGCAGTGGCATCGTCAGAATCTGCGTCCTAGCGGTGACTTTGACTCCTACGTGCTACGGAATGCGGCTCGTTACTTTGGACCAGGTAAAGTCGTCTTTCTACATTTCTACTTAGTGATACTTTTTTTCTTAACAAAGTACCTTGAGGTACTGGCAGAGTAGAATAGTACCTCCCTATGTACCAGGTGTCATAAGAGATGATTAAGGTCCGATAAGGATGATTAACCGACAGATGGCGGTATATCGGTAACAGTGTAGCTCAAATGCACAGGGCGGGTATGGGCAGCAGCATCACCGTCGCGAGAGCAGTGCTCTGCGATTGCCAACATGCTTGCCCAGCTCGGCAATTATGGGCAAAATTCCCCCATTCTTAGGAAGGCCTATGTCCTGTGCATTTGAGATCCACTATTTCGGATGGATCTACCGCCATCTTTCGGTTCTGGTACCTGTGTCACCTCTTACGATACCTGGTGCACTGGGAGATACTATTCTATTCCGCGGGTACCTCACGGCACGGTAAGTATATGGTTAATCTCTAACGGCTGGTGTATAATTTAATGTATTAAATAACAAAATTTCCATTTTGGCTTGTCGCGAGGCAGTGTAGAATGAATATACGAGCCTGTAGTCTAGAATACACGTGGGCTCGTCTTTGTTCTGGAGTAACGTCAACAGGATCGACATGTTTTTTCGCAGACCTAAAGGAGCACCCTAGCAGTTTAAGTAACTTTTTCATCCCTTAAATATTTACGGCTCCAAGGGATATATTTGTTTATGGACGGTATTCTTTGCAAAGTGGTGGTTTAGCGGTCAGAGTAGAATAGTACCCCCTTCTGTATCAAGTGTCGTACGGGGCAACTAAAGTACCGGAATTATCAGATACACATACTTTCGTAAGTAGCTGCCCAGCGTGGCATTTTGGGGCAAAATTCTTTAAAGTTCACTTGGGGAGGCCAATGTCCGTCGATGGACGACCAACAGCTGATGTGATGATGATTGACATATGCTGCTCTTGCTGCTCCCAGGGGAGATCCCGAGGGACGTGACTGTCTGCGCATCGTAAAGTCAATAGTATGTTTGAATTGTTTTTTTTGGACTATTCAAAAGTTTCCTTTGATTAATAGAATATAGAAGAAAAACAAGCAGAAGTCTAGCCGATACTAATCTAGAAGACTAGAAGTAAGACAGTATGAGAAACAGTCCAGCTGCATTAAATGTTAAAGCTCTAAATTTCTTTTGCAGGTCACCTGTGCATTGAACCAAACGAGCTGTTCCCGAAGAAGGCTGCCACCTACGTCGCCTTCAGCAACGACGGAAACGAATTGCTCGTCAACCTCGGCTCTGAACAGGTATACATTCAGACTGATGCCTCGCGGTGTTACCCACGGTTTTAAAGAGAAAATAAATTGAGGTATACCTCATATAAAGATGGTCTTCGTTAGTACCTCGCTCCCACTTATTTCTACCGCCAAATAGCAGTGTTCGCATTGCTGAGTTCCGGTTGGAAGGGTTAGAAAGTAATTCCACTGATTACTGGGTAATGTGACATATTATCTTCAAGTCATTAGATTGGCAATGCCCTAGTGATGTTCTTTTGTTATTACTAGCGTGTATAGGCTGCGGTAACGCTAACTATCACGCGGACTTTGGTTTGTTTGGCGACCTGGCCTAATAAAAAAAAAACTGGTCTACCTCCACCTATATACATCGTGTTCCTCTCAGGTATACTTGTTCGACATAAACTCGACGCGCAGCTCCAAGCTGGTGGAGAGTTTCATCATCCGGCACAACCACGGCGCGCGCGAGCAGGCCGGCAAGGGCGCGCGGCCGGAGCCCCGGCACGGCGCCAACGGGACCGTGCCGGCGCCCGAGCCCGCGCCGCAGCTCCCGGAGCGGATCCAGCAGCTCAAGGAGCTGGTGAGTTGAAGACGCTCCGCTTTAATATCTTCTGTGATGCTGGGATTTCCTACTTAATTGCTCTAGTTTTTGGTAATAAATCGTCGTTGACTATAAGTCATTTTTTTAAGTTTTGGTGCTTTCATCATGATTAAGAGAGGTAGCATATTACTTGACAGAATTTCATTTGGCCTAACATTTTAGACCGTCATTTCTTTTGTGATATTTATTACTTGACATATTTTAGCCGATCAAAATATATACAATAATAATATGTACACTAATTTGCAAAATACGGGCGGTTTTGATTTTAGTTCTTTAAAAAATACGGTGCCAAAATGATTTCAATCATTTGTACATGTTCCTGGCCGGTTTTAAAAATGCCGTGGTGTTTAAAACAGTACGTTCTAAATTAACATTTTCGTTGATGCTCGTTTTTACAGAAAACCACTTTTTATCCTACATTTTTGGTACGAAGTTCCAAAAGATAATATCGGTTTTCATAACTTTTGGTCAATTTTTATGAATTTATTTCATCTTCTTAAGTCAAAGCTTCATTTATTGCTGTTTAGCTATCTCAATAATGTTAGAAAAAGTGGTAAAAGCTATCAAAATTATTGCGCTCCTCGAAGAGGGTTGCAGCCAACGCTTCGTGGCTCAGAGGCTAAGTGTAAGTCGCACGACAGTTTAAAGGACCTGGCAGCGGTATCAAGACACCGGTTTCGTCGAGAGAAGGCCTGGTTCTAGAAGAAAACTATGTATCCAACCACGAGATGATCGTTTTCTTGTGAGTCGCGCATTGAGAAATCGCAAGTCTTCGTATGTGGACCTTAAGAACAACCTCGAAGAAGTAAGAAATGTGCATATTAGTCTATGGACGGTCAGGAGGAGGCTTCTAGCGGCCAATATACGTAGTCATCGCCCGGCCCGCGGCCCTAAGTTACTCCGTGAGCACAGAGTTGCCAGGCTCAGGTTTGCTCGAAATTGTGAGGCATGGGCTCAAGAAGACTGGAATAGGTTATTGTTCTCGGATGAAGCCAGGATATCTCTGTTCGGTGAAGATCGACGTCGCGAGTGCTACGAAGACGAGGACAACGCTTTGCAGAGGCTTGTTTTGAAGAAATCACACCTTATAGTGGGGGCTCTGTTATGTTTTGGGTAGGAATAAATTCAATGGATCGTACAGAGTTAGTCTTCATTGAAAACGGCTCACTGACTGGACATCGATACATAACGGAAGTTCTTATTCCTCATGCACAACCCGCATTGGCCGCTTTAGGCGAAGCTCAATTTTTATGGACGACAACGCTCGCGCCCAACGGTATGGCGATGTGGAAGCGTATGTGCAACCGGTCGGCATTTGTCGTTTAGATTGGCCAGCTCGAAGTCCCGACCTCAATCCTATAGAGCATGTCTGGGACGTTCTGAAACGACGCGTGAGATCAGTACAACCGGCTCCGCAGACCATCAGAGAGCTGAGGAATGTGATTACCGCGGAGTGGGAACGTATTCCGCAAGCAAGTATCCGGGATATCCTCGCTAGCATACCCAGACGAATTCAAGCTGTGACTTCAGCTAGAGGGGGTCACACTCGATACTAAACATTTAACTGCTTTTACTTTATTAAAGAAAAAACAAACAAAAATCTTTGTTAACTTTTACTTCACGAGTATATGCACTACTAGCGAGCATACACTACTAGTGAATTTTAGCATTAAAGTCCATAAATTTTATCAAAATGTTATAATAACACTGACGATAACGATTATTTGCTAATAAATTTACAAAATTGTGAAAGTAAAACTACCTATAATTATGAAATAAACCAATAGTAACATTTGAAATGGTTCATTGCTTAGGTGCCCGTTTTTTATGCAAATGAGTGTATATATACAGGTATATTCAACAAGAATATATACATGAGGGAGATCTCTTACAAAGGCCGTCTGAATCAGTACCTTGAACATAATCATCATCATACCAGCCTCGAAGAAAGAAGGTGCAATTATTGTCAAAATTTTCCTGTTTTTGGGGAGGAGTGTGTCTAGCAGGACTTCCTACGCGCTCTTTCCTTTCCTTGGACGCGCTGGGCAAGCATGGTGGCAATCGCAGAGCGTAGCTTCTGTAGCTAGGAATGTGGCTGCCTACCCTCGCCCTGTTACGTTTAAGCTACACTGTTACGGATTGATATACCGCCACCTGTTGGTTCCCAATAGTTTCTAGCTCTCCAGTTGTGTCCATCTGAGCCCACAAAGAACAACTTGTGAGTTGTTTCCAACGTTGCAGCTGTGGTCAATGCCCCACTGTCTCCAACGTCCCAGTTCTGACTAATCTCAGTCGTTCCCAACATCCCAGTTGTGTCCAACTCCCCAGTTGTTTTCAACGCCCAAGTTGTATCTCACGTCCCTGTTGTGTCCAAATTCTAAGTTATGTTCAACACCCCAGTTGTGTCCAACGCCCCAGATGTGTCCAACGCCCCTGTTGAGTCCAACTCCTCAGTTGTGTTCTACACTCCAGTTGTGTCCAACGCTCCAGTTGTGTCCAACGCCCCTGTTGTGTCCAACACCAGTTGTGTCCAACGCCCCTGTTGTGTCCAACGCTCCAGTTGTGTCCACCTCTCTTCCTTTCCCTCAGATGAACTCCTAAACTGAACTGAATCGATTTGTATTAAATTTTGCTCATTATGTGCAGTCGGATCCAACTTGAGAGATTGGATAATTTAAATCTTAATTTATAGTGGTGAATTTTTTTTTTGAATATTATATAAAATGACAAATTGTTATTTTTATCTGTGAGTGCCACATGATTTTCCGTTCGCATATAGAGCACTGAATTCGTTAAAAAAAGAGATTTTCTATAGCTCTATCCGATGGAAGAAAGTGAAATAAGATTAAGATGAGAAGATGACGGTCAATCAGTCCTGCCTCGGCTTAAGCTGCAGCGGCATTGCGTAGGATGCAGCTGCAGAGCTGGTCTGCCGACAGGAGCCAGGAGCCAGGACGATGCCAGTCGGGCACAGTCTCACCCGGTTGCCGGTGTTTCAGGCGAAAGACCACGCGGCGAAGAACGACTTCGCCGGCGCCATACACCTGTACAGCCGCGCCATCGGCGAGTGGCCGGCCGGCGCCGTGCTCTACACAAACCGCGCCGCCGCGCTCATGCGGCGCGCCTGGTAAGGCCCGCGCCCGTCTATCCTTACTAATATTATAAATGTGAAAGTAACTCTGTCTGTCTGTCTGTTACGCTTTCCCGCTTAAAACTCTCAACAGAACGACTTGACGAAATTTGGCACAGACGATTTTTAGACCCTATAGGACATAGCCTATGCCGGTTATACCCGGACATATGCCGGACATAGCCGGTTTGAAGGGTGAGAGAGTCAGTGAAATTACTGGGTAATTGTGACCCGCCCCCCCCCCCCCCCCCCCCAACCCCTTATCCCGAAATTAAACCCTAGATACGCCAATGCCTTTGTATGAAGTCTACGTCATCCAAAGATTGTTTGTTGGTTTCCTAAACACCATGGGATCGCCGTTCAGGACAGGAGACACATATGCCGCGATCAAGGACTGCTACCGTGCCATCGAATTGGATCCGAACCACGTCAAGTCGCACTTCAGGCTGGCCAAGGGTCTGATGGACCTCAATCGGGCGAGGGAGGCTCACGAGTGCTTGCTGTATTTTAAGGTAGGTAAATCTAAAATAATTGTCTTTTGTTTATTACAGACGAATTTAATGACTAGCCTATTTTTACGGGGCCAAAGTTCTGTGCGCAGGTTCGATCCCCACTGAGGACAAATATTTATATGATGATATTTGTGTTTGTTCTGTCTGGGTGATAAATATATATGGTGTATTTAAGTATTTTATTTGTGATTCTTTTGTTGTCTGATAACGCAAGTGCTTTCAGCGACTTACCTCGGTATATCCCTGATCCTACTTATATTATAAATGCGAAAGTAACTCCGTTTGTCTGTCTGTTACGCTTTCTCGCTTACACCTCTCAACCGATTTTGATGAAATTGGCACAGACAATCTTTGGACCCTAAAAAAGGACAGGCTATTTTTCCATTTGAATTAAGGGTTGTGTGGGGTCGAAAGGGGGGATGAAAAGTTTTATGGAAGTGTCGCTATTTTTGGAGCTAGAAACTTGAAACTTATTTTTCAGGCCATTCATTCGATATAAATAAACATGACATTCAAAGTTTATATTATTTAAGTTAAAGAGGTATGGTACCTTTATACAAAAAAACTATTCCACGCGGACGAAGTCGTGGGCGCAGCTAGTAAATATATATTTTTTTGTATGTTTGTTCATCATCATCACCAGCCACTGGCGCGTTGGTCTCCTTAAGAGACTTCCAACAGAACCGGTTATTGGTATTGGCGGCTTGCTTAGATCTTACTGAGATGTTTATAACAAATAAATAATAGATAAAAACGAAACGGGCTTAAAATTGTTTTCCAAACAGCTACAATCACAACGAGCAGTATAAGCTTTGAGTCTGCCCAAAGGTACCTTAAAAACTAAAAGTGCCCCAAAAACTAAATGTACCCCAAGACCAAAAAGTACCCCAAGAACTTAAAGTACTCCAAGAACTAAAAGTACCCCAACAACTAAAACTACAAAGTCCCCGTGGACATTTTTTAGCCGATTCAGCATTTTTGTCCCATTTAGAGAAAAGTCCCTCTTTTCCGCAGGCTTTTAGATTCCTTAGGCATATATATAGAGGGGGAGGAAGCGGGAGAACTCATATCAAATCTTGATTAAGCATATCAGCCGTTGGATGTCTACTGTTGGACACCAATAAATGAGATAAGATATATATATATATATATACACGAGTGAAACCGCTGGGCACTGTTAGTTTTATTATAATTGTCATTGTTCCCTACCGTAGGACAAGTTCCCGAAACACGCGACCAGTCATGCCGTGTTCCTGCTGCAGAAGGACATCAACGAGGCATTGGAGGGTATGAACGACCAACCAGAGCCTGATGAAGGTAGGTACTCTGATGGGCGGACAATATAGCTGGCGTGTTGAACAATCTTACCAGCAAACTGATAACAGGAAGAAGCGGAAAGTCGAAAAATTATTTTCTCTAGCATAATGTAATAAACTAAACCTCTCAATAGATAATGTATACCTTTAAATATTTTCCATATGCATTTAGTAAAAAGCAGTTATGTTAATATTACAAACAGATCTATTTAAATGTATTGATAAACATTGATGGGCAAGATGGCGCAGATGGTAGTGAACCTGTATTGTGCGACAAACCCTCGGGTTCGATTCCCACCCAGGACAAATATTTATATAATGTTATTTATGTTTGTTCTGTGTCTGGGTGTTATATATATATTTAAGTAGTAATATATATTTTTTTGATTCCTCTGTTGTCTGATGTCCATAAAACAACTGTTTTAAGCGACTTACTACCGAGTCAGCTCAATGTATGAGATGTGGTGGGTATTTATTTGATTATTATTATTATTTCAACTGCTTAACTATGTGGCTTAATTACGAGTATCATTTGGACAGCTTCGTGGGGCATACTGAAACAATCCCAAAAAAAAGCTTATGAAGCATTGCGATCACGAAGAATAATATAATCGTGTTTGACAGGCCCAATGGTGCAGAAGGTACTGATCCTATCTTGTGCGCGTGACAGTAAGCGTCACTGCAGCCTTTAGACGCTCGTAATATCACAAGGATATCACTAGCGCGTTGCCAACCTTGTGATTGAAGATATTATGTCAACACTTAGTCATTTCAAACCCTCTCTCACCCTTCCAACCGGAACACAGCAATGTTTGGTGGTAGAAATAGTTATGACTGAGGTACCAATACAGAATACCTTCTGCATAAAGTCTACCTCATGTGTAATTGTTTAATTATGAATGTACAGAGAGTACAACAGAGGATTCACAAATATACTACTTAAATATGTATTTAAGTAGTATATTTGTGAATCCTCTGTTGTCTGATGTCTGTAACACAAGTGCTTTAAGCGACTTATATCGGAGTCATGTAATCTAGTATCAATTTATTATCATTTTATATTCTCAATGTGTTAAGTTCCAGAGGTGATAGTGGACATAAACGACGTCCAGACTATTAGTGTCTTGGAGCGGCAGCTGAGGACTGCCGCGATCGACTACAGCCAGCGATTTGTTGGCCACTGTAACACCACTACAGATATCAAAGAGGCCAACTTCTTGGGGCCCGATGCCAGCTTCATAGCTGCTGGGTACGTATTGTCAAACTAATAATCTCGACTGGAGAAAAACCTCTCCCAGCGATCTCCATCAGGGCCGGATTGCGTGCGTCCTGCGCCATCCTGATGTTCAAGCCAGATAGTCTCTCTACCAGGTGCGTGGTATTCATCGTAGCGTAGAACCTTAAGGCTCCATCGGTCATTGACTGACTCTGCGTACTAAGAGAACTGGCCACTGTCATTTCAACTTGTTTATTTGTAACTATATCCTTGGTCTTGGGTTAATTACGGATCTCCTCCGTTTTATAGCTGGGCTAGTTGGGCTTTTTTAAGTCGGCTGGCAGAGTAGATTAGTAGCTCATTTGTACCAGGTGTCGTAAGAGGTGACTGAGGTTTCGGAATCGATAGATGGCGGTATATCTACCCGAAACAGCTTAACTCAAATGGGCAGGGATAGGCAGCAGCATTCTCGTCGCAACCCCAAAATTTACAATTGCCATCACGCCTTCTCAACGCTGCAATTATGGATAAAAGAAATCAACTTTAACGAGAAGCTCAAGCCTTTCGATCTGAAGATCATCTTGATTATAGCAGCTCCTGAACGTCCAAAGCTGGGGATTGACCTCCCCGAAAGATTGCCATCCCATACGGCCTTAATCCAGCGTGATCCGGCTGTTCCAGTCTGCCAGTGTGTTGTATTTTGGGTACTACATTGCGCTCGCCGGTGGGTTCTTCGACTAACCTTTAGTTTGGTTACGAGATAATGGAACCAAATTATGAATGACTCTATGATGTCTCTTCCAGCTCGGACGACGGCAGCTTATTCATTTGGGAGCGCAAATCCGGTAACATCGTCCGCTGCTTGCGCGGGGACTCTTCCATAGTGAACTGCGTGCAGATGCACCCGTCACAGTTCCTGCTGGCCACCAGCGGCATCGAGGCGGTCGTGCGGCTCTGGAGCCCGCGCCCCGAGGTCAGTGACCGGTGTTTACACCATAGGAAACTGGAGCTGATGGTTGACTGCAGCTGTTCTTGTGGGCCTCTAGCACCGTGGGTGGTGCGGCTCTGGAGGCAAACTCGAACGCAAATATACTTTATTCAAGCACTTTTTAATCGTCATATCAGTATTTTTAATAAGGAAGACATGTAATTATAGATAATACAGACGTCCCTGATGACCCAGAGGATCATAAAAGTCACCTACCACATAGATTATTTCAATAAGCCCTCATTTAACAACGTGCCGGCACCAGACGAGTCTTAAAGCTAAGTTTTCTGCACGACCATTACGCGACCTAAAAGAAATGAATCTGCAATAAAAACTGGTGGTGATGAAGGTTTTACCAACACCGTCTATTTAGTAGTTGGCGCTAATAAAAACCATTCCGACGTCGGCGTTAACAAACCATTGTCCTAGCTACTGCTAGGGGTTGAAACAATTCAACCCCTAGCAGTTTTGTCGTTGACATAATCTTTAACGTAATGGTATGCTTTAGAGATAAGCTATTTTTTAACTTATTTCTTGAGTTTGGGCTTAACCTAAATATTTTACGAGATCAAAGTCCTTCTGCAGTTCCCATCACAAAGACGCGTCGCACACATTAGTGATTTGATAAATAGTAGAGATAGAGAATTTTGTAAATATCCGGCGCAATCTTGTTTTTGCTTGGTGAAATTGCGAAACGTAAAGACACGTGGTTTTTAACTAAATATGGGTCTTAGCAGGAATTTTAACCTGAAATACGTTAGCATTAGCACCCGGTCTTGTTTGTGTACTGTCACTATCCGTGCTAGCCATTATTGGCTTTAAGACGGTCGTGTAGCTGAAACGCCACTGTAGCCGAAACAGAAGCCATGTATTATTCTAATCGCTATCAGGATGGCAAAGAGGAGTCCCGCGTGATCACGGACATGAAGGGGGCGGCGTTCGCCAACCAGCAGCGCATGCGCAGCGACCCGTTCGAGGCCCTGCTGCTCAACATTAGCTTCGCCGGCGGGCCCGAACGCGACCCGCACTCGCCCGCCTGCCGCCCCACGTGAGTGTACCACCACCACCAACACCACTCCCCCACACCGGGACCGGCGCCCGTTCGAGGCCCTACAGCTTAACATGTACATGTACATATGTTGTAACATACCAAACATCTTTATTTTTATTAATTATGTAACTTTTTCATTATTACTTGTCCATTTGAAAAATGATAAAGAATGAGGAAAGCAATTTTGTAATCCTTCTAAATATTATACGCCTACTACAAATGTTTCTACAGGGCAAATGATATGGTATGCGAAACAGTTTTGCTCATACAAATCTCAATTTGCAGGTAATGGCAGCATAAAAGTTATATGTCGACATATAATGTAGACGGAGCCGAGTCACTGTACATAGCTTAGTTATATACATAGATATTGTATCATAAATATTAAAGCCTATCGATTATTCCTTGTTATTGTTCACTGAGTTAAGGTTGGATGGTTTTATTTTATTTCAAGGGTCGGTATATAGTGTATCCCGGCTGATATATATAAATATATACACAATGTTGTTATATGTAATAATTTTCTGTCATTAATAACACGGGTCAACAAAAACTTTTGTCTGTATGGTCCAGAATTTTTTCCATTTTTTTGCCGTGGGTACCAGCAAGGTAGAATAGTACTTCCCTCTGTACCAGGTATCGTAAGAGGCGACTGAAAAACCAAAACAGATGGCGGTATATCCATCTAAAAGGGGCGTAGCGCAAATGTTACAGGGCGGGGATGGGCAGCAGCATTCCCCAGTCTGCCCAGTGCGGCAATTAAAGGTAAATTTCCCCCATTCTCGGGGAGGCCTATATCCAGCAGTTGACCTATATCCGCTCTGTGGCTTTAATGATGAATTCTAAGTCTCAAATAAATGCCATTTTGAGTAATTCGCGTTTTAGGTAAAATAATTTATAATTAAAAGCTCTCTTGTAAGAGGCGACTGAGGTACCGAATCCGGCAGATGGCGGTATATCCATCCGAAATAGCGCAGCTTAATATTTCAGGGTGGGGATGGGCAACACGATTTTTATTTTATCAAACTCGTCGCGAAGTTAATAAAATAGAAATCGAATATTACGGCCATTAAAGGTTTTTCCATGAGTAAACTAAAAATGTATAAAACACAACAATCAGAGGTCAAAACATAACAATCAGAGACAAAAATCCTCACATAAATACACATAATTGATATTTTATTTCGTGTGATAATTTTTTTGTTGACCGGTGTAATTATTTAGTCAATTTTATTTTTTGATTGTGAAATTTTATTGCTGTCTTTGGATATATTTTATACCGACTTTGTTTTGCGCAGTTTCTAGGAAGCTGCCAAGGTTTTATTTCTTTATTTTTATTATTATTGAGCCATCTTGTGACACTTGAACTAAACGTAGCATCTCACTCATACTGCATTGAAAAGAAAGAGACGGGGCTAACAGACTTTTTTGGCGGCAAAAATGACAGCCGGCTGTCATTGTGTTAGCATTCACAAAAAGGATTTTTCTTTGATGTAATTTCAGTAATGATAGATTTACTAGAGATAGACCTCCCACAAAAGTCGTATGCATTGGTGCATTGGTACCTCACTCTTACCGATTTATACCGCGAGATAGTAGTGTTTGCATTGCTGTTTCGGTTTGAAGAGTGATAGAGGCAGTGCAATTACTGGGTACATGTAACATTGCATCTGCAGTTCACAAGGTTGGCGACACGCTAGTGATATCTAAGTGTAGTTAGTAGTTAGATGTATGGATGTTTAAATGTTTGGATGTATAGATGAATGGATGTATGGATGTATGGATGTGTGCATATATAGATGTATGGATGTATAGATTTATTCAATTATGGTAGTTTTCAATGATACATCTACTAGAGGTAAATCTCATACAAAGGTAGTCTGATTGGTACCTCACTCTCACCGAGAGTTTAAACCGCCACTTAGTAGTGGTGTTGTGTTCCTGCAGGATACATGCGGCTCGTATAGTTTTTGATCTATGTATTTTTTTAATTGGAAGAGGTGTGTCCCGCGATATTTGTTTGGATGTTTGGATTTTTTGTTTATTTCAGTATTAATTATATAAAGAGTTATAATGTAAGATATCTTACATTATAACTCTTTCTTTAAGATATAAATATAATAAAACAGGAAAATTATTAGTTTTGAATGCTATAGGCTTGTTAAATTCTTCCGGCCCCTGATCAGAGGTTGTTGACCGCTGAATGCTTGGCATTCTGGAAAGTCTACGTGGATTCTCCGTCTCATTTCTTTTTAATTAGTAAGGCAGTGATGCGAACAGTGGGCGTGTCACGATCAGTTGTTTACTTTACATATGTAAAATTGTGAACTGTTCGCCTGTAAAGTTTACAAGTAAACTGTTATAGAGGTAGTTTAAGAATATAAAATTCGTGTAAGAACTAAAGGACTGATTCATGAAGTTAAATGTCATATTTCTTCTATTGATTTATATGTGAAGTGCGTACAATTTGTGTAGATGTCTGTTTGGTTGTACATTAGCATACAAAGTATGGCAAAGGTCTTGAACTATATTTTAGGGAATTGTATTTGAAAATGTTCAAAAAATTAGGGATCTTATTCTGAAACTTGAAATGATACTATCGCATTCTCTTTCTAATCCTTTGGAAGGAAGAGGACAAAAAATATTTCACTTTCCTTTCAGGTCTTGATAGACTTTACTAACAGTTTTCAATAATAAAGATACTCAATTATTAAATACCTGTGTTTTGTTTTATCGTATTAACCGTATGTTGTCCACCGATGGACATAGACCTCCCCAAAAGATTAACAATTTGATAGATTCCAAGCGCAGAGCACCGGGTTGCTTCACATTCCGCCCTGTTGCATTTGAGTCACGCTATTTTGAATCAATATAACGCCATCTGTCGGTTCCGGTACCTCTGTCGTTACGATACCTAGTATATAAGAGGTACAATTTTATTCTGTCGGCATCACATGTCCATTAATGTCTCGGCTGCGGTAATCTGACGAATATGTAGGTTGGTGTCGGATTATCGAATTTATAGGTCTGAAATAATATTCTTTTCGAGCTGTTAAATTAGTGATTGTGTTTTATGATTTTAATGTATTTAGTTTATACCATATTATCTTTGTATGTAAGTCATGGTATACAATAAAGAATATTTGTATTATTATTACTCTGCCAATGAACGAACACACTAACAGCTTCATTGTAATATCTTTGATATTGACTGTTCTATTATCTGACGGATTAGGCAAGTGCCGGATTACCAAAGCTTACAAAGTGCAGGTTTCAGATAAATGCTGCAGTATTGATATTTGCTCTGTGTGGGGCTCTAACCGACGACCTTTGGCACACAAGATATGATCACTACCGTTTGCACCATCGGGCCCGTCAATTATTTAGTTTACTTAATGAAATAATAAGAATACTTAGTAAAATATTTGATGTCGTCCATTTTGACTGACTCTATTTTTATTTTGCCTGCAATTTGTTGCGCCCTGGTATTACAAGTATCCTTAGTTTATGGTAGTGGCTTACCTTACCTTAGGCGGGTTGACTAGTTGTTGCCATTGCAAAAAAATTATTTATATGTTTCGGTTTGTTTTTATCGTAGTAAAAGTAAAAAAAAAAGTTAATGGTAATTTGCAATCTCCTTAGAAATAAGATCTTTAGTTTTGTCTCCTGCTAAAGTTTTATGTTCCTTCTATCAAGAATTGAAATTTATTACAATAGTAAATATTTGAAATTTCATTTCGTTCCCTGAAATAATCTTCGAGCCGCCGCCATTTTGGACGATTCATCCTTAAGTGGTTTAAATACATGCATACGCTGGTATTTGCTCCGGTTATCTATAGCTTATTTTATGGATAGAGTAGAAAATAATTTCACACTTTCTTTTTAGGCGTCTCTGATTATAAATCGTATATATATATGTATATATATATATATATTTGTTGTATGTATATGTACTTTGGACATATTTGATAATATGCTCATACATTTCATTAATCTGCCATTTTGTGCACTTGTTTTCTAGGAAAACTTGTCTATAGTCCTTAAATTGTAGCTGGATTAGAATGACAGCTGTCATACTCAAGTGCTTTTAAATTATTTTAATGACTATTGCTTCATTTTAGGTTGATTTTTTATGATATGCATTTTTTGTAAAACCTTTGTAATAATGTAAACAGTATTGCTAAATAAATAAACGATATTGAGACCTGTCATTCTAATCAAGCAATATTTAAAGTAGTATTATTTTGATGTTTAAAAAGTAAAATAAGTCATTCTGTATCCTGAGCTGTCTCCTCCTCTATGAAGGATACAGCTCCCTGCTCTTCCGTTAAGAGTTAACAAAGAAGCCGTCAAAGAAGATATAACTATAGATATTAGAAACGAGTTATTAGTGAAAATGTCAAATCTTATTTATAATTTAGGGCGCTAAAATTATACAGAGAAAAATATTTTGTTAAGAACTGTCTAATAACACTAGGTAATATTTTCCTCGTCTATTACGGACGTGGGTAGTCCCCTGCTGTGCATAGGCATCCCTAAGGGAGACCTCTGCCCATAATTGCCGCGCTGGTCAAACGTGCAACGTGAATGCTGATGCCCATCGCCGCTCTGTTGCATTAGAGCTACTCGGATGGATATATCAGTCTGTTCCCGTATCTCAGTGGCCTATTACTACCTGGTACAGAGGTACTATTCTATTCCGCCGGTATCTCGCAGAATTTCTCTAAAAGTACCAGGTATTTTCTTCAATTATTTCATTATAATCATTATCATAGCAGCCCTAACGTCCACTTTTGGTTATAGGCATCCCCCAGAAAGGGGGTTTCGCGACAAGAATGCTGTTGCTCATCCCTACACTGTTGTATTTAGGCTACACAGTTTCTAGTACCTGAGTCGCTTCTTACACTTCGTACAGGGGAGGTACTATTCTTCTCTGCCGGTAACCTACATCAAATATTTGCACTTAATAAAATATGACTTTATGAAATATGATTAATAGCAGGGCTGCCGTGAGGTACCGACAAAGTAGAATACCTCCTCCTGTACTAGGTGTCGTGAGAGGCGACTAAGATGCCAGAACTGACTGATGGTGGTATATCCATCCGAAGTAATGCATCGCAAATGCACAGGGCGGGGAAGGGTAGCAGCATCCCTGTTGCGAAAGCTGTGCGTCTGCGATTGCCAACACGCTTGCCCAGCGCGACAATTATGGATAAAATTCCCCCTTTCTTGGAGGGACCTATGTCCAGCAGTGGACTTCCAATGGCTGATATGCTGATATCATATATTAATCCTTACTTTGCTGGTGGATTTGAGGTCCTCACCCTAATTTGGTGATAACACATTGAATGCCTTCGTTACATGCCAAGCGTGCCACTTTTACCATATTTTCTCTGCTAAATAACAATATTAAGACCTATTTTCGTATACCAATACTACGAGCTATTTTTGGCTGCTCCGATATCTATGACGTCTTTGCGGTTTGTGATATTCTCCTAATCAGGAGGTGGTAGGTTAAAATATGTTTGCTTTGTACTAGCTCAAAGCCAAGTTGAAGCTGGTTAAATTATTATTATAAAAAATTTTGTGCGTTGTATTGTCATCATATCGGGATTTCCACTGCTAGACTTGGGTTTCTAAAAGAGAGTACAATTTTCGAATATTTGTGATGACCAGGGATTACAATTTAGTAATAAGATTAATAAACACATGATGTGCTCAGTCTACTGGAGTTTATGGACGTTTATAAATCTAATATCTATTTTGTACAGAATTTGTTTTGAATAATGGGTGTATACAAAAAACATCAAAATCCTTAATCATGGTCAGTGATACCAAAATTATTAAATTGATTGACCCCTGTCTACTTTCAGAAATCGGACGGTTATCGACTCAAACCGTTGTATACTCAGGATCGACTATCAGATGTCAATGCGACCCCTTGTGGTCGAGTAAAACACTTTAAAAAGTTTGGTGTTACCTTATTCTAAGAGTTTTTAAGGTGGGGTGGGGTCAGTTTGAAATTTCTTAATAATGTTTGGCCTTATGGTCTAGAACTTAAGTTGAAATTGTCCTAGAACTCCAACCCCTAAAGGGGTTTAAACTGTACTCTACAGTTTTGACGGGCTTGATAGCGCACGTGGTGGTGATATCTTGTGCGCCAAGGGTCGAGAGTTTGATTCCCACCCAGGGCAAATATTTATATGATGATATTTGTGTTTGTTCTGTATCTGGGCGTAAAATATATTCATTAAAGTAGTACATAATAATTTCTCTGTTGTCTTGCGTCCATACCACAAGTGATTAAAGCGATTTACCACTATATCAGGTCATTGTATGAGATGTGGGATTTTAAGAAAAATGCAAAAATAGTCAAATTTCAAATAAAAGATAAAATTCAATTTTATCTCTGTTAATTTAGTTAAAGAAAAAAAAGTCTTAAAAAGTTTACGAAGATATGTTATATATATTTATTTATATATAACTAAAAAACTCCTTTAAGAAATTTGTTCTCAATTACCAGAGACGGTAACTCGACGTTCTGTTGTTATAATATTCGGGCACAGCACCTATAAAAGACACCTGTGACACTGTGGTTCTGAGCACGGTTCTATGTTCGATTCCCACGCAAACAAAAAATTCGAGTATGAATTCCATAACAGGACATATCAAATTAAAACTTAGAAATATCTACATTTATCACAGGCACTTATTGATAAAAAAATAATATTTTATTTTATACAAATACACAAGCTAAAATACACCTGAGATGACCAGTGACCTTAATAACCCTATGAGGTCACTAGTGGTGATATAGGTTCCATTCACTCTTTGTTATCTTAACAAAATCTTTGATGCTACTAATAATAATTATAAATATGATTAGAACTTGACTTGCAACAATAATAATTATAGCAAATATCACTTATTACTATTAAAACTATCTATAGAATGATAGAACATCACTAGCGTTGAATTGAATTTTGTAATTACTGCCAAATGTGGTGACATTTGCAGTCCTAATTTTCGTAAGATACATGCTTAGGTTAGCGGGATTGATAGTACTATGATGTAGACAACTGTTCAATCCTTATCCGGAGTCGGTCCGACTTCGGTCCGGATTTAGCTCGACCTCGGTCCGGATTCGGTCTCTTCATGGTTACATTTAAAATCAAAGTTTACTCGAGATTCAATATTGAACAGGTCTTATTTTAAGTTAGCTGTATATGGCTAATTTATTGCTATGTTTTACTATATTTCAAGGCACATATACCATGAGACAAGTATGAAATCACATTGATCTGGGAGTAGGGTTGCCAACTTATTTTGACATAAAAAAGTATAAACTGTACTGTTTAGGTAGGAAAAAATAAAGTATTAGGAAGAATAAAATGTATCATGGATGTATATTATGTATAGATATTTATATGTATATATTAAATGGAGCCTTACATGCTTGTTTGGGCAGCCAAAATGTGTCAAAAAGGGCACGACTGGCTGTTCATAGAGCTGTGTTGTTTCCAACAGTGATATATGGTAGTGAATGTTGGGCCATACCCAAGAAGAAGTGAAATGTTATTGAAATGAGAGCACTTGGTATGGTATGAGTTTAAGTGATATATTAAAGAATAGTGTAATAAGATCGATATGGTGTAAAAGATGATGTTGTGACAGCAATAGAGAAAATAATGTTAAGATGGTTTGGACATGTAGAAAGGTTAGATGAAAATAGAATGACTGCACAAATATATAGAGCGGATGTGAATGGAAGGGTTGGTATAGGACGACCGAGGCGAACATATCTTAAACTGGTAGAAGAGTATTAAAGAAGGGGCACGTCAGAAGTACCAAGATTAAACGAGCTTGTATGAAAGGACTGATGCGAGTAAGGGATACGAGAGAGGTATGCCAGGATCGTAGCAAGTGGAGATCCATAGTTTCTGCCTACCCCGATCGGACACAGGCGTGGAATATTTCAAATGTCATGAATTTATTGCTAACTTTTAGTACATGCTAATGCATTTTTTGTCTTTAAATGTTGCAACATTTGTTTGATTGACAATCAACATACAAATTTAAATAAACAAACAAACTGTTTTGTCACATTCACAAGACATACTGACATCTAACATTTCGTTCAGTAATTATATATCGTTTCTATTAGCGGTTTTGTTTTACGGATCATAGTAAAGGTAGAGAATAAAGTATTTTTTCATACTTGCTTTGTATGTAAAAGTATAAATTATAATTAGCAAAAATGATTAAGATATGTTATTATGAAGTATGGTTGGCAACCCTATTTGCGAGTAACAGACCGAGACCGGACCGCCGACGGACCTTGCGCGCGTTTTAGTCTGAAGCAATGAAGACATAAACGTACTGGACAAAATATCTTATCACTAATAAATGTAATACATTGTACCCTCGGTAAACCGGCGCCTGCGCAAGTCTGCGGTAATCTGACATAAATTTGATCAGAACACTTCTAAAAGCGAATCATTGAGTTTTATATTGATTGTGGTATTTGATCGATTTGTGTATAAGTTTATAATTCGACATTTATTTGCAAAATCGTTTTTTCGAATTATCGGGGGTCTAATGTAGTGATAATAAGTGATACAAATTATCTATGGATTTTTTCATGGGCCTGGTGATGTGCCACAGACTTAATTAAAGATAACACGTTATTTTTTATTTGTGATTTTGGTTAGCTATATATATATATAAATATGTCACCCATAGAGGGTGACAATGTTAGCTAAAGTAAATGATTATATACTATTTTATGTATGATAAGGTAAATTTAATTGTGGAACTGGCAGTGGAATTGGTGAGTTAATTTGTTTTTTTTTAATAACTCCATTGTGATTGTTTTAGAGTTCTTTTGTAATAGAAACTAAAGTAATTAAAAATAATTTTAAGAAATGAGAACTCAGGAAATGAAGAAAATTAATATTTTCTTTTGCAGGTCGTCGTAAAAAATATTCCCAACTGTTTTTTTTTAGTTTTAACATTATATTTTTCTTGATTTGTTTTGAGTTATAGTCAAGTGATACAATTGTGCTTAATATTCAAAACACGAGAGGGAGATTTAAGAAAGGGCCTGTTAGCACTTCCTGATAAAGTGCTTGATATATATCTGTCAGATAAAAAAACTGTTAGGTTTGTGCTTCATGTCAACTTTTTTTAACCTTGAATCTCGGTCATGGATGTCGTAATCGTCTCCATGGTTTGGGAAACACTGCTCGCCAAAAGCAGGAGATGCGGTCCAATTCCGCTGGCTGTATGCTCATTTAGTATTTTTTTTGTGATTCCATATAATTCCTTTGTGCGTCGTATATATTAAGCCAGTGTTTCTCAAATAGTGGTGTAGTGTGTGTAGTAAAGTCTTTTGGTGTATTTTTAACCATTATAAAAATATCGTTATATTATCATCTTTTTTGTTATATTTACACGGCATTATAAATTGTTGTGTGCTTAAATTCAATGATACAGCTGTTTTTATGATGTAGCCTTCGATTATTAGAGAGAGAATTATATTTATATATATATATATATGGAATACATAAGAAGCTATACTAAAGTAAGTCTCTTACGTGATATATTTGTATTTTATCATCATCAACAGTCTTAGATGGTACCACGGCCTTGACCCACCACGCGGGTCCAATGCTGATGGGTGTGTATTTCATTAATTTCATATACAATATTTGTATTTTGGGGTACTTTATGTTGTGATGGGATATGGTTAGTCAACTTTGGGATACATGGAATATAATTATGTTTTGTAATTGCGTTTGTGTTTTAATTTAGATCAATCAACAAACTGATAATTCTTAGTAATGAACAATCAACCACATAATCCCAAGAAATACAAGTCGTTTGACATATTGTGTTTTTATAATGTACTTTGTTTTACTTAGTTGATTAGTTACGTGTGGTTGCTTGTACTACATTTATGACCCAGTATCCACAGTCAGTTCCTATTTGCCAACATTCTGGTTAGAGTTTAAGTAAATTATAATAAATATGACACGGCAGTATGACGTGTGTAGACAAATTGAATATATATGGAGTAAATAGGACGCTCGGGAGGATGTTGGCAACATTTTTAACCTTACGTTTTACTGTGATGCTCTGTAATGTTTTAATGCCTTAGTACAGGGGTCGGCAAATTTTTGGAAGACGTAAATTTGTTACTTAATAAAATTATCTGGGTCAGTATTGTAAGTATTTTCACTTGTACGTATACACCCGAAAAAGTGACACATTTAATGGACCGGTGGCGCATCCAGTATCTCTAGCTTGTGCGCTATGGGTCGTGGGCTCCCCACCCAGAACAAACATTTAATGATGAGTATTTGTTTTGTTTCTGGGTGTTAAAATATGTGTTTAAGTATAAAATTTGTGATATGTTGTCCGATATCTGTAGACACGCGCTTTAAGCGACTTATCACGGAGTCGGAGAGAGTAACGAGTGTATAAAATTTATAGGAAGGGCCGATTTGGTGGTAGGAATCCCACTTGATGGGTACAAATATTTTCCTCGTCACCGTCCCTAAAATTAGGCTTGAGGCTATGGAGAAGGGGGATAAGGTACTCAAGTATCGATTGCAGAATCTATAATGATTGATGGAATTGAAGAGGCGCAACATCGAAGAGTCCCATGCGGCCCGCAAGCCGCAGGTTGCTGGCCCTAGTACGTTTATTTACGGATAATAAAACTTAAATATTTTGTTGTAATTGTCGTTATTTATTCCTATTCTCCTTATAATTATTTTTAATGTATTCTAAGGAAACTTCTTTATTAGACCAGGTCGACAACCAAGCATAAAGTCCGCGTGATAAGCGTCACTGCAGTCTATAGATGCTCGTAGTATCACAAGGATATCGCGTCAAGCGCGTTGCCAACCTTGTGATTTGAAAATGTTATATCATACGAGCAGTAATTTCACTGCTTCTCTCCGTCCTTCAAACCAGAACACAGCAATGCAAACATTGCTATTTGGCGGTACAAATAGGTGCGAGTGAACTTATTTATTTCAATGATTATATATATAAAAGCACAGATAGACAGATGACTACTAACAAAAAGTGCATGCGAATAAAATGTACGCGCAAATATTTTATTAGCTGTGAGTTACCGGCAGAGTAGAATAGTGCCTCTCCCTGTACCAGGTGTCGTAAGAGGTGACTAAGGTATAAGAACCGATAAATGGCGGTATATTCATCCGAAGCATGTGTAGCTTAAATGCACAGGGTGGGGATGGGCAGCAGCATCCCTGCCGCGATAGCTGCACTCTGCAATTGCAAACACGCTTGTCTAGCGTGGCAATTATGGGCAAAATTCCCCCTTTTATTAATAAGGCCTATGTCCAACAGTGGACTTCAAATGGCTGCAATGATGAAAATGATGAAATTTAAATATAAAGTAGACTTATCGCTCATGAATCAGTAAGAGAGACTAACCTAGAGATGGCGCTCGTAGTTATCCAGTAATCACGTCGTTCTAGAGCACTAACCTTTGCTTGAAACGTTTCAAAATATTGGGTCGATCGGACCAGAAACAGCTGAGTTATCAAGGTTGGAGAAAGGTCGTTTTATAGTTCGTTTAAAAAATGGAAAATACCGAGTTTCGTGTTCTGATAAAACATTGTTTTTTAATGGATAAAAACACCGTGCAAGCAAAACAATGGATTGAAAAATGTTACCCGGACTCTTGTCCATCAAAAGCAACGATGTCAGCTGGCAAAGTCATGGCGTCAGTTTTTTGGGATATTCATGGCGTGATTTTCAATGACTACCTCGAAAAAGGTAAATCGATCAACAGTGATTATTATATTGTGGTGTGTTTGAAGGAGGGAATCGCCACTAAACCTGCCACAAGACGATGAAAATTGAACGGATTGGGCTTTGATCTGCTTCCCCACCCCCCATACTCGCCAGATTTAGCCCCTAATGACTACTGGCTCTTTGTTGATCTTCAAAAAATGCTCTAGGGACAAAGATTTGGCTCAAATAAGGAGGTCATCGCTGAAACTGAAGCTTATCTTGAAGCGAAAGATATTTTTTTTCATAAACATGGTATTGAAAAATTCGAAAAGCGTTGGAACCATTGTATCACTCTAAAAGGTTATTATTTTGATGAACAAAAAATAGCAAAAAAATTATGTTTTCATTGTTAGTCACGGGACTTATTGATCCGTGTGTCATATCCTGCCATATACAAGCAGAACCCCTCGTTTCATCTGTGTTGCATAATAAACCTAGTATCAGTGAACTTTCATACTAACCAACTTTGCATCCTTTTACCCTTTCACAAATTGGGTCAAGCTGTATAGAGTAACCAAAAAAGCTGATGAGCCTATGGCACAGATAGTATTGATGCTGTCTTGTTCGACAAAGGTCGTGGGTTCGATCCCCACGCAGCAAAAATGTTTATATGATTATATTTTTGTTTGTACTGTATATGGGTGTTAGATATTAAAGTAGTGTATTTGTGATTCTTCTGTTGTTTGATGTCCGTAACACAAGTGCTTTAAGCGACTTATCACGAAATCAGATCAATGTATGAGATGTTGCGGGACAAATTTTTATTATAATCGGTACAGTAGTTTAGAAGTTCATAACGGACTAATGCCTTGACACGAAATTATTATAACAGATGTCAATAGTTCTTATATATTATACATGTACAATATAATGATAGAATTTTAAATAGCAAGTTTATTTTTAATCTTATTTAATGTTGACATTGTAAAAAAATAATTCTCAATAAAAATAAATTGCTTAAAGACCAGACAATCAATGTCCTTTTCTAGACTTCAAAATTCTTTTATAATAAAATATATACAGACTGAAGTGTATATCATAAACTGAGATACGTTTAAATAAGAAAAACAATAATGTGTCCGGAAAATGTAAATAAAATTCGTAAAATTGTGAATAACGTCTGGTCTCTTCACATAGGAAATCACCAAAAAATCCAGACATACGAAGCCGGCTGTTAGTAATGTAAAAGCTACTAGTTAGGAATATAAAAGCTTCAACATTTATTTGATAATTGTTTGAACTGGCAGAGTAAAATAGCACTTCTCCTGAACTGGGTGTCGTAAGAGTCTACTAGGGTACCAGAACCGAAAGTTGGTAGTATATCCATTCCAAACAGTGTAGCTCAAAGGCACAGGGCGGGGATGGGCAGCAGCATCTCCGTCGCGAAAGCTACGCTCTGCGATTGCCGACACGCTTGCCGAGCAATGATGGGCAAAATTCTCACTTTCTTCATGATGCTTATGTCGAGCAGTTGACTTCCCATTGGTGATATCATGAATTGTCTTGAGGCTACACGGACAGAAAAAAATAATAAAATAATAGAGCACGATTCTTCAATTTGCCGAATTATATCAACCAATTTCAAACTAATGGATCGCGTTTATAACTTTAGTCTAGTTTATATTTGTGATTCCTCTATTCTAAAACCTCTATTGTAGTTTAACTTGAAAAAAAAATGCATAATTTTGACAGATCCGTCATAAATCTTCTTTCATCTCCAGAAAAATATCTGGAAGTTCTTCTAGGAGACTTTCTTTCAGCAACAGTTGTACAGAGCAACTAGGAGTGGGAACTCGCCCTCCGTTGGCAGTGGGACGCCAACGGTGGTGGAGTTACCAAGCCCAGATACCACCGATGGAGATGGGGACGCGACTAGAGCAGCACCAACTTGAAAGCTTCGGGTCCTCGTTCTTGATGTGTCCACTTCTGAATATCTATTTGACGGTAGAAATAGGTGAGAGTGAGGTACCAATGCAGACCGTATGAGGTCTACCTGATGTGATGCGGCGACCTAACCAAATTTTACTGAAATGTAATTTTATTATATTGATTACAATTGAAGAGGTTTCAAACAAATGCCTACACGCATGAGCAAGTGTCGCATTCCATATGAAACGGCCTATATATAAATAAATATATATATATTTATATATGAAACGGCCTATATATAAATATATATATATATATATATGTAGAGGTATTTGTTAGTTATTTAATAAGGATTAGCGCAGATTGTAGTGATCCTATCTTATGCACCAAAGGGCGTGGGTTCAATCTAATTAATGAATATTTGTGTTTGTTCCGAATCTGAGTGTTAAAAATATCCTCTGTTTGATGCCCGTAACACAATTATTTTAAGCGACTTATCTCAGAGTAAGGTCAGTGTATGAGACATTGTAAGTAAAATCTTAGCCTTAAAGTCAACTCGTTTGCGAAGAGGAAGTGATATCCTAGCTATAACGCTAAAGAACTAGGCAAGTGGATTTAATTCCACTTGCCTAGTTCAAAAGATATTAATAATGTAATTTCATTCATTGAGATAGGTACTTTATACAGAGGTCGTCAGCATTGGTACCGCGCTCTTAGTAATTTCTACAGCCGAACTACAATGTTCGCGTTTATGTGTGAACTATTTATATATTATTGATAGTTTGAAGATGAAGCTGGAAATTTAATTTATCCCTGTCTCCAAAAGGTCTGATAAGTGCATAACTTGTGTCAAATTTATAACGAAATTTGGTTCCTTAATTTGCATTTTTAGGAATACACAATTTAGCAATGGAGTGGCCTAACTGTAATGTACATTCGAAATTCACTTAATTAATGCTCGATAGCAAAAGAATCAAAGGATTTTTAATCAAAGAAGGTATTAGAAGTTGCTTAGCCACAGTTTATCTTATCTTCGTCTGGTCTATCTTACATTAAACATTGTTTAAATTAATTACTTTAGAGATGCTATGCATTCAAATTGCTGAGTTATATTAATAATAATATAGACTTATAAATAATAAGTAATAACCTACAACTTTAAAAAAATTGAGCTGATTTTTCAGCACAAAAAGAACACTAGAAAAAATACCACGTGTCTGCTAAGGTCTCGGTAGCACAATTACATGGAAAAGATACAGATTCAAGTGTCACCTAAAGCCTAAAAACAGTTAACTTTTTTATTATATTAGTACCTAGTTTAACTTGATTTCAAACTATTTATAATCTCCTGTTGGGTAATCCAATTACTCACTTCAGTGTGAGTTTGCTATATATTTATTTCAGGCGTTATAAAATGATTAATTTACAAACAATATAAAGATTTAACTTGACTTCTTTTAGATGCCGGTACCTTAACCTTGCGTTGAACCTCAGCACAAATTGCCGTATGGTACCGGCTGAATAGAAAAGTATCTTTCTGTACCATGCGTCGGTCATAAGAGACGACTGAGGTGCTGGAACCATTAGATGTCGTTATATCTACCCGGAACACCGTAGCTTGAATACAACAGGGCGGGGATGGGTAGCAGCATTCCCGTTGCGAAGCTACGCCCTGTGATTGTAACCAGGCTGTTGAGTCCGTGTCCAGCAGTGGGGTTTTGTGCGAATATTAATGTAACGATCTTAATTATGTTGGTGATAAATGATAAATTGGCGATATATCATTTCTACTTACTAATTCAATTAAAACGGCTTAACTCTCCACTGTGGACTTGCGTCGGCCCACAATTTGCAGTTTATTCCTGAAACATAAAAGAGGTTATTTCTTATAGCAATAAAATTAATTAATTTTGCTTCAGTGTTTAATCTGGCTAGTGATGAATGATTTTTTTTAAATACCGCTTCTGCACCAGGTGTCAAATGAGGTGACTGAAGTCCCGACAGAATAATCCAATACTGAGTTAAACATAACTTAAACTTAATAAGGCGGTAATGGGCAGCAACATTTCCGTCGTAAATATCCCATTTATTAGAAGGCTTTACTGCAGCAGTGTCCTACGCCTGCTATGATGATGAAATTCTTCACGACAATCTTGGTACATATATTTTTAACACTGCTACGAATTTGGGCGTAGTCTTAATTGCATAATTATCGTATGAATTTCCAATCTTATTTGTATCTAAGTAAAAAATAACTAAGTTTTAATTAAATCCAATTTTATTTGACACTTGTAGCACTAAATCGATGGTATTTCGATGCGCCATAAGTAAAGGATTTTATGTGAAGTGGGGTGCATAAATAATGTTTGGGAACCACTGCCCTGCATGGTAAATCGACAAAACCTATCACTTAAATTTTATGTGTGTTGCATGCGGGCTTGGCAGTTAATTTATTTTTATTTCGACGGTGCGTGACGCATATAAAATATATATTTTTATTGTATACAATGTTAATGTAATTTATTTATTAACATGTTAATTTATTTCTGTTTCTTCACAAAAAGAAATTAATAGTATAATAAAAAATTAAATAAAAACTAATTTGATTTTTACACTTTTTAAATAAACCAATAAAATATGAGGAAAACTCGAAAGCATTTTAAAAATTATAACAATCAAATTTTTTTTATTATAACTGAGAAAATGTAATGTCCATACCTTATGTTTCATAAACCAAGCAGGTTTATATCACTTGCCAACCAGCATTTTCTTATCGAGAAAGCACTAAGCTGTAAATTGTACTCCGATCTGAACTTCCGTCGGCCGCCCCACTCACTCACTATCAGCACGATAAGGACAAAAAAAACCCCCACGAACTTGAACTTTAATCATGGCCGACACAGAAACTTACTGTGTTAAAACCACACGTCTCAACACTAGAGACACTTCCAGTGTGTGTGTAGTTGGAACACGCCGGCCGTCTCCCTCGCGCGCATCCCGCTCAACCCTCGGAAACCAACTGAGGGAATGCTGGCTATTTGAATTTGAAAAAGGAACGAAAAAGCTGCGCCTGCGCCGCCGCCATCTTGCATCGGCCGTTAATTTCGAAACTCGCTCCTATTTTATAGCTTCCAACGTGCAAATTAGAATAAATCGCCCATTGGTCTCGTAGGTCTATCTTTGTGGGAATTGACGTTTTTAAGTTCATTTCTGCTAATTTAATTTCAAGGCGCCTCTTCAATTAGGGTAGTTCTTTGTGCAATTGTTGGCAACACAGGCTTCGAATTAGTTTGTTTACACTCGAGTGATTTTACATGAAGGGATTTATAAGTCTGCATTGAATGGCTCTCGTACTTTGCATTGTCTTTCTTTATTAGTCACAAGTCTGTACTTGTTAGTCTTGAGGTCTTTCACATCTTTTTTCATTCATAGAACATGTATAAAGTACGTACTACTTTCAAAGCAATTAGAAGCCTTAGAATTTATTCAAAGGGAATCTTTTGGCGAGCATGTATATATTTTACGACAAAGCCGAGGATTTCCAAAGTTCAATGTTAACCGTGTGATTGGGATATCTGTGACACGGACTAGTTTTCAATCTAGTTAATGCCTGCGGATTCGCCTGCCTGAATTTCGAGTTTTGTTTATTATATTCAAGAAAAAGGATTTAATTCAGGAATTCATGGATTTATTTTGTAGCACTCAAACTAATTACGACCAAAAGCAGCCTAAGTTATCAATATACCTATATAAATCTTATATATACTCCTTTTATATCCGGAATCTGCCAGTGAAAATCTTTTTAATATGAGAATAGTGGAATCGGCAATTAACCTGAAAAACATATTTATTTGTATAAATAATAAATATATATTAAATTTCATCTAATTATTTTACAATTAAAATGCTTTGAATGGAAGTCTATAAGGATTACATAGTCTACAAGGACATTGGTGTATTTTGATATTTTAAAATCTTAAAGAACATAATTGAACGAAATAGAACATAGTTCTTAAAAATACTTCTTATATATATTTTTTTTTCACATAATTATATATATATATATATATATATATATATATATATATATATATATATATATATATATATATATTATATGTGAATATATAATTTTTAATATATTAGCAGTAAAGTGTTGTAAGCGAGGCAACACAGAAAATGCGCGCAGATTGATGAAATGATAACCTAAGGATAAATTAATAAAATATATATTTACCTCTATGACTATCTCTATGACTGTCTCTAATTTATTCAGCCGCCATGATGGTGTTAATTAATATAAATAATAATAACTAGGTTTTTGCTTGCGTCCCGAAGGAACCATTCCACGATCAAAAATACTGACAAATTCCGTTGCAATTCATTTAATTTTATAAGCCGTAAGCAATAAACGGACAGACAGACACACACACACGCATTTATATTGATTACATCGTAAATAATGATCTCGAATGTTTAAGTTTCAGCTGACACCACAAAAAAGAGCGCAGGATGCTAGCTATGCGCACGCGCAGCTTCGAGCTTCAACGACAGACGTGGGTGACCCTTATTGATGTCGACTTAATTATTAAATATTGTCTACCTATACAATGAGTTACTGATATACATTGTCGGCTGTGGTACCTATTTCATCTATATCTACCCTCAAACAACAGTACTCACAATACTGTTATTCTTTTTGACAGGTGAGAGAGGTAGTAAATGTGTCATATATTATAAGCTTTAAGTCACAAGGTTGGCGACGCGCTACTGATAGCATTGGCACGGGAAGTCACGGGCGTCACCATGCGAACCATATGAACATCTATATATATAAATAATTAGTGACCCACCCCTGCTTGGCACGGCTGCAATGAGGAGGGCAGTGAGGTACCAGCAGAGTAGAATAGTACCTCCCACTGCACCAGGTGTCTTCAGAGGCGACTAAGATACCAGAGCCGACAGATGGCGGTATATTCATCCGTAACAGTGCAGCTCAAATGAACGTCGGGTTCAACCTGCGTTACGACATCACATTGGAAACCTCTAAAATTATCAGTGTTTCTCTACTATAGTATGCATGTATTATACATATTAACCTTCTTCTTAATCATTTTATCAACCTATTAATAAAAACCGCATTCAAATTCGTTGCGTAGTTTTAAAGATCTAAGCATACATATAGACAGACAGACAGCGGAAAGCGACTTTGTTTTGTGAAATTGCGGTGTCGGCCTGTCAGTTCAAAATAACAGATTTTTAAAAGAGACATGCGAAAGTATTTTTTTGTCTATGTCTGTTTGAAAAACTACACTCTGAAACGGCTGGACTAGCCACACCAGGACTTCCACTGGCAGATCGCTGATATTTTGATGAGTAATTTAGGCTACTTTTACCATTTATTATTCCTTCGGGAACGGGACCTACGCGGGAAAATATAAATTCCCACAACATCTTATACATTTACCTGACTCCGAGAACTTACCTATCCTAAGCACTTGTGTTACAGACGTCAGATAACAGAGGAATCTCAAATATACTACTTAAATGCATATATTTAACACCCAGACACAGAACAAACATAAATATCATCATAAAAATTGCTCATGTAAAGGTTGCCTGTAAGAAATTGCATTTAGCAATAAGGCCGCCTCTTGTACCTACTATTCCATGTTTTTGTGATGTTCTTGTTGTTTTTCTTGGTGTACAATAAAGAGTATATTATTATTATTATTGCTTTGGGTCGAACCCACGACCGTTGGCGTACAAGATAGGATCACTACCATCTGTGCCATCAGGCCCGTCAAACTAATTTGGTTCAAATTGGAATGATAATAATATTAAAAATATCCTCTTTGCTTAATATGCCTCTAGTATATTCTCTTGCCCAATCACAGAGCGTAGCGTCGCAACGGGGTCGCTGCCCATCCCCACCCATTTAAACTACGCTGTCTCGAGTGCGTCTACCGCTATTTATCGATTGCGGTACTTCTACCGCTTATTCCTTGATACAGATAATAAAAAGGAATATAAAATAAAGATTTCAATGTTTTGGAACATCTTTATGTATGAACATTTCGTGGTACGATTTTTGTCCGAGATGAATTTCGATTTTATTCAATGTTGGCAGTTGAGCACAGTTTGATGCAACTTGAGAGATGGGATAGTTTATATCTCAATTTAAAGCCTCTCTCTCTCTCTCAAGTTATACTTTTCTCATGATAATATCTAATTATAGTTAAGACCGGCAGAGCAGAATAGTACGTCCCCTGTGGCAGGTGTCGTAAGAGGCGATTGAGGTACCGACAACCGACAACCGACAGATGGCGGTATGCAGCAGTGCAGCTCAAATGCACAGGGCGGGGATGGGCAGCAGCATCTCCGTCGTGAAAGCTGCGCCCTGCGAACGCGCTTGGCCAACGCGATAATTATGGGAAAATTTCCCCCTTCTTGTGGAGGCCTATGTCCAGCAGTGGACTTCCAATGGCTGTAATAATGATGATGATGACTGGCCCGACGGCGCAGTTAGTAATCTTGTCTTGTGGGACAAAGGTCGTGGGTTCGTTCCCCACAAATATATATATGACATTTATATTTGTTCTGTGTCTGGGTGTTAAATATATGTATTTAAGTAGTATATTTGAGATTCCTCTATTGTCTAATGTACGAAACAAGTCTTTTAGGCGACTTAACACGGAATTAGGGCAATGTATAACATGTTGTAAAAAAAATATGATAATAATAATACAAAATTATACAAGACATGTTAGATAGAAAATGTTGACGCGACGCATTTCGTTCACGATAAAATATCAATGACCCGTGGCTGAGAGTTAGTTGCCTTATCTATAAATGTTTGCTCGAATTATCTATATTTGTTAAAAAAAACACATTGGGGTAGGTTAAGGAACCCGTCTTTGTTGCTTAATTGCATTAACCACTAGCTTAAAGACCATGGTTTCATTAACGCCAACTACTACTTATTTGGTGTTGATGGAACCTTTATCATTACCAGTTTTTCTAGTAGGTTCCTTTCTGGTGGGTCGCGTAATGAACCTGCGGTAAACTTAGTTTTAAGACTCGTCTGGTGCCGGTAGACTAGTTTAATGTATATCTAATTAAATTGTCTCTGTGTGAGATGACTTTTATGATCCCTTGGGTCATCAGGGTCGTCTGTATTATCTATAATAATGTATATAATCCCTCCCTTATTGGAATTACTAATGTTATTATTATTATTCTGTTATTATCATAAAAATAAGACAGGACCTTTGGCGCAAATGGTAGCGATCCTATCTATTGTACCAAAGTTCCTGGGGTCGATCCCCCCCATTTGCCTCTATAACTTTGTCCGTCGGCAGATCATTATCGCAACCCTGAGAAACTCTTGATATTCCGAGAAATCTACGTCGCGCCCTGACACCTGAATACCAAGTTGTGCCGATTCTTTAAAGAAAAGTAAAGGTCGATCTATCCCACTTGAGTTTTAGGGATAAAAAGTAGCCTGTGTGTTACTCCAGACTATCAATAATATCTGTACCTAATCTCATCCCGACCTGTTGCGCCGTGACAGCGTGAAAAAGTTTTAAACTTACATCCATACTAAACAAACTTTAACTTATTTATTATGTAACTAGCTGTGCACGAGACTTCGTCCATGTGGAATAGTTTTTTGGGTACCATACCTCTTTACATTAACTTATATAAACTTAGAATGTCATGTTTATTTATATCGAATCTATGGTCTGAAAAATAAGTTTCAAGTTTCTAGCTCAAAAAATAACGATACTTCCATACAACGTTTCATCCCCTTTTTCGACCCTTTAGAACCCTTATTTCGAAATGAAAATGGGCTATGTCCATTCTCTGGGTCTAAGGATTGTCTGTACCAAATTTTATCAAAATCAATTAAGAGGTTTAAGCGGGAAAGCGTAACAGACAGATAGACAGACAGAGTTACTTTCGCATTTATAATATTAGTATGGATTTATATTGTTGGTAAGGAATGTCAAAAATGTAGTAAAAAGTAACAAACAAATATGTTCCCCTATTTTACAATAGAAGTATGTTTACCTCATTTCAAAGTTAAAGACAAATATATCTTTTTCTAAATAGGCCTATCATAATACCTTTTAAATCGTTAAAAAATCTATAAATATATATATATATATATATATTTGCTAATTACAATTTTAGACAAATGATCGATGACCCTTATAAGCAATGTTATAAGAGTCATTTAAACAAATAGATCATTGGGTATCCTACTTAAATACTAGTCAGCCGGCACCAGACGGGTCTTACAACTAAGTTTATAGCAGGTTCATTACGCGGGCCACCAGAAAAGAAAATGCAGGAAAAACTGACGGTGATATGGGTTCCAATATCATCTAATGGTAGGAATTATTAGGACCAATAGTCCGAGCTAATAAACCGTTGTCTTAATAGTATAAAAAATTATATTATAAAGTCGACGGGCGGACCGTATGTCCGCGTGGAAGTAAGGGTCAACGTAGCCTGTAGACGTTCGTAATATCACAAGGATATCACTAACGCGACCAAATTTGTAACCTGAAGATAATGAGTCACCTTACACAGTTTTTCAATGCCTCTCTCACCCTTCGAACCGGAACGCAGCAGCGAACACTGCTGTATGGCGATAGAAATAAGTGAGAGTGAGATACCATTTCAGACGACTTTTGTATGATATACCTAATAACGCTACCTCTTCAATATTGTATTAACAAACAGAGTAGAATAGTACCTCTCTCTGAACCAACTGTTGTAAAAGGCGACTGAGCCAGAACCGACAGATGGCGGTATATCCATCTGAAACAGCGTTTTACAAATGCAACAGAGCGGGAATGAAGAGCAGCATTCCTGGGAGCAGAATAGCATACCCCCTGTGCCAGGTATCGTAAGAGGCGACTCAGGTACCAGAACCGATAGATGACAGTATCTTCGTCTAAAACAGAGCAGCTCAAATGCATAGGGTGGCGCAGCGCTCTGCGATTGCCAATACGCTTGGCCAGCGCGGCAATTATAGGCGAAAATCCCCCTTTCTTCGGGAGGCCTATCCATTAGTGCATTTCCAATAGCTGGTATGATGATGATGATAAATGTGCTTATATACCAAATCAGCAGACGTTTCTGTCTCTATAATCGACCTCAAATGAAAGTTCTGAAGGTCATTTCAGTTCAGTATTACAGGCGTTACGATGACACGATACAACAAAAAGTAGCATGTACCTACGTGGCCTTGGGAGAAGTCAACGAACGAAACCCTTGCATCCGTCGACTGCAGTCCGCCGTCCCGCTCACGCGCGCGCGGCATCGTACTACCGTCCCGTTCCCACGCCCGCCGCGGCGCGTTGCACCGGCCAATCAGCGGGCGGCGCGCGCGCAGCGGGCCGCGTCGTTTGCTCAACTGGATCGCTAGGGGTGTCAACTGTAGCCAAAGCTCTCGCGGGAGCTTTTATGCGTTTTTTTTCCTTCGTATTATTTAATTGAGTGCCGATACTAGCCTACGTTAGCGACGAGGCTGCAGTATTTTAATATCTCATTACCGAGCGCGGGGGGCGGGGGCCGATTCCTAGAACCACCTGTGCTGTGATGTAACTCCTGTCAGCCCTGCCTCGATTTTCTGTCTATTATTATCGGTAAGCCTTCGTGTTTGGAATACATAATGATTTATTTTATACCGCGGCACTGCCTTAGTATCTCTCTCATTGGTATTCCTCTTCAGCGCCGACCTTTTGTTTTTCTTCCTCTATTTTTTACTTTCTGAACTCTTTGTATATATAGACTATTTGCTTTTTGACAAGTGCGTAGGAATTCTTCGGGACAAATATCGTTGGTATGCGTTCAGTTTTTGTGCGCAGGCGCATGTGTGTTCGTTAAGTCGAATTCGTTCGCTACCCGTTTTTAAAAGTCAATGAAAATAACTTGTTTCGGATTATCTTTAAGTAGTTAAATGTTGTGGCAAAAACAGCGCAATGCCCGCGACGTCTGAGGGCTCGTTCATGGCTTTTTTATGATGTAGTGTAATGTGATTTTTTGCAATTAATTACATTCAGTCACAGTCTAGTGACGTTCTGGGAACGACATTCTGTTCATCGAGCTAAGGAGTTAAGTGAAAGATGTTATGTAGTCGTTAGTCTAGGTGCCTATAAGAACAGGCTAGACCTAGTTTAGGTACCTAAGTATCAAAATGTATTTTAGTTTAAGTTACCTTTATTTATCTCTATCAGTGCCCACGACGTCGTCCGAGTGGAACATTGGAGGGTATCCTTCCACGATGGCCTATCCAACACTGAAAAAAAATTTCAAATTGGACCAGCAGTTCTTGAGATTAGGGCGATTAAACAATTAAAGCATCAAACAAACTCTTCACCTTAAATAATGTAAGTATAGATTGGCATGGCCCCAGAACGAACACCGTTAGTTACATAACAAAACGGTCTATTTAACTACTATCATCTTCACATCAGCTATTGGAAGTCTACTGCTGGACATTTGTCTTCCCAAGAAAGGTGGAATTTTGCCCAGAATTGCCGCACTGGGCAAGCGTGTTGGCAATCGCAGATCGTAGCTTACGCAACAAGGATGCTGATGAGCCCATTTCCGCCCTGTGCACATGAGCTACACTGCATCGGATGACTATACCGCCATCTGTCGGTTTTGGTACCTTATTCGCCTCTCACAACACCTGGTACAATAGAGGTACTATTCTACTCTACCGGTATCTCACGGCTAGTAACTGCTATGCTGGCTATTTAATCGATTTTGGTAGCTATAAAGCAAAATGTTTCCTATTAAAATATATCATCATCACTACAGCAGTCGTAAAAATCCACTGCTGGGCAATATCCTCTCTAAAATCGGGAGAATTTCGCCCGTAATTGCCTCACTGGGCAGACATGGTGATCATAAAGATCATAAAGTGTCATTTGTAATCTTCGATCAAAAATAAATATTTCTTGCAACTAGAATCTATAAAGGTATTCTTAAACAATTTATTTCTCTAAATATAACTGATTATTTATTAAACTTTAACGTACACATGGCTTAATGTCAAGTAGCACTACAGATCAGTCCACCATTATGCAAAACAGTATTATTATACCAACTCTTTATTTAAATAGGCAGTCATAAAATTAACAAAAAAATTATATATCAATTCACTAATTACAATTTAACACAAATGACCGGCGACCCTAACAATCAGTGCTATCAGAGTCATTTAAACAAATAGATATTGAGTGTCCTACTTAAATACAAGTCTGCCGGTCTGCCACCAGACGAGTATTATAACTAAGTTTATAGCAGGTTCATTACGCGTGTCACCAGAAAAGAACTTGCAAGAATAACTGAAAGTGGTATATAATCAAAATAACACTTAAATTATTTATCATAAACAATTTGTCATTCTTGAAAACGTCGCGCGAAAATAAGTATAAGTCAAATAAGCACAAGTCAAATAAGCGTTTTAATAAGTAGTATTATCTATAAAAAAGTTTGTGTGTGGCGCTTTTCATAGCAATACAATTTTTTTCGCATTTGTGAAGCTATTATGCTACAGCGATGGCATTTTAATTCAGCGAGGTCGCGATGGCATCTCGGATTGCGCCTCGACCGTTGGCTGGGAAGCAAGCACAATCATGGGAACCTTATTCCTCACTATGTTAATATGTTAAAATTAACCGGGGCGATAGTATATCAACCTAACAAGACATGAATCTCATAATTATTAATTAAATATTAATATTTATACATTATCATCATCATCATACCAGCCATTGGCAGTCTACAGCTGGACATAGGCCTCCCCAATAAGAGGGATTTGGCCCATTACTGCCTTACTGGGCAAGTGTGTTAGCAATCGCGGAGCTTAGATTTCGCGACTAGCATGTTACAGCCCGTTGCCGCCCTGTGCATTTGAGCTGCGCTGTTTCGGATGGATATACCGCCATCTGCCTGCCGCCTCGCCTCTACCGATACATACGGGGGAGGTACTACCCTACTTTGCCGTTACCATGCGCCATATACTTTTATGATAAAGAGAAAACTTGTTTGTTTGTAACGATTAAACTCAAAAACCGCATTTAATTTCCTTTTTACCATTAGAAAGATTACTTTTAAGCAGCTGCCAACCATGGAGGTAGAACTAGCTGATAAACAACCGAGATTAATCATTTGCTCTAGGCCACTGCTGCTTCACGACACCGCAAGAGAACACACTGCACAACAAACAACCACTAAGTTGTGAGCTACAATTGGAATGGCTGCGAGATTCACCGTACTCCGGGGGGTTCGGGGAGTACACCTTGGTCCAACAGATTACTATTTTCCGGAATTAACAAGAGTGAAAAAATAATATATTTACTTACTACCGGTGTCCCAATGTGATCGGGAGCTACGTAAGTAAAGTCGCCGTGCACTGCTAGTGTAGTATCCCTAGTAATATTATAACGCTGAAGAGTTTGTTTGTTTGTTAGAACGCGCTCATATCAGAAACCGCTAGTCCGAATTGAAAGATTCTGTCAGTGTGATGTGATAATCTGTTTGTCGAGGAAGGGCACTATACCCCCTAGTCACAATTTTACGCGGGCGAAGTTGCGGGCCTTGCTAGTATTTATATACAAGTCTGTTTACATACTTACTAATATTTAGCACACAACCTTACATAGCTTCTCACGGTTTTAGGTTCAAAAGTAACTCATTGTTTTCTCAGAGTTCGAGCTATCTAAATATACGAATTTCATTAAGATCAGTTTAGTTGTGAAAAAGTAACAAACGGACACACATTTGTATTTTGGTATAGATTAAAATTTAACCATAAAATATGTCAGTACGGCAATGTAAAATAGTACCTCGCTGTATCGGGTGTCGTAAGAGGCGACTGAGGTACCGGAACAGACAGGTAGGATTAGAGTAGATTATTTTTACGTCACAAAGTGAATGAAAAGTTTTGTATAGAAACAGTTTTGTTTAACAAATGATAAAGATTGGGTTTTGATTCTGGAATCCTGCGGGAACTCTTGCTATGTAGAGTCTAAAACAATGTAGTCTATACACATCTTCTTAGATCAAATTGGCCTTAAATGGTACTTTCCCATCACTAATAGCGGCCATAAAGCAATAACAATAAATTCACCCAACATCTCACACATTGACCTGCCTCAGAGACAAATCGATTAAAACACTTGTGTTACCGACATCAGAAGTCAGAGGAATCAGAAATATAATGCTTACATACATATTTAAAACACAGATATAGAAAAAACATAAATATTCATTACATAAATGTTTGTCCTGGGTGGGGAACGAACCTACGACCCTATAAGACAGGATGGTACGCAGATGGTAGTGCCATCTGCGCCATCGGGCCCGTCGCCATAAAGTGGTATAAGTTTCAGTAAGTGGTATAGGTAACTTCATTATAAACTTTATGGCTGTGAGGTATCCGCAGTGTGAGTATAATAGTAACTCCCCCTTTACCGACAGAGGTCATTAACAAATGGCGGTATATCCATCCGAAACAATGTAGCTCAAATGCATATAGCAGGGATGGGCACGTCCCCGACACGTAAGTTTGCGATTGCATATTTGCAGATTGCGATTGCAGATTGACAGTTGCTCAGCGCGGCAATTATAGGCACAATTCCCCTATCTTGGGCAGGCCTATATCCAGCAGTTTACTCCCCATGGCTGATATGATGATGATGATATAATTTAGGTACTTCAAAACTATATACTTTTTTTAAATATTTAGCTTATTATATAACTCAAGATTTTTTAAGACAAGACTTCGTAACTGATTCTTAAGAATTTATTTGAAAACTAGTAGTGTTCCCTGGTTTTATCCGTCTTCTTCTTTTCCCGTAAGAATATGGCTAAAGTTTCTCGCTGATATAGTTATTGAGTTTAAGTGTAACAAACGTACAAAAATACTTAGCCGGTTTTGATAGAGTTTACACTTTAGATAGGCATCTCTATTTTCTTATAAGTTTAATATAGCCTTTGTAACTCCAGAAGCTATTTTCCTTTCAGTGAAATACCAAAATAGGTTCAATTTTTTTTAGTCATTTCGTTACAAAGAAAAAAAACATATCATTTCACGTTTTATTGTTAGTACAAAAAGAAAAAAGCTAGATTTTTTAAATTAAAATATTGTTTTCATAACCTTTTAAGGAACAAGGGGTTGAACATTTCTAAGTCTCAAATACCCATATTTGCTTACCAAGTATCCAGGTAAATTTAGGGATAACATGTTGTGTCAAAAAGGGCAGGGGGAGGTCGAAACCTCCGAACTCTTTGTTGATCGCCCGCATTTCGTGAGCCCTCCATCTCTCTCTATCAACACATTCTAGTAAAGGACGGCGACAGACGCTAATGCCACCTGCCCTTAAAGCATAATTTAACACGCCAATGGTAATTGATATTACAAAGCCGGGAGTCGAACTTGACCTGTCGAGGTCCTGTCCGATTGTACCTCGCCAACGACTCCTTAAAACCAAATTATTTTTAACTCTATTAGGCTTAACAACGAACATTGCAGACAATCAACTTTACTGAGTTTAAGTATTAAATTTTTGTCTATGATGCCAGATGGCAGTGATACTATCTTGTGCTCCAAAGGTCGTGGGGCCCATCCCCACCCAGGTCAAATAATTATATAATGATATTTATGTTCGTTCTGTGTCTGTGTGTTAAAAATATGTTATTGTGTGTTATGCTTGTGATTCCTGTGTTGTTTGAAGTCCGTAACACAAGTGCTTTAAGCGACTTATCTCGGAGTCAGGTCAATTTATGAGATATTGTGTGAATTATTAACAATCCCTTTCTTGGCTATGCTATGATTGCTATGATGAAGTCCTACGATGCCCAAATAGTCACTTATCATATCTGTCAACATGCGGCCATCTTAGGCATCACTGGACAGGTCTTAAAACTAAGTTTACTGCAAGTTCATTTCACAATGCATCAGAAAAGAGCTTCAAGAAAACTGATGGTGACGAAGGATCCGTTTCACCTTGGTTGAGGTTGAGAGGACTCTGCGAATGCGCCCTGCTTTTTGAAAAAGCTTTTTAAAATACTAATACCAAAAGCTGTACATTATGTTTGAATATCTAAATGTATGTTATTCTTTCAAGCCAGAACTACATAAAAAAAGAAAAGCAATATGCAATAGATGTTTTTCATCATCATTATAACAGCCGTTGGATGTTCATTACTGGACATAGGCCTCCTCAAATAATTTTGATAAGGTGGACCTCCTACACAGTCTAAAACCGTACAGCTCCATCGATTGGCTACTTTAGTTCGCTTACGGGTCCCCTCATTCCTAATTTGATCGCGCAAACCGAGCTTTGCACTCTCCACAGCTATCCCTCCCTTGTCACGCTATAATATAATTGAGAAAGTATATTTGAGTTAATTTTTCTTGTTAGACCAGGTCGACAAACAAGAACACAGTCCACGTGATAGTAAGCGACACCGCAGCCTATACACGCTCGTAATCTCACGAGGATATTTTGTGACTTGAAGATGCTTTACTACCCAGTTGTTTTATTGCTTCTCTTACCTTTCAAGCTGAAACAGCGTGTACACTGCCTGGCGGTAGAAATAGGTGAGAGTGAGGAACCAATGAGCCATGAGGTACCGGCAGAGTGGAATAATACCTCCCTATGTACCAGGTGTCGTAAGAGGTGACTAAAATACCAAAAACAACAGATGGCGGTATATCCATCGGCAGCAGCATCTCTGTCATGAAAGTTGCGCTCTGCGATTACCAACACGCGTGCCCAGCGCGGCAATTATGGGCAAAATTCCCTCTCTCCCCGTGGGGGGGCCTATGTCTAGCAGTGAACTTCCAATAGCTGTAATGATGATGACGAGGAACCAATGCTGACAAGCATTGTATGAGGTTTACCTCGTGTGCAAATGTTTGTCGATAAGTACCTATATTCAAATAAGGAATGTCAATATATGTATATATATAATTTATAATGCCCATCCGTATTTTAATACGGCATAATAACTGCATGTTAGAATAAATTGATATTTCGCTTGTTTGCGGGTAAAAATATCGGATGATTTTTATTTCATTTTGATCGGTTTATTATCATAGGGTGGGCCGGTTGCGTGTGGGAATGATGGCCCTTATCGTTTATCTGTGAGGTTGCAGATAGTTTAAGATCGTATTAAGATAAAAATTAATAAATTCACACGATATCTTATACGTTGGACCTGAGTCCGAGATAAGTAGCTTAAAGCACTTGTAACATACAACATAATACTTAAATAATAAAAAGGTGAGCGTTCAAAAAACTGCGCAACATCTCGTCCGACATACCTGTGTCTCAAGTAGAAACTTTTCGGTCAATATGTGTTACCAGCGACGACCTATGGCAGCGAAACGTGGTCTGTTAACCATTGGCCTTCTAAGTCAACTCAAATAGTTCAACGAGCTATGGAGAGGGCAATGCTCGGAGTCTCTTTACGCAATCGAATCAAGAATGAGGAGATTCGTATCAGAACCAAAGTTACCCGGCGGATTAGTAAGTTGAAGTGGTAATTGGCAGAGCACTTAGCACGCAGAACCGTTGAACGATGGAGTCGTAAGGTTCTGGAATGGAGGCTACGTACCGGCAAGCGTATCGAAGAGCGTCCACCCACAAGGAGGACCGCAGTCGGTATAAACCGCAGGATCGCGCTGGACACAAGGCCGCATACAACTGGTCCTATTGGAGATTACTTGGGGAGGCCTATGTCCAGCAATGGACGTCTTACGGCTGATATGATGACATCTCATACGTTGACCTGACTCCGAGATAGGTAGCTTAAAGCACTTGTGTCATACAATAAAATACTTAAATAAGAAAGAGGTTCAGAAAACTGCTAAACATTTTCTCAGATCGCGCTGGACATAGGCCGCATTCATTTAAACATACATCACGCCTGTGTTCCATTGGAATAAACAGAAAATATGGATCCACTTGTTACGATCTTCGCATAACTCTCTCTCTTCTCTCACTTGCATTAGTCTTTTCATACACGCTCGTTTATTCTTGGTACTTCTGACCTGGCCCTTGTTTAATACCTCTTCTACCTGGTTAATATATGTTCACCTCAGTCGTCCTGTACCAACTCTTCCATTCACTAGTCATTTTATTTATTTTTACAAGGTGTCCTATTGAAGATTACTTGAGGAGTCTTATAGCTGATGTCATTATGATGATGATGAATCCATAAATACATAAAAATAACACCCAATAGAATCACTACTTTCTGCGCGATCGGGTACGTCAAGAGATGTTTTAGCTTTCGACATATACTTGAGAAAAAAACGTTAAATTGTATATATATTTAGCATGATTACACGTCTGAACCGATGAATCAATTGTGATGTAAATTGAAATTTGATTAGATGGTAATTTTCGGAGCAACATGGGCTACTTGTGGGAATGGACAATTCGCGGACCATCTGGTAAACCGATTTGGATTAGGTAGATAACTTGCCATGAGGGTGGGTGTTTGGGTTGGATTTAGGGAATAGAGGTCTTTGGGTTAGATTCATGGTCCTTGTAGAAAGATATAAAATGAAGCGGACGAGTTTGCGGGCAATAATCTTATTATTATCCTTTTATTTTAAACTTGATCCGAGCTCGCTTTGTTTCGGGTATATCTCTTAGTCGCCACATTTCTTCCGACATGTTGAAATGTCGTTTTCATATCTAAACCAATTAATTACTTTCTAATGAACCAAATTATCCGAAAATACTACTTTATTAACGTCTAATGAATATGACCGCATACAAACGTTGTCAGCTTTGGTACCTCACTCTCACCTATTTCTACCGCCAGTGTTCGAAATGCTGTGTTCCGGTTTGAAGGGTGAGAGGAGCAATGAAATCACTGGGTAATGAGACATATCTTCAAGTCACAACATTGGCGACGCGCTGTGGATATCCTTGAGATATTACGTTCGTCTATAGGCTGTTGTGACGGTCACGGACTGTATGCTTGTTTGCCGATCTGGTGTAATAAAAAAATACTTTCCTTGAGTGAAATAATTTTTAAAATCAATGCAGTAGTTTTCTAAATTTATACGTACAAAAACACAAATGTTAGGTATTTACATTTATTATGTGGAGAAATAACCAATTCTTCCGAAAAGTACAGTTATTCAGAGTGGTTGACGAACGCGTTCATATTTATTCATGTTCTCGTTAAAGTATACCCATCTTAAATTCTCCGATGATTCATTTCGATCGAAGCTTAGGCCTTTGTAATGGCAGCCGAAGGTTATTACACCTTAGGGTTATCATTTATAAAAAAAACCGGTCGCTATAACAGGACATGGATAAAAAAATACAAACCACCGTGTCACGACCGTTGGCTCGGACTGCACTCGTCACTCCACCACCATTTTATGTTACGTAGTTTATTTTGACAACTGGCTGTGTTCCATGAATTTGCTTGTTTTCCCACAGCGACACATCGAATGGGAATTTCATTAAATGGTTATGCTACTATTAATTTATTTTGAGGTTTTTATGTAGAGAAAAATGCTGAATTATATTTAAGACTAGCTAGACCGCGACTTCGTCCGCGTGGAATAGTGACTTTGCACAACATATTCTACTCAAAATGTATATTTTTCCCTCGTTTTCGCCACATCTTTGAATTTGCTCCTTTTAGTTGTAGCGTGATGTTATACAGCCTAAGTTACTCTTTATTACATAAGCCAGTGAAAGTCATGTTCTAATCGATCCAGTCGTTTTAGAGATTAGCCGGAATAAACAGAAAGACATAAATAGTTCAAAAATATATTTTGTTATGTGTGCCGTATAAACATTTATATGCATGTAATGGAAAGCGGTTATTTTAATATTACTAACAGACACACTAATTTTATTTATATGTATAAATAATATTTAATAAAAAAGCAATGTGTCTAAGCTTTTAAAAATGTTTTTTAAAATAAGTACTTGTTTTTGAGTTAATTTGTTACAAACGCACAATATTAAAAATCGTGCCTTTTGTCATTCCACTTTAGGTGTTAAGTAAAGTAAAAAAATAAGGAATGAAGATCAAAATGCCCAAATTTTTTTTTACTAGCAGTTGATGGCTTATATGACCAATCGTCGAATTACACCTTCAATTTTACTTTTTTAATTTTACTTAATTAAAAATAACAAAAATTGCCTTTAACAATAACTATGTTCTAATATTTCCGAACGTTATATTATCTATGAACGCATCTGTTCAAGCCACGTGCGGACATTTTGGTAACAAAGACAGTTTATAGTGTCTTTTTTTGTTTTGTTTACAACGCCCCCATATTTAGATAGGCTTTTTGTTAACCACCCAAAAAACATAAAAAATAGACAACACAACGTGGGTTATCAAAAGTTAATGAACATCAAAACGTCTAATTCAATAATCTCCTTTTATATAATAATAATAAGAATAATTCACACAACATCTTAACTTGACTCTCCGAGATGAGTCGCTTAAAGCACTTGCCTTAAGAACATCAGTCATCAGAGGAATCACAAATATAATACTTATCATCGTTATATAAATGTTTTCCCTGGGTTGGGCCTTTGGCGCGCAAGAGAGTGACACCACCAAATAATAAACCATATTATACATCATCATCATCATGTCAGCCATTGGAAGCCAATGCTGGACACAGGCCTACCCAAGAAACCATAATTAGCCCCTTTAATTGAGGCGCTGGGCAAGCTTGAAGGCAATCGCGATGGGGATGCTGCAGCCCATTCCCACCTTATGCATTTAAGCTACACTTAATCGAATGGGTATATCACCATCCATCTTTATCAGTAACTCAGTCATCATTTACGACAGCTGGTACTGGGCACTATTCTACTCTGCCGGTACCAAACGGCACAATCAGAACGGCACAATCGGACGCCAAAATTGCAGTTTTTTGTAGATCACATTTTATAAGTTAAAACTCGATTAATTACTTTAGTTTGTTAATTACAAAAGAGAAACAAGATTAAATCTCATCAAATCAGCCGTTGGACGCCTACTGCTGGACAAAGGCCTCCCCAATTGATTTCCAATAGGACCGGTTGTGACCGGCTGCATCCAGCGATACTGCGTAGAACCGCCGATTCAGATCGTGTACCCAACTTGTGAAGCATCCGACGTTGTGTTTACCAGTGCGTGTCCATCGGCCAACAACATACAAAAAATGTAATTTCCTTTCTCCATACAATACAAGTGACGTTCCGCGGTCTCAACCGTTTAGTTCGTTTTTCCTTAAAGTTAAAGAGATAAATTATAGTTTATGTTACTTGTTGATAATGTAACTTTTTATTTGTATAATAAGTAGTTTTTAAAATCAATCCAGTAGTTCTTGAGTTTAGTCTTTACAAATGTACGAAAATATAAATCCCGATCTGCTTTTCTATTTATTATGTAATATAAACTCGGTTACTCCAGAGGGATGTAGCTTTCTATTGGTGATTTGGTATTTAAAATTTTCGGAATCGGTTCAGTAGTTTCTAAACCAATCATTATAAACAAAAATACAATATTATAAATATATCCAGCCAACAAGATAACAGCCTTGACTTCGAATGAATTTAAGAACTTTGTGAAAAATAAGCTAATATCTAAAGCTTACTATTACGTTAACGATTATGTCAATTACAAAACTGCTTGAGATTGAACTGCTTTAACCACTAGCTTTAAGACAATGGTTTTATTGGCGCCAACTACTACATATGTGGTGTTGGTAGAAAATTTATCACCACCCGTTTTTCTTAAAGGTTCCTTTCTGGTGGATCGCGTAATGAACCTGCAGTAAACTTAGTTTTAAGACTCGTCTGGTGCCGGCAGACTGGTTTGATGTAGGCCTAATGAAATTATCCGTGAAAGTGAATAAACTTTATTTGACTCAATATAACAGTCATATCTACTCTTTGTAATGTTAATATAGATTAGCAAATACTAGCAGTGACCTGTGGTTTCGCCCGCGTAGTTCCAGAAAGATATATAATAAATGTTGCCTAAGTTACTGCGCATAATATCATCTACTTACTAGTGAAATTTCCGGTACAAAAGGTCCAACAGACAGATAGACAAACATTTTTAAAATTGCTTGTTTCAGTATACTTTCATATGCATTTAGATACCCTTTTTTATTAGACCAGTTCGACAAACAAGCATGCAGTCCTCGTGATAGTAAGCGACACCGCAGTCTATATACGTTCGTAATATCACAAAGATATCACAAGTGTGTTGCGAACTTTGTGACTTAAAGACCGGAACATAGCAATGCGAACAATGCCATTTGGTGGCAGAAATAGATGAGAGTAAGGTTCCAATGCTGGCCTTGTATGTAGTCTACGTCATGTAAATTTTAAAAAATCTATATAAACTAGCTGTGCCCGCGAGGAATTGTTTTTTTCGGTACCATACCTCTTTACCTTTAATTATATAAACTTTGAATGTCATGTTTATTTATATCGAATCAATGGCCTGAAAAATAAGTTTCAAGTTTTTAGCTCTAAAAATAGCAATACTTCCATACAGCTGTTCAGCCCCCCTTTCGACCCCTTACAACCCTTATTTTGAATTAAAAAATAGCCTGTCCTTTCTCCGGGTCTAAAGATTGTCTGTGCCAAATTTCATCAAAATCGTTTAAGAGGTTTATGCGGGAAAGCGTAACAGACAAACAGAGAGACAGAGCTACTTTCGCATTTATAATATTAGTAGGGATGTAATATTAGCAAAAGAAATGTCAATTGATTTGATACATCCTATTTTGTACGCAAATGGTCGTTGGTTCGATCCCCACGTAGGACAAACATTTATATTTATGTCGTGTCTAGGTGTTAAAATATGTGTTTAAGTAAAATATTTGTGATTCTTCTTTTGTCTGTCTGTAATACAAGTACATACATTAAGCGACTATTAAAGACATGTGAATGAATGAGATTTTGTGTGAATATTTTAATATAGTAGCCGCGCCCGCGACTGTCCGCGTGCAATAATGTGCAATATTATTTAATTATTTTAAAACGGAATCCTATTTTTCTTAAAAACATAATATATTCTATAGCCTTCCTCTATATATAGACTATCTATATACTATAAGATTTTTTTTCAAATCGAGTAGTTTCCGAGATTAGCGCGTTCAAACAAACAAATAAACTCTTTAGCTTTATAATACATATTAGTGTAGATACAGTAACTTTAAAGTTAACGCACATTGGCCGAATACGAGAAATGGCTGCGATAAACTATGATCGACTCGTGCGCATCGAGTCGGCCATGCGGCTAGTTTTTTTTCCATCTGGTAACCTTTTACAGGCGGGGTGCGAGGCCTTGGCAGTGAAATGTCAAACCGGCTGGCTGCTTCATTCGCGGTAGTGCGGCGACGCGACGACATAAATATATTTATAAATAAATAAAATTCCCACAACATCTCATACATTGACCTGACTCCGTTATAAGTCGCTTATAACAATTGTGTTACGGACATCAGACAACAGAGGAATCACAAATATACTACTTTAAAACTTTCATATTAACTTAGCACCCTCCTTTTACCTCCTTAAGGAAAAAAAATCGAAAAATCTTGTTTTTTGGCTATCGATGAAGACGTTTATACTGAATATTATAATCGAATAACTTCGAAAACCGAAAAGTTTCACACTGACTTTGCATCCCCGGCTCAACTCCTTAGTGTGTGCATTTTCAAAAATCCTTTTTCAGAGGTATCCTACGTTATAAAATAAAAATAATATTCCCTATAACCCCATTGTTTGCTTTTTACTAGCCCCCCCCCCCCCATAATCGCGTGCAGTAACAAAAATAAAATAATTATTTTACGACTGTAAGTAATTTTTTACTGCATAGAAACTTCTAGTTAATCAATTACTTCATAAGATTACGGGATTATTGACACCCAGAGCAAATATTTATATGATGATATTTGTGTTTGTTCTGTGTTTGGGTGTAAAATAAATGTATTTAAGTAATATATTTGTGATTCCTCTGTTGCCTGATGTCCGTAACACGAGTGCTCTAAGCTACTTATCTCGGAGTCAGGTCAATGTATGGGATGTTGTGTCAATTTAGTCTTTATCCTTTTTAAAAGAAACTTATATCCTTTCCAATTCTAATATCAAATAGATTTAACATCAACCATGAAAACAAACAAAAAGACTCATTAATATTTATATAGATATATTAAACAGATATCGCTCTCTGGAATAAACATAACTTAACATGATTTATAATAACAAAATCGATATCGATTTGCATACCCTATCATATTGAAAAATTTATCGATAATCGATAACCGCAACAGCTGATAGCGTGTCCCCTCACTAGCGTGTAAAAAACCCGTCTGCTGGTCACCGCGGGCCTGCCCAGCCAGGTAGCCCTCAGTCCACGAATTGTTACAGTTTACGCCCTCTAACCCTGGAAGGGGGTTTTTTTGTCTGTCTGTGTGCATCAATCAGCTTTGCATCTTTAATAGGTAATTTAAATTGACAGGCCCGACGGAGCAGATGGTCTGATTCTGTCAAATCCATATCAGTCGTGGGTTCGAGCCCCTTCCAGGACAAATATTTATATGATGATATTTATGTTTGTTCTATGCCTGGGCGTTAAATATATGTATTGAAGTAGTATATTTGCGATAAGTCTGTGCTTGAAGTGAATTATCACGGTATCAGGTTAATGTATGAGATGTTGTGGGAATTTATTTAGATATTTAATAAAAAAGAAAAATCAAGTAATTACCAATTATCCCGACAAATGTCCTGTGAAACTCTACATACAATAATTACGTGTCACGGTGTTTGTCCGGGATAAACTTCTAAACTTTTTTCAACGAGATAGACCTCATACAAAAGGTCGTCTGCATTGGTACCCCACTCTTACATATTTCTGCCGCCTGTGTCCGGAATGCTGTGTCGCGACGTTTAAGGACAAGGATATCACTAGCGCGTTGCCAACCTTGTGACTTGAAGATATTATGTCACATTATCCAGTAATTTCACCGTTTCTCTCACCCTCCAAGCTGGAACATAGCAATGCGAACACTGCTATTTGGCGGGAGAAATAGGCGAGAGGGAGCTTCCAATGATGATCTTTAGTATGAGGTCTATTGTTAATTAATTGTGACTGTAAGTTAGGTTTTAACAGCTAAACTAGAGAACAGATTTTAATGAAAAATGGTTAGAACCCGTCGCACATGAAACCGGGGTTTTGTATATGATGAATGTAGAGCACCTATTCTATTTTTGTAAGATACATTTAAAAAATATTTTTAAAATAAATTCCCACAACATCTTGCACATTGACCCGATTCCGTGATAGCTCGCTTAAAGCACTTGTGTTACGGACATCAGACAACAGATGAATCAAAAATATACTACTAAAATACATATATTTAACACCCAGACTCGGAATAAATACAAATATCATCATATAAATATTTATCCTCTCGATTAATCAAAGTATACACCGTTGATATCTATGCACTTTTGCCATTTCATAGGTAGTTCATTGACCCCTTAACAAAAACCACCACGGGGGCGAGAATCAATAAAAAAAAGAAAAAAGCGGTTTGGACTGCCGCATCCGAGTTTAATTTTTTTTCCTTTTAAAAAGTTGCCTATATTCAGGAAAAAAAAAGGTAATCTGTTGGAGCGAGATCCAGGGAGTACATTCTAATTGTAGTTCATATAACTTAGTCGTTGTTTGTTGTGGAAGTGTGTGGTCTTGCGTTGTCGTGAAGCAGCAGTGGTCTAGAGCGATTGACCAATCTCGTTTGTTTAGCAATTAGTAATTCCTTCATGGTTTGCATTTGTTGCAAATAGATATCTGCGGTAATCCTTGGGCCAGATTTTAGAAAACTTTAGTGAACGACACCAAACACTTACAAGTAACTTTTTCTAAATCACTTTTCGTTTAGGGTAGGAATTATCCGAGTCTCCAGGATTCAGCCATTGCGACGAGCGCTTCCGATTATAGTTCAGTATCCACGTATCATCTCAAGTAATGATTCGATTTAAAATCCCTTTATTATTGTGTCGGTTGAGTAAAGTGACACAGCAGTCGACGCGTGTTTGTAAGATTGATTCACTTATCCGTTTTGCTTCAAGTTGATTAACACATTTTTTTCACTTATTCGGGTTAAGTGCATCTATATCTGAAGTGCTTTGTGATGGATCCGCTTCCACAATAGCCTTTATTTCTCGAGTTTCCACTTTTGTCTCCGGCTCTCCACGGGTTTGGTTCTGAAGGTCGAAATTTTCAGAAAGATAATGTTGAAACCTAAAACGTACCGTTCTTTCTTTTTTGACACCAGCGTCATACACATCATCAATCCTTCAAACTGTTTCTGCAGTACCGGTGCCACTAAGAGAATATAAAATAAATATAAAATAGAACTCGTATTAGTTAATATACCGATATGTTTGCCATTGTGCGATAATAAGCGACGCCAAAGAAAACAATAATGAGAAAGAAAACAAATGAATTACTGTTTTTAAACTCAATAGTACCAACTAAACGAATTTATAAATTTGAATTAGGAATTCTTAACCAAGCAGAAGATTTTTTAAAGCAAACAATTAATAATACGCTTATTTCATATGTAAGGACCTAAATTCAGACTGCGGATAGAAAGCAATAGAAACATAATAGAAATTCAACGTAAATCTACATCTGTTTGAAGCATAAATTAATATATATTATAAGCTGGAAAAAATAAAAGTTCGCGGCTCGCCGCGCACCGCGCACTGTTGTAGATTATGAATTTTGTTGTTAACCATAAATTATATAATAATAAATTTTATACAGACGCTCGTTTAATAAATATACCGCTCGCATAATAAACTCGATTCTCCCATGGCACCATATTTATGATAATATTTATTTTAATAGATAGGGGCTTGATTAATGATATGGTTGGTTTGAATGCACCCGTGTGTGGGTGTTGCACGAATTAAATATTGAATATTTCCAATGTCCAGTGCAAACGCTTTTTCATCATTATCAGCTTTTGCGACGCGGATACTGCTGCCCATCCCTGCTATATGCATTTAAGCTACACTGTTTTTTTATGGATATACTACCATTTGTCAATGCTGGTACTTTAGTCGCCTCTTACGACACCTAGTACAGGGGGAGGTACTATTCTACTCTGCAGGTACTACACGGTCATAAAATATAAACCGTCAATACTCTTGTAAATGTTCAAAGTCGTGTTGCACCGAAGATGCCTTTGAGTTGAGCACTTGGTATGTGCGAGTCGCACACAAGATCCGTGCGAGTTGACAGACTGGTGCGCCTGCGCCGTCATAGATAGCGACGCAGCACTGACCTATCGCAACGTACTATTACGCTGTTGCGCTTGACACGCTTTGGTATATCTTGACCTTGCCAGTGGCTTTTAAGTCTTAATACGTTAAGATTAAAGGTCATTTCATTATTGAAACTTCTTTTTTTATTGACTTTAGAACGCGATTTATTTAACTTTTTACATTTTTTAGTTTGAAGAAACATTTTAGGTTTAAGTGTTTTATATGCACTAATTTTGCTTATAATTTTTTTAATACTTTTAGAAGGTTAAGCAGAATGAGTTTCCGCTAGGAAATATATTTAGTGACAAATTGGTCTGGAAAGATAATAATGGGTTTTTAAAAAAACTAGATAGTTCTGATTTTATATATTCTATAAGACTCGGAAATTTAAAAACAATGTAGGAAAGTAACTTAGCCTAGTTAACTAACTTATAAGCCGTTAAATAATAAGCTACGAAAGATCAAGAGAATCCTTATTACATAGTATCTAATAAAATCCTATTTAAATAAGAAAAATACAAACATCTTTCTACGTAAATACGAATTACTTTGTAGATCTTTGACATCCATTAATTTCTTTCTCAAAAATCGAGATTCTATTGTGGAATTATAGTAAGAATTTAAAATTACCCTAATAGCCAAAGTAAACCAAATCAAGGTTAGTTATTCTGCATCATAGTTTTTATTGGTATTTTACTAAATAATTACAGTTACTGATCACCCCAAGCCTTTAATGTAATATATTATACAAAGTATAACGCCGTTAATACACCTAAATAATTACATAACTAGCACCGACAATCATTGTAATATTTCTCAGCATTCGCTTCCCAGTTTTCATAAGAAAGCACCGAGTAATTACAATTCCTGAGCGTGGGCCACTCTGTGAAAGTGGCAGGCCGTAACCGGCCACGGGGGGCATTGACCTCGCCGCTTCCGACTGGCGTGCCCTAGGTTAGTTCTAGGTGACGGGCGAAGCATGCTTCATGCTTCTATCGCTTTTGGTTGCCACCATTTTGTTTTAAATAATTTGTTTGTATTTTGTTTCAACTATTTTAATAACTGGGATTATATTAAGTTTGTGATATTGTCTCGAAACTTATTTATTTAATTTTTTTTTATATTTGTTATAAATGAGATAAATACCTAAATACACTAAATAGGTATGTAGTTAGGTACTCATTACAAGCTATTAAAGAATCTAATAATTTTGTTACTATTTTATGTTTATATTCTAAATGCAATTTGTTGTTACTAAAAAAATGTCAACTGAAACAAAGCTTGAGTGAGAATCGAACCCGCGTCTCCAGGATAACATGTAATAACCCATTTAATTATCGAGAATTTCAAACAATCGAAAAAACATTTAATAAAGAAAAAACAGTTAAAGTAAATTATTTTCACGAACCCGAGTTCCTCGAACGCGCGATGTGATTTACGGTTACATCTCACACATAGTGCGCCTGCTCTTGGAATAGACGACGCCGGTGTTACAAAACTCGCAATGTAAAGTATGTAAATCGGCCTGCTCAATGGTGATGGTGGTTGAAGTTGTGACTTAGTATGATTCATAGTGTAAAGAATATAAGAATTGATTATTATTAGAAAACTCAGCAAAGCCTTCAGAAGGTATTGTAGGAGTAAGTATATTCGTTGCCGTGAGATACCGCAGAGTAATAGTACCTCCCACTGCAGCAGCAGCATTCCCTGCGCTCTGCAATTGCCAAAACGATTGCCGGGCAATTTTGGGCAAAAAGCTTCCATTCTTAGAGAGGCCTTATATATACATATATATTTAGACGCTTTATATAATTTAAAAAATTATCTTGTAAGTTTTCTAAAAATCTAGTAATTTGAATGACACAAATTTAATTTATTTTCGGTAAGCATCGTCGTCATCATCATAGCGGACGGGGATGGGCAGCAGCATTCCCGCCGTGAAACTATGCTCTGTTATTGCCACCACATTGCTGGACTCTCCAAGAAAGGGGGAATTTAAAATATAATTGACGCGCAGGTCAGGCATGATGACGAACTTCGAAATTCTTGCCATGTCGAATTTGAGCATCTTGTTTCAGAGACATATACTGACATCTGTCGGTTCTGGTAACTCAGTTGCCCCCTACAGCCCCTGGTTCAGGATAAGAACTTCCAACCTTAGCCTTTTTCAGTTTCGGAGACAAACTATATATTTATTATCTACCAAACTCTTTTCCCGATAGCCCAAAAAATTCTAGAATACCGAATCCGCAATTACAAGTGCTAGGTAGGATGAGATTGGCAGCGCGTTTTAAGCAAGATTGCGCTGGATGCAGGCTGAATACAACCGGTCCTATTGGAACCTTTTTGGAAGATCTGTGTCCATCAGTGGACTTCCAACGGCTGATAAGACCATTCAAAATAATCCACTAACAATAAGTGAATATCAAAAATTATGTTTTGACTGTATGTTACTCGAATAAACTCCTAAATTGCTTTACCCATTTTCTTTAATTTATTAGTATTTAATGTAAATTAGTTGAAATATGAAAACGTTAGAAAATACCTGATCCCCAACCTTATCTGAAGCGAATTGAGGGTTGGTTTGTCGAGTTCGATGGAAACGGTATTGATACAGTATTTATACTTTACGATTGTCAACCGATATGTGATTAATGACACTGAACCGTGTAAGTACCACTGTCGAGGCGGTTGGGTGCTGCGGCATCAGAAACTAGCCCAACCACGTGGCAGTTCTTGCTAGAGTTCTGTCACGCGGTGAATTTGTTTTAAGGAAGGAATCGCAATAACTATGGTTAGCGGTAGGGGTAGAACAATGTTGTGTTTGCCCGGTATTATTCCTGTGACCTCGCGCACCGCGAATACGAGTCTAGTATTGCCGATAAGATGCCGTTAGCGGATTGGGGAGAACTTGGGGAGATATACGTAATTAGATCGGGATGTGAGCGTTGCTCACAGCTCCAGCAACTGCTGGCAAAGGGAATCGGCTTATCCGGTTCTCGAATGAAATTTCATATCTTGAGTAGTCAGTTGCGTTGAAGAGTGGTGAGCGATCTTTACAGCTCCAGTGCTTCTCTGGACAAGAGGGAGTAGAACTCGAGCCACGCAGTACTAGTCGTTTATAATAATGGGCTCTGGTCTATCGGTAAGACCAGCATCTGGTGCTTGCACTGGTATTGGTTCCGGAAAGTGCCACAAGGCGCCTTAGGTATGGCAGCTCTTTCATATATAACCGTGAGATTGGTGATGAGTGAACGCCAAAAACAAAACATGTAGTGCACTCCATGGGAGACGAGGGCTCGTGCCTCGATGGTGAATTTGGAAGGGATTCTATCTTGTACGCCAAGGATCGTGGTTCGATTCCCACCCAGGAAAAACATTTACATAATGGGCATTAGTGTTTGTTCTGTATCTATCTGTTGAATGTATGTTTGTGATTCCTCTGCTGCTAGATATCCGTAATACGAGTGGTTTAATCTACTTATCTCGGAGTAAGGTCAATGTTTGAGATGTAAACTAGTTACTGGATCGAGTCTATTAATTCTAGAATCTCTATATAAGGCTCGATAACGCCGATGTAGTAAAAACTTGTTATTTCATCCGGCCGTGTTAGTTGGTTAGACATAGAAAAAACAATCCATTGAAATGATCTTAAACAATTAAAAATACGTTGAACCATTCATTACGTGAGAAGTATTATCTAAAGCGATTCTTAGGTATTTCTACTGAATACCTTTACGGTTGAGGCATCGGAACCGACAGATGGCGGTGGCATCGCAAAGCTAGTTTCTGTGTCTTCTACCAAACATTACCATACCAGACATTGAAAGTCCACTGCTGAACATTAACCTCTCTAGGAAAGGAGTTTTTTGCCCATAATTGCAAGCGTGTAGGCAATCGCAAAGCGCAGCGCAGCGCACTATTCTATTCTGCCGGTACCACCAGACATGCCTAGTATTAATTATGGACTAATTGCAATCAGGAATCGAACCGTTGGAATCAACAGATGTCGCTGGCATCGCGAAGCTGTTTTCTGCGATTTCCACCAGACCTGCCCAGCATAGCAAATATGCGCAAAGTTCCCCCATTCTTGGGGAAGCCTATATCCACCAGTGGACGTTCTACGGCTGCTCTGAAGACGTGTTATATGACTCTTACGAACCCTTGGATCATCAGGATTATCTGTATTAATTACTTCCTTATTAGAAATATTTATGTATTTTATTTATATTTTATAGACGATTCAAAAGTGCTTTTAAATATAAATTTGTTTGACTAGGCGTTATGAATTTATTTTTTCTATTATCACGTCGTTACATTGAGAAAGATATCGCATTTGTGAAAGGTTTGATTATTCAAAGATGACATCGAATTAATTAATCGTAAATCAATTAAAGATGGCGTCGAGTTTATTATATTCTTATTGTGAATGCACCGACATATGGACATATGGACTCACCATATGAAATGAAAATATATATTTTTAAACGCTAATAAACTTTACAAGAATCAAAATGATGCTTAGTGATTTTTCTTTTTAGTTGTATTAAGAGAGAAATCTGTATTGTAATCATTTTATACGCCAAATTAGAAAAGCCATTCATTAGGATTTATAAGGTTTTAAGAAATTATACAGCATAGGTAAATGAAATAAACGAATGGCGCGAAACCACACCTACAAAAAAACCTAATATTACAAAATAAAAAAAGCGTGAGGGTGTATTAACTAATAAAACGTCCATCTACACGCCAAGAGGTGGCTAACTTAAAAAATACGTTAAGCTGTTAATTGCTTGGCTTTGTCATGATATTTGAAAAACAGTAAAAGTAATTTACATAAATAAAAATAACATTATTTAGTCTCAGGCGAAGTGTCTTAATTTCTTTTGGTTATTTATAAACGTAACTTCACAATCAACATATACTGTGAACATTTATGCAACACCCTGACTCGAAAAAGAATAAGATTTTTTTTTTATTTAGACACAATAGCCTGAGTATTCTGATACGTCGAAACATGTACTACAAAAGCTATCTGTTCCATCCAGTTATCGTTCCTAATCCATGCCTAGAAACTACAGCGTCGGTTATAATTCCCTGAAAGTACGACACGCGGTTAGATAACGCGTTTGAAAATATAACGAATCGCACAGATTCAATTGCTATATCATAGTTTGGATTTGAAGCTACGACTGTCTGAGCATATAATGCCACTGTCCTGTAGCTTCAAACTTTGACACTATATTTTAAAGTACATACTTTATCGAATGTATTAAAATTATAATTACATTTACCTATACGAAAGAGTTTCCTTTCATATAGTAGAATAACTGTTTACGATACTGAGAGGTCGGTGAAATCTGTGTAGACCTTCAATTGTGAGAAGTGTTATATACGCGGGCTCACATTAGATACAGACGTCGGCTGCGTCTGATGACGTGGCGGGAAGAAAGTATTATTTATCGTTTCTTGCTTGTTCCTAAGCTATACTAATTTAATACTGGCAGTTACGTTTCAGTAGTACTTATAAGTATAATAGTAAATGAATAGAAGTTTAATTTGTAAAAAAAGTTAATTATGTTTAGTGTATAGAAATTAAGAAATAAAAAAGCGCAGTAAGAAATATACTTCATAGTCAGCAATGACAATAGATAAATATTAAAAAATAATTGAAGTAGTTTACATATATTTCATTGAAATTTTATAAACTCATGATTCGAAATTCGAATGAACGATAATGAGAGGATCACGTGATTGAAAATAATGTATTCCAAATTTGAATTCTTCCAATTCCAACGAAATGACGCTCGAGAATTGAATGTTCCAAATTTGAAATCTTCATAGCTCGTGACTAGTTGAGAAGCTTAAAGCGACGGTCAACGTGCTTAGTCTTTTTCTAAAAGTAATGGTAGGTTAGTACACGCGGCGTCACTCCGGCGCGTGTTGGCATAGGTCCGCCTATCGCCCGCACTGGCGTGGAACGTCGCGGTACCGTTTGTATGCACTCTGTGAGAAGTGCATTTGAATGGGAAAACGATTAGAAAGGCCTCCGGAACACGTTTAGGCGTTCGAAAAGTTTTATAGGTTTACAAGAGAAATTCCTAAGCGCTATGTGGAAAGCGATCATGACTTTGGAAAGTTGTTAATTTTTTTTTCTTATTTGATTAAATTGATTCTTATACGCGGCTTACAAGATAAAATGAAAAGTATAAAAAAAACTCACCGTGACCCTTCGATGTCGACACGTGCGCTAACCAAACGCAACACTAGCGGGATCTGAAACAGGGGTGGGATATCTGAGGAGGTTCTATAGGGTTGGTTTTTCTTTTGGGGAGTGAGGGGTCGGTGCAGGCTCGCACGCGTGCGGGGTGCGCGAGCGCCGACCGAGTACTGCGCCTGCGCCGGCTCCGCGCACTGAAATTACGTCAGCAGGCCGTCCGTGCACCCCTTTCTTTTTTTTCTATAATTAATTTCTTGTAAGATTTTGGCGGAGGCGAATTTTTTTCGTAATTGCCGCCGGTGGTATGATGGAATGTGATTGATCGTGGCTAGATTTACAAGTTTTTCGTGCATTATTTATGAGTTACGCGGTGTGCTGGGTTATTTTATTATGTCAATGCATGCACTTGACGCTATATTTAGTACGTATGCCCATTTAATTAATATTCGAGTAACACTGACGCTCTATTTTTTATTTCACTTTACTCTCTATGTATGCGCATCGATTTAACCTAGAAATCAATTAAAAATATAAGTTTAAAAAGTGACAGATTGAATAATATATTTCTTAGCAGTCAATGTATAGTTATCGTGGATTAAGAAAGCAGCCTACTAAGAATCTTCTAAGAGCAAAAATTCTAATATATCGGCGGAGGACGCTCCCAGACGATCCCGGTTACCTGCGCTCGCGCCGCTCACGCACACACGCGCGCGGTCACACACAGGCGCTCACCCACACACGCTCGTCCCCCAGAGACGTGACACAGACGTTGCTCCTAATGCCACCGTCGATCTTTGAGGAGAAGCACGCAACTAAGTTTTTTGTACGTGAACTTTTTTTCTCAAGAACTAAACAGATAAAATTACTTTAGTTTTCGAGAAAGTATAAAGATGGCTAATGGTCGCCATTTTCTTTATTAATATTTTGTGTTGTTAATTTGTTTTAATTTCTTTCTTAAATTTTTCTGTAATATATAATTTTGTATTATTAAGCGCATTCGCTCTATCAAAATAATTAAAATAATTGCCAGCATATATATAATTTTACTAAATAAGATAGTCCATATACCATTTTCTTTTTGGTATTTTTAGTACCTCACTCACACGTTTTTCTGCCGCCAAATAGCAGTGTTCGCATTGCTGTATTCCGGTTTGAAGAATGAAAAAGGCAGTGAAATTACTGAGTGATATGACATTATCCTCAAGTCACAAGGTTGGCAACGCGCTAGTGATATCCTTGTGATATCAAGAGCGTCTATAGGGTCCAGTGACGCTTACTATTACGCGGACTGTATGCTTGTATGTCAAAGACTCTAAGTATCTTAAAGAACTCGTGTTATGGGTATCATACAACAGAGGAATTCCATATACAATATTTAAATACACATACATTTCCTGTGTAAATACAAAACCTTTGGCGTACATTGGACATTACCGATTGCACTAAAGACCGCATTTATAAATTCTTTTATGGGAGAATCAACCAAATATAATCACATTTGGCAATGCATTTGGGTAAGACGTAGATGCTAGTGACCCTATCTTTCGCGCCAAGGGTCGTGGGTTCTATCCTCAGGACAAATATGAATATCATGAATATTTGTATTTGTCCTGTGTCTGGGTGTTATTTATATGTATCTAAGTGTTATATTTGTGATTCCTCCGTTGTCTAATGCCCGTAACATTTAAGCTACTTATCTCGGAGTCATGTCAATGTATGGGATGTTGTGAGAATTTATTTTCCGAACGTCTGACCTGGCTTATCTTTAATACCTTTTCTATCAAGTTACGTTCCTCCATTTACTTCCTTTCTATATTTTTGTGCAGTCATTCTACTTTCATCCATGTCCAACCCATATCAACATTCCTTTCTCTATTGTTGTCACAACATCATCTTTTGCACCACATCGATCTCTTATCACGCTATTCTTTAATCTATTTATACATACAAACAAAAATTACTGTTCACTCTATCATATGCATTTAATGAAAGCTGATAACTTTTTACCGTTCGTGCTCTTAGATGCGGTCAGTGAGATGCTGATAATTTGTAATCACAGACAGACAATTCAATTGTAATTATATGTATACATGGATAACCTAACTCTAACTAACTCTTCCATTCGCTTCCGCTCTATGTAATTATGCAGTCATTCTACTTTCATCTATCCTTTCTACATCTCCAAACCATCTCAACGATCCATTCTATTATTGTCACATCATATTTTATACCACATTGATCTCTTAATCGATTTATACATTCAAACATAAATTACTGTACACACTATCATATGCATTTAGTGAGAAGCTATTAATTTTTGATATCTGTATGTAAAATCTGTGTACAGACAGACAATCCAATTTTATTTACATGTATACATAGATAACCAACATGGCAACAACGCCGGCCAACCGCGAAACGCAGTTACAACCCTCTGCCCGTATCCCATCGGCTAAGAAAGTATAAATAAAACACAACTATTGGTAGACGGTACGCATAGCAAGTTAGGGACGTTGCCCGCGCCGTGCGAGTGTGCGCGCGCGTTTACGAGCGCCCGCGTAACCGCGCGCGTGTGCGTGCTCGCTAAGTACACACCACACAGTCAATGGGGGGACCTCTGTTACATAGACGCGAACGGGGGCATGCCGGAAGGTACCGGCAGAGGAGGAGACGAATTAGTGTAGCTCAAAGGCACAGGGCGGGGATGGGCAGCAGCATCCGCATCGCGGATACACCTCTTTCTACCGTCAAATATCCCTTTTCGTATTGCTGTGTTCCGGCTTAGGTAAAAGGGTGAGAGAAAAGGTGTGGGAGGCAGTGAGACATTATTGGGTAATGTGATATGATATTTTTAAATTCAAATATACTTTATTAAGCCCATTTTACATACAAAACATTTCATTAATAAATAACATTCATAATAACGTTAGTATTTCCAATAAGTAAGTGATTGTATTTAAAATTATAAGTAATACAGACGACCCTCATGACCCAAGGGATCATAAACTAGTACATAGATAAATTTAACATTAATTAGGCCTACCTTAACTAATCTACCGGCACCAGACGAGTCTTAAACTAAGTTTACTGCAGGTTCATTCTAACCCACCATTCACCTAACCCACCATTAAGGAACCGACAAGTAAAACTGGTGATGATAATGGTTTCATCGACACCACCTATGTAGTAGTTGGTGGTAATAACGCCGACCGGCGTCAGCGCTAAAAAACCATTAACTTAAAAAAAGTCTTCATGTCACAAGGTTATAGTCACTAATGATATCCTGGTGATTAATTCAAACTCATGTATTAAAAAATAATTACAGTTTAAAGAAAAACGATAGCAGAATAGTTGAATAAAAATAAAAATGTAAAATAAACGTTTTAAAATCATTAAAAATAATATAGGCAGAATAGAGTTGACGGGCTCGATGGCGCAGATTATAGTGATCCTGTCTTTTGCGCCACAGGTTTAAATATATAACTTTATTTATATTTGTTCTGTGTCTGGGTGTTAAATATATGTATTAAAGTAGTATATTTGTGATTCATCTGTTGTCTGATGTCCGTAACACAAGTGCCTTAAGCGACTTCTCATGGAGTCAGGTCTTATCTAATCAGGTAATTATTGAATAATCTCCCGTGCACGATGTGTCGTTAGAGGCGACTGAGGCATCATAACCGACAAATGGCGGTATATCGTAACTAAAATACAACAGGATGGGCAGTAGCCTTCAAGTCTTCAATCCACCACAAATATCCAGCGTGGCAGTTATGGGCAATCATCATTGTCATCATACCAGACGTTGGAAGTCCAGGCCTCCTTAATAAAAGGGGAAATTTGCCTATAATTGCCGCGCTAAACAAGCGTGTTGCTAATCGCAGAAAATCGCTTCTAGACAGGAGCAAACAATTCCTGTCTGATTGTCTGATAAAGTTTAAACAAATTTAATATCATAAAGTTTACAGATCAAATATCTGCAAGGTGAATCATACGGTTTGCTAGATTAACTTAACTGACACTTGGGAAACACGATTATTAACCTTATCTGTCAGATAAGTTCGGGGTAGTCTATCTATAAGTTTATCAAAAAGTGGTGAAACAGCCTCTTTTACAAAAATGTCTGAAAATCACCTTTGTTTACAAGTGCGGCATGAGGGAGAGCGGGGCGGGCGGGTCGCGGGCTCGCTTGCCTGTCCTCTATTGATTCGTCAGTCGACCTTTGCTTTTCACGCCGGGTCCACGCTTTTCTTGTTTCTGAAATAAACGTACCGAGGTTATATGTAAAATAATATTATGGATGGAGTTATATAGAGCGTATTTGTGTTCATTCTAAAATTTTACATGAGATAGATCTCTAACAAGGGTTGTCTGCATTGGAACCATGTTCAAGTCCAAGCGGACCGTATCCTTGATGATAAACCGCAGACGCCGTGACCGCGGCCTATAGACACTCATGTCATCACAAAGATGTCACTAGGGTGTCGCCAATCCTGTAAACTGAAAATAAAATGTCACATTTACCCAGTCACTGAGACCCTACAAACCGGAACACAACGAACACTGCTATTTGGCGGTAGGAATGGTTGAGTGTAGAGTTATCGGTTACGTGTCGGTGTGAGAGCGGGCCGTGAGTGCCCGAACCGAGAGCACAATGGCGTTCGCATGCCGCCCGAGCAATGAGTGGATGTTACAGGTTTCGCTTAGACTCTGTGGCTAAATAACTGTGACGTTTCCAATAATATTATTCCGACTTACCTACGAGACGTGGTCCGCGCGTTGAGACCCATCAACCCTGATTTGGACTTCAAGTAATGTTTCAAGTTGAATCTACATTGGTGACCGCGGCTTAGCCGAGTTGTATGATAATAAAATGAAAAGAAGACTGTACTGTTTGGAGAAGCACAGCTGTAAAATGAGCTGCTGAACACCATAAATGTGAGATTATAAATATGTTTGGGAATAAGTTGAAATTGTATTTGGAGTCGAGTACCGGCTTATTTGTATATTTTTTGTTAGAACTATGATATCTCATTGTAAATTAATGGAATCTGGTATGAGAATAAAGATCTTTAAACACATTTTGTATATATTTCTATATTTATTTTTGTACATCACGCCTATATCCCCCGGGGAAGGCAAAGACGATAGATCTCCTCTTGTTACGATCTTGGCACACCTTTCTCGCTTACTTTCCTCCCATTAGTCCTTTTATACAGCTCGTTTGTGCTTGATTCTTCTGACCTGGCCCTTCTTTAACACATCTTCAACCTGGTTGAATTTGTTCTCCTACGTCGTTCTAAACCAACTCTTCCATTTATTTCTGTTCTATAATCTGTGCAGTCATTCTCCATTCATATATCTTTACCACGTTTCCAAACCATCTTAACACTCCTTTCTATATTGTTGTCACAACATCATCTTTCACACTACTTTATCATATTATACACCTAGACTTTACATCCCTACTAATATTATAAATGCGAAAGTAACTCTGTCTGTCTGTCTGTTACGCTTTTCCGCTTAAAGTTCTCAACCGATTATGAAATTTGGCACTGACAATCTTTAGACCCTGAGAAAGGACATAAGCTATTTATTAATTCGAAATAAGGGTTGTTAGGGGTCGAAAGGTTGTATGGAAGTATAGCTATTTTTAGAGCTAGAAACTTGAAATTTGTATTTTAGGCCATTTTTACGATATAAATAAATACGACCTTCAAAGTTTATATAAGTTAAGCTAAAGAGGTATGGTACCCAAAAAAACCAACCACGCGGACGAAGTCGCGGGCACAACTATAAAACCCAATGGTCTTGGGTTCGATTCCTACCTACGACAAATATTTATGTGATTAATATTTGTGTTTCTTTGTCTGCTTATTAAAACTTTATCTTACTTACCTACCAGCAATGGCTGCGAGGTAGATAACATTCATACAAAGGTCGTCTGCATTGGTCCTCACTCTTACCGATTTCTATCGCCAAATAGCAGTGTTCGCATTCGCATTACGAGTGGCTATAGGCTGCAGTGAGGCTTATTAAGTCAAAAAATTACAAGTCATACCTGGATAAGGTTCTGTGCCATAAAAGTCAAGACCTGATGTAGTTTCATCGCAGAACTTAGTGGCGGGTCGGTCAGGCCTTCACTGGCTTCCTTGAAAGATTTTTTCAATTCGGACCAGCGGTTCCTGAGATGAGCGCGTTTAAACAAACAAACAAGGAAACTTCAGCTTAATAATATTAGTATAGATATGTATTTGAGTTTATTTTTAAATTACTAGCTGTGCCCGCGACTTCGTCCATGTGCAGTAGTTTCTTTTTGCACCATACCTTTTACTTTAACTTGTATAAACTTTGAATGATATATTTATTTATATATACAAATGAATAGCCTTAATATTAAAAGCTTCTAGCGTTAAATACAGCGATACTTCCATGCAACTTTTCATCCCCCTTTTCGACCCCTTACAACTCTTATGTCGAATAAAAAATTTCATTAAATCGGTTCAGTAGCTTAGGCGTGATTGCGTAACAGACAGACAGAGTTACTTTCGGATTTATATTATTAGTAAGAATTTATTATTATATTTATGATTCCTGTGTTGTCTGATGTCCGTAACACAAGGGCTTTAAGCGACTTACTTTAGTCAGGCCAAATTATGAGATGTAAGAGTTAATGCATTATCACCACATCAAACGTCCACTGCTGGACATAGGCCTCCCTAAGAAAGGAGTCTTTTGCCTATATTCGCGCGGAACAAGCTCGGTGGCAATCGCAGAGTATAGCTTCGATATGAATGCTGCAGTTCATCCCCGCCCTGTTGCAACCTAGCTAGACTGCTTTAGGTGGATATACAGCAGTCGGTTCTTGTACCTCAGTCGCTTCTTACGACACCTGATACAGTAGGCGGTACGGCACTGCCGGTGCCGCACGAACTAATTATTTATGTTTTACTAGCAGCCCGTCCCGGCTACGCTCGGGTAGACAAAAATAGGTACATATATTTATGTAATAAGCATGCTCATTAAAACGACCATGAATACCTAAATTGAAAAAATTGTATGCTTATCTTAAAGCCTCCCTGTACACTACGTTGGCTGTGATATTTGTATGTGGCAACGAAGCGTATTGATTTTCGGGAGATCCTACTCTAGAAAGTGCCAAATGCAATTGCTCTCATCGAGTTAGTTACTCGATGCGCTGCGAGGCGGCATGTATTTTTATTTTAATTTTATAATATCTTTTGAATGGAATGTCCGATTTTAATAATTCAAAATGTAATCAGCAGGTATTAAGACAGTTTTGAATATTAAATTATTTATTTGGGTATAAAATTATAAATGGTATGAATAACACGGTCTGATTTTGTACGACATTTCTATTAATTGTTAAATGTAAAAAAGTAGTTATAGTGACGTAACTACAATAGTTAGACAATAGGTTTCGCAAACTTTTATGTATATAATATTGTCATACAATTTTTGTCCTATCATTAATATTCTTTGCAGCGTATGCGATGAAAGACATTTTATGGCTAATTTTTTTGGTTGGTATTTATAGAAAACTCTAAACTAATCTAGTACTAAATATATCCTATGTTACTCAATGATAATGTAGCTTTCTAATTAAAAAAAAGAAATCGGTCCAGTACCTTTTAGTTTATTCGCTACATACAAATCTTTCCTGTTTATAATATTAGTGTAGATAAATTATTGACCTTTAGCGACACAACCCGTCTTTGCACGGGTGCAGTAAGGACAAAAAAATGGTTGTTGTGGGTTATCTCTAAGCGATAGACATATGCAATCGCGGATTTTTTTTACACATATTAAAAGTGACAATACTTGTAGTACATTCTTTTGATCTAACTCATCGGGTTCAGTCAGTGTTTGCAATGTAAGCGAAAATAATGTATTTATCCATGACATCACATTAGAAATTTCTAAAACTATCAGTGATTTTTACTATATAATGCACGTATATATATAAAACTTTCTTTTGAATCACCCTATCTATTTAAAAAACCCTATCAAAATCCGTCACGTAGTTTAAAAGATCTAAGCCTTTATCGGCACAGACAGATTGCGGGATGTAACTAAGTTTTATACTATTTTCTTTTTTTTTTAAAACCAAGTCGACATAAAGCATGCAGTTCGACTGATAGTAAGCGTCACTGCAGCCTATTGACGCTCGTAATATCATACGGATATCACTATCACTTACCTATTTCTACTACTAAAAAGCATTTCTGTGTTCCGATTTGAAGAGTGAGAGAAGCAGTGAAATTACTGGATAATATGAAATTACAGTTGGATGATATCCCTAAGTCACAAGGTTGGCAAAACGCTAGTGATATCCATGTGATATTACAAGCGTCTAAAGGCTGCAGTACCAACGCAGACAGTCTTTGTATGAGATGAGAAATCAGATTGTACACGTTATAAAATTGCATACAATCATTCGAGCAGATCATGAATTAAAACATGAAAGATAAACACATATCATATCATATTAAAATAAATGAAACGCTTATTAGACCTATATCAGGGCCAATCATTAAATGGACCAGTCTTGCTAGTTCCCGTATCACTAACATCGTGTCTGCAGCAAAAGTACTGCGCTTCTCAAACTATTTTTCTTTATTTATTAGTGTCTCTCCACACTATTCATCATTACAGCTATTTGAAGTCCACTGCTAGTAATAGACCTCCCCAAGAAAGGGGGAACTAGTTTTACAGCTCATCCTGGACAAACAACGTGACAAGAATTTTTTACAAACAAAGAAGAAGTTAATCATCATTATCTTATCAGCTATTGGAAATCCACTGCTGGACAAAAAGGGCTCTCCAAGATAGGGGAAATTTGCCCAAAATTGCTGCGCTCAGCGAAGCTCAATCGCAGACCGCTACTTTCACGATGAGGATACTGTTGTCAATTCCCACCCTGTGCATTTGAGCAACACTGCTTCATATGGATATACCGCCCGGATACACCTGGTACAGAGGGAGGTACTATTCTACTCCGCTGGTACTTCATGGCTATCCATTACTCTAGCTACTCCGTTGTGCATGTATAATTCACACAATATTTCATACATTGACCTAGCTCTGAGGTAAGTAGCTATAAAAACTTGTGTTACGGATAGGTATCAGACAACAGAGAAATCACAAATGTAATACTAAAATAGATATATTTAACAAATACATAAATCATCATATAAATATTTGTCTTTTGTGGTAATCAAACTCACGACCCTAAGCGCACAAAATAGAATATTTTCCCTCGGGCCCGTCAAATTTATAATTATAGTAATACATACATTATTATAAACTTCTTCGCCGTGAGGTAGCGGCAGATTGGAATAGTATCTCCCCCTTTACCGGTGTCGTAAGAGGCGACTAAGGTACCTGAAACAGTCGCCCAACATAAGTAGGTACTATTCCATCGATATTCTAAAGTTTGGGGAGCGCAGTGCTCCCATTCCATTCGATATTCGAACAGCTTCCAGATATTAGCGAATTGTAACAGTTTTAATTCGTAACTTACTATACAAGCCTAATTAAGGACTAACTTTTTAATAATATTTATGTTTTTTAACGGCTTTCAAACGCGGTTTATAATAATTTTTACCATATTGTTGTTCCGTTCTCAAGATTGTCAAAATATGTTGTGTCAGTTAAATAAACCGTTAAAAGCTGTTAAAAAAGTAATTAATAATATTATGAGTGGTGAACGCGTAAATGTTAAAAAATATTATAAAAAAATTAATGTTATTATGGATGGAAATAAATATGGAAGTTAATAGAAACGAACTCACAAAGAGGAAATTTTAATTATCTGTGTCTTTGGTATTAAATAGAAGCTGTAACTTCTTTGAACGACTCTATCAGCGAGTAAAATAGGCAATTTTTTATCATATCAGCCACAAGACGTCCACGACTGCTGGACATAGGCCACCCCAAGTAATCTTCAATAGGACCGGTTATATGCGGCCTGTGTCCAGCGCGATCCTGCGGCTTTAGTCAGATCGTCTGTCCACCTACCGGGTGGACGCCCTACGCTGCGCTTGCCGGTACGTGGTCTCCATTTTGGAACATCACGAATCCATCGTCCATCGGTTCTGCGTGCTGTGCCCTGCTCACTGCCACTTCAACTTGCTAAATCACCGCTATGTCGGTAACTTTGGTTTGTTTCCACATTTCTTCATTTCTGATTCAATCGCAAAAAGAGAATCCGAGCATTGCCTTTTCCATAACGCGTTGGACTATTTTGGGTTGGCTAATAAAGCCAATCAAAAAAAGGTAATCGCTGGTAACACAACGATCGAAGACTTATGACTTGAGACACTGAAGCATATCGGATGGGAAGATGTGTCGCAGTTTCCAGAACGCTGCCCAGCCGAGAAGGGTTCAGCGATTGACCTATTTCTTGAAGTTCTCAACTGATATACAACATGGATATCAAATATAACTTTGGCCTTCCTTGGTCCTTCGATTCTGCCATAATTATGACATGAAGGAGACCGATGTGTTCGCAATTAATATTGATACCAAAACCTTGCCTCTTAGAATTGTCACGCTGGCCAGGCGGCCATCTCACAACGCAGCTTTTGCGGTGAAGATGTTGCTGGCTATCCCTAACCTATGCATTTGAGCTACACTGTTTCGAATAGATATACCACCATCTGTCGGTTCTGGCACCATAGTCGACTCTTACGACACCTGATACAGAGGGTCGCATTCATTATTCTACAGCTAAAGGGTGTGTCGTGCTACCGGCAGAATGGTACCTCCATTTATACCAGGTCGTAAGAGGCGACTAAGATACCAGAACTACAAATTTGAGGTTTGCAAACCCCAGAACTCCCCCTATCTTTGGGAGATCTATGTCCACCAGTAGACTTACAATGGCTGTAATGGTAATAATAACGAGGTTACCAATTACCAATACAAACGACTTATAAATGAGAATCTTGAGCAGGTACCTAAATTACCCATTTCTACGACTAAACAGTTCACATGGCTTTGAAGGATGATAGAGGCAGTGAACTTACTGGGTAAACACAAATTAAAAGAATTTCAATCAGATATCAAAACGAGGTTTGCTTTTATAGTGACAGCATCCGACTTGCACTATACTGATAAGGTGTCCTCAATTAGTTGGCCGAGAGCTGTCAGAAATGATCGGCGCGCCGTCAGCTGGCGAATCGTCAATATTAATCTGACAACACGAGGCCACTACATAGTTTGATATCTATCAAAAGTCTTGTCTTAAATCCATTGTTGGTAATGTCCAGTGATTATCGGTATGGATGTCAACACCAGGGATAATCAGACCGGTTTTTTTTTACAAAACAAATACACGAACGGACACAGGCCGCTCGTATTCCTGCGGGATAGGCCGTTGCCCCACACCAACGGGTTACCAATAAAAACTATTTCTATTTTCCACTATTGTCATCTTTACGGCACATATCGCCAAATAAGGATTAGTGCTTGCCGATAAAATTAACTTAATAAAAATTCTTAGGTGTGCATTCGGATATTAAACGGTGAAGGAGGGTGGGAGGAGGGGGGCCTGCTGGCTTGTTTCTGTTTTCTCACGATATGGCAATTAGAGGGGCAATCTGGGGCTACGGGAGGCTGAGCAAAAAGGCGCAGTTTAATAACTTCTAATAAGCAAAGGACAGGTTCTAAGACAACCGGTAGGGGCGGATGGTGCGCGCGCGCCACCCACCGATAAAAACGCGGCGATTTTAAAGCCGCTAATCTAAATGCATTTTTATTCGTGCCGTGTGGTACCGAGTACAATAGCACCTCCCCCTGTAACAGAGAACTTGTAACAGTTGACTGAGGTACCGGAATCGAACAATAGTATATCCATTCCAAGTACTGTAGCTTTAAAGAAACTTGGTGGGGATTGGCAGAATTCCCGTCGTAAAGCTACATCTAAACTCCCCCTTTTTTGGGAGGCCTATGTCCAGCAGTGAACGTTTTAAAGTGACATTTTTATTCAGTTCTATCAATCCGCTTCAAGTTCCCCCGGGGTATTGTATCCCGTTGGACCTGTCGTTTTTAGACTGTTGGTAATAAAAACTTTCCGATTCCATCCTGGTCCAGATGATAACAAAATCAGCCAAGAAAAGGTTTTTTTTTTAATTAAACCAGGTCGACAACCAAGCATACAGTCCGTGTAATAGTAAGCGTCTCTGCATTCTATAGACGCTCGTAATATCACAAGGATATCACATATCACAGGCACATTAATTAACTTAACTTTTCAAACCGGAACACAGCAATGCGACTGCTATTTGGTGGCAGATATAGGTATGAGTGAGGTACCAACGCAGACGATCCTTTGTATGAAATGATCCTCATGAAAAAGTATGTTCAATTTGTAATAGTCTACCGCATACCGCGTTCTACCGGCCCAGTACACGCCTGTTCGACTGGCGTCGGCTGTACCCGCGATGTTGTGCCTATTAATAAGTCTAAGATTATAAATAATGCATGCAATGGCATATATTTGATAAGAACATTATATATACACGCAATTGATATAAGTCGATGCATTTTCATTGGATAGATATATCGTTTTTATTTTAATATAGAATTTATTTTAAGTATAATACGCAAAGCGGTTTTGCATTGGTGCCTGACTCTCACCAATTTTTATCATTATATATTTATTTATTATTTATAATGAAAACTTACAAGCGACTTTTACAGTTTAAATGGTAAACTAGTATCATATTTATCAACTTATCGACGGGCCCGATGGAGCAGGTGGTTGTAATCCTATATCTTGTGCACCAAAAGTTATGGTCTCGATCCCCACCCAAGACAATTATTTATAAGATAATATCTGTATTTGCTGTGTCTAGGTGTTAAAAATATGTATATAAGTACTTAAAGCGACTTATCTCGATGTCGGGTTAATGTATGAGATTTGTGAATTTATTAATTTATACAATTCATTATCATCATAAAATCAGCCATAAGACGTCCACTGCTGGACATAGGCCTTCCCAGGTATTTCCAATAGGACCGCGATCCTGCGGTTTTAGGCAGATCGTTTGTCCATCTAGCGGGTGGAAGCCCTACGCCGCGCTTGCCGGTACTTGGTCTTCATTGCAGAACCTTACGACTCCATTGGCTATCGGTTCTGCGTACCAAGTGCCCTGTCCACTGCCACCTTAATAAAATTAATAAATAATAATTGCAAATACAAACCTATAAATAAATTCACACAACATCTCTTATATAGCCCGTCTCGGAGATAGGTCGTTTAAAGGAATCACGGTTTCTCTGTTGTCTGAAGCCCGTTACACTGATGATAGTGCAATACCGCGTAAGTAGCAGTTGCAAATAAAGTTTCAAATTCAATCAGAAAAGATGTAAAATAGACCTTACTAACTTAAGCTACGCGACAAAGATGCTCCTGCCCATCCCCGCGATTTACATTTGTACTACACTGTTTCTGATGGAATTACCTGATACAGTGGAAAGTACTATTTACCCACTTCACGCTATCTCACTATATCAACTTCCTAAAACAGTCATAAACTAATCAAAGAAAATATGAATGAATAAAGTGTTTAAGATTAAAGGATGAGAAAGCACAAATTCTCGTCTCCCTTTGAGTTCACTCCATGTTTTATTCATAGGGATCACTCATCACCAACCTTACAGTGATATATGAAGGAGCCGCCGTCCCTACGGCACCTTGCGGCACTTTCAGGGACCAGTATCAGTGCAAGTACCAAAAGCGGTAGGACTTACCGGTGGACCAGTCATTACTATTAACAACTAATACCTCGTGGACCGAAGTCAACTCCCTCTTGTCCAGAGAGGTATTGGGGCTGTAAAATCGCTCATCAATCGTAGTTGCAATCGACTTCTCACGATATAAATCTTCATTCGAGACACCGGAGAAAGAGGCTTCTTGCTGGGAAATGTGACATATTATTTTCAAGTGTCAAGGTTAAAGACGCGATGAGATGACACGATCGTGTATAGGCTCTGATGACGCACGACCTTTATTTGGACAGTTCGCTTGTTTAAGTTAGCGGTGATACATAAAATGAATTAGACTTTTAAAAATTGGTGAAATGTATGCTGTAATAATAATAAATTCCCACAGTATCTCATACATTGACCTGACTCCGTGGTAAGTCGCTGAAAGCACTTGTGTTACGGACGTCAGACAACAGAGGAATCTTAATTATACTACATAAATTTTCTCATATAGTTGCTCTGAGTGGGATTCGAACCCTCGACTCTAGGCGCACAAGATAGGATCACTACCATCTGCGCCATAGGGCCCGTCATACATATATATACATAAAAAGGTAATTGCCCAGGTTTGGTTTGAATAGTTGCCTGATGCCTACCTGTTGCATAATGGATGCTAGTTCTACCGCCTATGTTAGGGTTAATGATGAACTGTCTACCTAGTTTGACATGTCCAGTGTTTTCAGTCAGAGCTGCCGAATCGTCAACGTGCCTGTATGACTGGATGAACGTGTCTCGTCATTGCGACAACAAATTGAGATATACACTATCCCGTCTCTCAAGTTAGATCAAATTGTACACAGTAAGCAAACATTGAATAAAATCGGCTTAGTTGTACCTTATATATCTTATACTAGCGGCCCGTCCCGGCTTCGCACGGGTAAACATAAATAGGTACATATATTTAAGTAATAAGCATGCTAACTAAAACGACCATGTATTCCTTATCTGAAAATAAAGCCTCCCTGTACACTACGTTGGCTGTGGTATTTGTAGGTGGTATGCGTATTGATATATACATGTACGCGTATGGTAAGCGTATTGATTTTCAGGAGATCCTACTAAATACAATTGCTCTCGTCGAGTTAGTTACTCGATGCGCTGCGTGGCGGCCGCCGCCGGCATGTATTTTTATTTTAATTTTATGATATCTTTTGAATGAAATATCCGATTTCAATAACTCAAAAAGTAATCATCAGGTATTAAGACAGTTTTGAATATTAAATTATATATTTGGATAAAAAATTATAAATGGTATGGATAACATGGTCTGATTTTGATCGACATTTCTATTAATTGTTAAATGTAAAAAAGCAGTTATAGTGACGTAACTACAATAGTTAGACAATAGGTCTCGCGAAGTTTTATGTAGGTAGATATTGATATATTCTATAATATTGTCACAATTTTTGTCCTACCATTAATATTCTTCGCAGCGTATGCGATGAAAGACATTTTATGGTTTTTTTTACACCTTTGGTTGGTTTTAATAAGAATTTCTAAAGTAATTCAGTACTAAATATAGCCTATGTTACTCAATGATAATGTAGCTTTCTAATAAAAAAAGAATTATTAAAATCGGTCCAGTACCTTTTAGTTTATTCGCTACATACAAAAATACAAATCTTTCCTCTTTATAATATTAGTGTAGATAGACGGGCCCGATGGCGCAGATTGTAGTGGTCCTATCTCATGCGCCAAAGGTCGTGGATTCGATCACCACCGGGATAAATATTTATATGATGCTATTTGTTTTCGTTCTGTCTCTGGGTGATAAATATATGTATTAAAACATTATATATTGTAAGTTATCTTATAATTAATATATATTTAAAAAAATACGCATTCGATAAAAGGGGCATATCTGACCCAAAGGTACCCAGAATGCTTGCAGCATTTCCACGCTGCAAAACAAGCGAGATCCTCTGCATCAGTAAAGCCCCGGAGCGGTAGTCCAATCCCCGGTCCACCAAACGCCTTCCTTATTCTTTAATGAAATATTATATATGTGATTTCTCTGTTGTCTGGTGTCCGTAACGCAAGTGCTTGAAACGACTTATCACGGAGTCAGGTCAATGTATGAGATGGTTTAATTTATATAAAGACTAGCTGTCCCGGTAAACGTTTCTCTGCCAGTTAAATTATGTAACATTACTATAATGACAATGCAAAATAGGGGTTGGTAATAGAGGGTGAACATTTAGGGTTGTATGTATTTTTTATTGCAAAATAATAATAAAAAATATATAAAAGCAAAAAAAAAGTTTGGTGTGACAACCCTTTATCACTTAAATGTTTGCAAAAGTAGCCGATTCTCAGATTTACTGAATATGCATAAAAAATTTCATAAGAATCGGTCAAGCCGTTCCGGAGGAGTATGGGAACGAACATACACGAGAATTTTATATATTAGAAGAAGACTAGAAGATAAATTGCATGAAATTTTGCTAATGCTAAGTGTTAGTTGAATTACACATTTTCCTTTTTTTTTATTTCTCTTCTAGGATTTGTACCCTAAAACTCGCTGTATCAATCGATCTGACTGACGAAGTAGCAAGCAATAGTGGACTTCATTAATGGTACCACAAATTAAATAGGACGGATAGACCACTCACGCTCGACCGGTTAACAGACCATCTGAGCACTAACAAACTACCCAGGTAACACAAACAACATTTTCTAAATATGTAGCTTATCGTTAATCATTGTATACCTTTCGATACCTCTGTCAGACCTGTTACTTTCTTTAATGCAGTCTGTTCAAAATCACAGGTAATTATATAACGAAATATATAAATATATATATATATATATAAAATGAAATAATTTGCTTATTTACATTTCCTATTTTCAACAAAATGTTGTTTATATGTTAGTATTATTTTATATCTGTGAAATTTCCGTGACTAATCTATAAATGCCTAGCAATTTTCCATAATAAGCAATTATTACATAATTCTATATAAAATAATAAATAAAACACTTTGAGTTGTTTAAACAAATTACGTATACGTTAGCACAGCAAAAGAGATCGTATAAACACGTAAGAAAGAAATTAAGTGTAAATTACTAAAGTACAGATATCCTCACTAATATTATAAATCCGAAAGTAACTCTGTTACATAATCACCCCTGAACTACTGAACCAATTAAATGATATTTAGTACACAGATAGTCTAAAGCCTTAAAAAGACAGGCTACTTTTTCATTCGACATAAGAGTTGTAAGCGGTCGAAAGGGGGGATGAAAAGTTAGCAGTATCGCTATTGTTAGAGCTAGAAGCATCAAACTTATTATTTACGCTATTAATTTGTATATATAAACTTAAACATAACTTTTTAAAATAATAAAATTGATAAAGGTTATATAAGTTAAAGTAAAAAGGTATAGTGCCCAAAGAAACTACTGCACGCGGACGAAGTCGCGGGCACAGCTAGTATTGAATAAATTGTTGAATTAATGACCCTTTCAAGTCGCTGAAGTACCTCATAATTTGCGTACTAACGCCATCTAGTGAACACGAGACTCAAACTATAATTGCTTTGATTTAAACTCAATTTCTAATTACATTCGAATACCGATTACCGATCGCTAGGGATGCGAATGAAAAAAAGTAAACTAAAACTAAGCTTACGTAATTATTTTGCGGTAAATAACCTGTGTTACGATCACTAGAAAAATGTTGCGACCAGTAACCAACAGGTACATCGGCGCAGGTTGCGATCCAGCATTAGATCGTGTTTTTCTAGATAGCGGGTCATTGACCCGGTTGATGCTGCGTGCTCGGTGCTCACCCGGGGCCCGTAGAATAAAATTTGTCGCCGTTCCATAATTCATGGAGGCTGCGTGGAGCCGCAGGTTTAGGATTCCGTGATATTGGCGATGTTCAACATATTTTTGAGATTTATAAAAAAAAACATAATGGGGCTCGCAATTACACACCCAGTTTCACCTGCGTCTAACTATTTAAGTTACTTAAAATTAAATAAACAGGACGTAGAAATTCCACAGCTGAAAGAAATGTTCAATTGGCTTGTTGGACGCGGCCTGGGTTTTTGTCGTCATGTTGATGTTTCAACGTACAGTTACTATTTATTAAACTTACTAATTTAGCAATTAATGTAGGTACGAATTTCTGTGCATTGCTGAACAATTTTAAAATGATAAAACTTAATGTCATATGTTGACATTAAATTAAACATTCTCTGGGATTGACTGAAAAGAATTATTTAAAATGTTTACATTTAAAATTGAATGTTTCGATTTAGAAATTTCTTTTCAAGGTGGCTTAGGAAAATTTTGTAAAATGTCATTATTTTTTTATTTCAATTGTCTTTTGTTTTCAATAAATATAGAACCATTATTTTAACACATGGTTCACTTCTGCCAATATTTTATCAAACAAAATGAAAAGCTGCAAAAAGTTACGCGTACGATTCTCAGCCCACCTCGCCGCGTCGTCTAACTTTGTTGTCCTTTTGTGAACAGAGATGGCGCTGTAACAGGTTTTTCTAGTTAGATGTTTGCGTTGCTTTTCTAATGATGCTGCATTTAAACGTTTATTATTAATCACCATCAATGAACGCGTCTATAATTATATTTATTTTTATTTATTACAGAAGTACACCCTTTCTTTAGCTCTACCAGTAGCTTTGTTTGTAACCGACTTCTTTCGACTCGATTTTGACTTATTTCAAGCCGAAACAATACAATAATTTGATACTTATCTCATCTATCTGTAAGGTCAAAAAATATAATTTAAAAATATAAAAATGTGCATTAAAACCCCATCAAAAAGAAAAATAGTCACAATATATGCTAAAAATAATACCGGACGAAAAATATTAGTATTATTGTGAAAAAAGGGTGTGTTGCCAAATACAAAAATATGGCACAAAGTGCCCCACGCTATTTTCGCAATAATATTAGTATTTTTCGTTAATTATTATTTTCAGATTATATTAAGCTTTATTTTTTACTTTTTAGCGTATTTTGTCAAGATTTTTCTCAAGCTCAATTTTAAAACTTTTTATATTCATCCCATGGACACTTCATTCATATTATGATACACATTCTTAAAAACTATTAAGAATCAAAGGGAATTCCTACGTAAGGATAACTGTCTTTCTGTAACACAAGTTCATAAATCTTTATAGGTAAGTACCTACCTTTTACACATATAAACAACGAATAAAATCTATCGAAAATAATCCACAAACATCATTATGCTTTGAGATAAAAATAGCAAAAGGCTAACTTGTTGCAATGTTAACCCGCCGACAGTTAAAAAGAAAACTAACAGCATCTAAGGCATTATTGTCCTACTCGACTCTAATAATAACTAAATATATTATAACACATGACAAAAAGAGAAAATGGCTGCCTATCCGCCATGTTGGTTTCATTGCGCGGGAACGCGAGGTATCGAGCGGGTTTAATAAATTGACATGATCCTTATATGGCGACGTGGCCATACGTCTACGGCTTGCACTGAGTTAGGTTAAATTGGCCTAAGAAGTGCGTTCAGGGAAAAAATACGACTAGTTACGGATGTCGCGTACGATGCAAGACTGATAGAAAACCGTGTGGGAATATTAGATGTAAAAAGGGTTTGTTCAAAGATTTTCAATTAAGGGATTTATTATTTCTAGATCCAAAACTTATTTGTTAAAAATATATTAAAATACTTCTAACTTACATTGACACCATGTAAATTTTGCTAACTGTTGCCGTAAAGTAATCGAATTGTAGTCCAAAAATGTAAAAGTTATATTTAGAACAGTGATTATATTATTTATTTTAACATACTGTTAAGAAAAAATATTTTAAATAAATCCTTTTACAAAAATACCGGTAAAATAATGTTGCGTATTCTATTGAGATCACAAAATATATAATTTTTTTAATGATCAGGAGTCGAACTTTTGGCCATATCCGTCTAGGTAAAAGCCACGAGTTATTTTAATTTAAAGCGAAGCGAAAATTTGTGCTAGCAAAGCAAATATTTTTTTTAATAATAATATTGCTACAAATGACTTAAAAGAACGTTCATAGAAAAAAAGTTATTTTCTAAGTCCTGTATCTGTGCTACATGGCCACTAACAAAATGGCGTCATATGCCACAAGTGGGGAAACAATGCGAGCAATCCATTTAGACCTCCGATGGGCCTAATGCTCCAAGCGCAAGAATGTCGTCCCAGTCTGCTTTGGTTTTTGTCCAATACCTTTGCTACTGCAGAAAATTTCTACGCCGTCCACAAAGTTCCATGTGTTTTTGATCAATCAAACCAATATGGACATTAAAGTAATAACGATTTCGGTAAGTTTCTCTTTGCAGGCTGTAAGTAGTTGAGTTGTACGGTTTGGTGGTGGTAGAAAGTCTTTGAAGCGATGACTTCTTACGTCCAGGTAGATTGCTTTGGTCAGTTTGATTTGGTTTCGTCACAGCTTGCTGAAATGCAAGGCTGAGTGCAATGATTTTCGATTCATTTGCATTTTTTTTAAAGCATTCCTTGACGTATTGCCTTGACTTGCTTACAAGTAGCGGCTGTATACTTGAAATCATATGCTTTTATACAACAAAAATAAATGTTATAATTTATGGATTTTAAGAAAAAATAATTGTCAGTATATACATTTTGGAGGGAATACAGTAGAGGGGTATACTGAATATCAAAAAGAACATTATCCATCATCAATCAAATGACCATAACAGCTGATTTTACTATTGAACGACATTTTTATATAATTGCTAGTACATAATATACATTTACATTTACATATAATATACATTTACGCGTTCGTTAGTTATAATAAAACCTACTCTTTTAACTTTAACACGCGGTTTGATTAAGTTCGATCACTTCTCTAGATCACCGTTCTCTAGATCGTAATGTTGGTGTTTGCATCCCGAAATCTTTCTTTCGTTGCATTTTCATTACGCAGTTCTAATAAATACCTATTATTTCATATACCTACACCAGCTAGAACGTTGAATAGCACTTACAAACGGAGTCGAATATAAGTATAGTTAGATCGAAAATATGACATAAATTCGCATAATTTACAAAATGTACTATACAAACGGAAATGCCGCGAGGTACCGGCACTGTAGAATAGTACCTCCCCTTGTACCAAGTGTCTTAAAAGGCGACTAGGGTAGCAGAACCAACAGATATATCCATCCGAGACAATGCTGCTCAAATGCACAGGGCAGGGATGGGCAGCAGCATCTCCGTCGTGAAAGCTGCGGTCCACGATTGCCAACACGCTTGCCCAGCGCGGCATTTTGGCCAAAATTCTCTTTTTCTTGGAGAGGCCTATGTCCAGCAGTGGACTTTCAATGGCTGGTTTGATGATGATGATAAAACGGAAATGATGCTTTTCTATTCCTGTATTTATTACTTTCGAGAGATTGTATGCTTAGAAAATGCTGAATTATATTAAAGATGACATTTACTAAATAAAAATTACCCTGTCTCAGGTGTCAGGCGGGACTCGAACCTCGAATCTTTCCACACTAGGGGACTGTGTTACCAAGACCTCAGCGGACATGACGAATGTTTCTTTTTGCGGCGTTCCTTTTGTGCTGAGAAGTCAACGCCATTTCTGCAATGTTGTAGATAACCACTCAAATGTCAAACTACAGTTTGAAGCCATAGATAATAAAGAAATTGTTACTTAATTACCTACTACGAGAGGTTTCATGCAAAGACAACACTGAATAATATTTTAGATGATATTGACTAGAAAAAATCAAGTTGTAACAGGTGTCACGCAGGACTCGAACCTGCATCTTTCCCTTACCGGGGGACCGCTATCGAAACCTTTGCGGGCATAGTTATTTTGTCTTTAATTTATTATTTGAGATTATATGTATGCAAGTTCTAGACTTTTAATATACCTAGATCTTAAAACGGTCAACTATAGTCTACATTAAAAAAAACAGTAAAGAAATACTGCAAACAACATTTGTTTATCGATTAAGCCATAATCACAAATGCTGTTATATAAAACAATTTCCATTGATAACACAATCACGTATTTAACAGCAACACACAAATAATCCGATCCCATTTTAAACGTCGGACATATTTAAGAGCGAAGTGCGGGAGATATTACGATTGATTAGCTGCGGTTTAATGAGTCTAATGATAGTGCCCGATAGGTGGCAGCCACCGCGCGCCGCCATCTTATGAACGCGGCAGCGAACATGGCGGACGGACGTCATTATAGTATTACTTTAAATATAGTACGATTAGAATGATAGATGTCAACGTTGTAGCTTCGCACGAGTTGTTTATACAGGCTACATAATAGCTGAATAAAAAAATGTTTTAAGAGCAAAGAGGTTTCACGTATAAAAAAGGTATATATCAAAGGCGAAGGTGACTGACTGACATATCAACGCAGGGCCTAACCTGTAAGGGTAAGATACTTGAAATTTTGCACAGGGTTCCCTTTTATATCGTAGGGGAGAAGTAAGTGAAAATTTCGTCCCTAAAAGAGAGGTGCAAACAAAGTATGAAACTTTGCTGTTTTCGAAATTATTCAAATGAACTTCAGTATAATGGCTGTCTTCATTGAAAGGAAGGTCTTGAAACACGTTTAAAATATGTTTGCGGAAATCAACTCTCAAAGCAGTGAAAAGGAGGTGAAAAGCTAAAATGAAAGTTCTACAACTTAACGCGAGTGAAACCGCGGGCCTAGCCCGCTTGCTAGTTACTAATAAAATAAATCCGAAACGCGATAGTTTCACAACAGTAAATCTAATAAAGCTATATTTAGAGGTCTGTTAGAGGGCTTATTGTATTTTTTAGATCTATCGCTTATACATGCATGTATAAGCGTAATATATATAAGTTAATTCAAATTTAAATTAAAATACGGCTTCTCAAATTACATGAACATGGCGGGCAAAATACAATATAAAATAGAGTTTCATGTGACGCCCTGCGAGGGCACTGCATTATGTAAGAACTAATTACTAACAAGCTTTACTAACAATATTCAATTTATATATTCTACTATACACTAAAATTAATTACAATAAATTATTACAATAGGTTATTTATTCATTATTGTTAGTTTATCTAGTGTTAGCATAAAGAAGAGGAGTTGGAAATAATTGCTATTTGTAAAGTCAAAAGAAATGTTCAATTTAATGTTTATGCATGGAAATTCGGTACTTTTGAATAAAAAGAAAATTATGCTTAAACTGATATAGGTAAGCAACGGTTTTAAAATCTTTGACTTAACATTCTCTGGTAGATAACAAATGTTATAAAGAGTAGTGTAGACTATATTTATTTTAGAAAATCATCACACCAGCCATTAAAAGTCCACTGCTGGACATAAGCCTCCCTAAAAAAAGGGGAATTTTGCCCATAATTCCCGCGCTGGGGGAGCGTGTTGGCAATCGCAGAGCGCAGCTTTGGCGATGGCGTATCTGCTGCCCATCCCCGCTCTGACTCATCCCCGCCCGTTTTTTGACTTTGCTGTCTATCGGCTCTGGTACCTTAGTCGTCTCTTACAACACCTGGTACAGGGGGAGGTACTATTCTACTTTGCCGCTACCTCACGGCCCTCGCTGATAGATGTCATTTACTATTGATGAAAGAGTTTAAGAAATGAGTTTAGTATTTTCTGAGTTTATTCGTTACAAACTTACAAAAATAAAAATCCTACTAAAGGTACACCTGTTATAAAGGTCATCTGCACTGGTACCTCAATCTCACCTATTTCTACCGGCAAATAGCAGTGTTCGCATTACTGTATTCCGGTTTGAAGGGTGAGAGAGCCAGTGAAATTACGTGGTAAATGTGACATTATATCTTCAGTTCACAAGGTTGGCGACACGCTAGTGATATCTTTGTGATGACACGAGTGTCTATAGGCTTCGGACACGTTTATCATCAAGCGAACCATATCAAGCATGAACACCGGTGCTGACGTCATAACATAAAAAAAAACCTGTTTATAGATATATCCTGGAATGCTGCCCATCCCCGCCTTGTTGCATTTAAGCTTTACTGTTACGGGTGGATATACCACCATCTATCAGTTCTAGTACATGACATACATAGATACAGGGGGAGGTAGGTACTATTCTACTCTACCGGTATCTTACGGCAAAAATAATAAGATTATTTACATAATTCATTTAATAAAAGAGACGCCATTCATATATTGAAATTAAAACCGAACACAAAGTTTTGCTGTTAGAAATTGAAGGCTACCCATTGCTCCTACAGTATAATTACAAACCTTTAATATGGTCCAGGAATGCTGTCCAATGAGTTGGGAACGTCAAAATTCAACCCCACCTCCAAGGTAGGTACTGCCAGCTTTATGTTCGTTTAGACTAATTGGGACTGGACCTTGTCCCGGTTTTTATCGCGGGTCCAGCGTTGCCCTTGGGATTCGTGACCGAAAGTTTGCCACTGAATCGGGATGATTCAGGAACATGTGCAAATTATAACAAGAATTAAAATAGACATTCTGGGGTTCAATTCAGGTTTTGTACTTTTTATTTCTATATAGAAGTAATTTTTGTTTTAAAAGTATTTAAGAAAATAATAAATTGTGATTACATATATAATTGTAATATTGATATATTCGACTAGCTTCTTCATTTTACTGCTTATTTATAATAATAACAAATTCGCACAATATCTCATACATTGGCCTGACTTCAAGATATGTCGCTTAATGCACTTTTGTTACAGACGTCAGACAACAGACGACAACATCTATTCTACATTTAATATAAATATATATATCATAATATATAAAATATATATTACAATATATACTATATTTAACACCCAGACACAGTAAAAACACAAATATCACAAAATATTTTTCCTGGGTGGAAATTGAACACACGACTTTTGGCACACAAGATAGGATCACTGTCATCTGCAAAATCGGTAAATACGCTATTATTTGTATAATAAAGAAAATAATGTAAAATACCGTGAGGTGACGACAGAGTAGAATAGTAGTACCTCCCTCTGCATCAGGTGTCGTAAGAGGCGACTGAGGTACCGGAAGCAACAAATGGCGGTATATCAGCGTATCTTTAATGTAATAGGACTGGGATGGGCAGCAGCATACCCGTCGCGAAGCTACGCTCTGCGATTTTCACCACGCCCGCCGAGTGCGGCAAATTCCCTCTTTCTAGGAGAAGCCAGTGGATGAACTACTCTACCTACTCTATATATAACTACTCTATATTCAGCAGTGGATGAACTACTTTTCGCAACTTACAATATTATTTTTTGCATAGGAACCTTCTAGGTTCTGACAATTTTACTACTAATATTAGTTATATCAATATATATTTATTGGTATGTAAGTTTATCTTTTATGTTGATATCATTATCATCATACCAGCCATTGAAAGTCCTCTGCTGGAGCAGTTTTTGCGACGGGGATTCTCCTGTCCATCACCGCCCTGTGCATTTGCGCTACACTGTTCCGGATGGATATACCGCCATTTGACGGTTCTGGTACCTTAGTCGCCTCTTACGACACCTAGCACTGGAGGTGGTACTATTCAACTTTGCCGGTACCCTACGGTTCATCCAAAGGAAGAGATCGCTCTCAGTGACAAGGCCGCCAATTGTCATATAAACTGTAAATCATTATATTTATAGTGGGTTCTATTTTTTTGTTGTTTTTATTTTATATACTGTTATAAAGGGTATTATTGTTGTATAGACATCTGCTGTATTTTCTGAGATTTCATGAGTGAAGTCAGATAAAATCGCTTGTTACATACAAGCGATTTTATCTCAGATATAAATAAAATTGTTGTGTCTGTGTGTCATATCAAAACGACATATCTGCGTTCAGTCTGATCTCCGAATCGCTGAACAAATTTTGACAGGACATTCAATTATTATCTGATTTTGTGAATTATTTCAAAGAAAATAATTATAGATGCGCGCAAAAATAAATAAATTTTAATAGAATAATCGCATGTTTACTAAATTCCCACAACATCTCATACATTGACCTGACTTCGTGGTAAATCGCTTAAAGCACTTGTGTTTCGGACATCAGACAACAGAGGAATCACAAATATACTACTTAAATACATATATTTCAAACCTAGACACAGTGCAAACACATATATCATTATTTAAATATTTGCTCTTGATGGGAATCGAACCCACGACCCCTGGCGCACAAGATAGAATCACTACCATCTGCGCCCAGGGGCAACTAATTTCTTTTTTTTAAATATATCTTAAATATTTGATAATAGATTTATTTAATATTGGCCATGATAAAAAATAGTGTATGACATAAAGAAATACCAGCTAGCAGATTTTTTCTTAGCACCAATCGACCCCTTCGTCATTCCTAGATCTTAAAGTTTAGACCAACCTAATCCAACCTAAACTGCATATCTGAACTTTGTGACCAAAGTCAATGATTCCCACTTATTTTATCGCTAACCCGCCAGACCGGAGCTCGCATTCCAGCATCGGTACACGTTACCCCGCAAAAACCGCATCTAAAACTTTAGCGAAACGCAACGTCCCGCGTTACGCCCGCATACGGACTCGCTTAATCTTTCGCAGTCGCCACGTTTGTGTTGCACGAACGCGCGCGTTAAAGTTCCGTTTCCAGGGTGGTTCTGGTGGGATGTCGCTTAGAACGTGGTCGGGAGCGTAGTTTAGGAGTTGCTGAGTGCAATGCACCGCTCTTGGAGTCTTGAAACCGGTTTCTAATCGCCGTGTTTTGCAGTGCCGATCGTTCTCTAGAAGAGCGGTGAAAAAGTTACGTAAATGCATTGAGCATTTTTCTGTTTGAATGCAACTGACGCGTCTGGGAATACAGCTAGTTTATTTAATCTTTAATAGTGAAAACTAGTGGTTGCCCGTTGGTCTTAAATCGATCATAATTCATTTTCAAATTTGATTTTTTATTAACTGCTATTCAACAAAACTTTGCCACTAAATAAGACCAAAGAGAATATAGACAGTTGTATTTGTTCTGTATCTAGGTGTTAAATATATGTATTTAAGTAGTATATTTGTTATTCCTCTGTTGTCTGGCGTCCGTAACAGAAGTGCTTTAATCAAATTACCGCGGAGTCAGGTCAATGTTTGCGATGTTGTGAGAATTTATTGCTATTATAATCAATTGTCATAATAAATAACGTGTAGGTTTACAGGAAGACCAAAAGTAAAATAAAAACCATTATGAAGTCCGTTATACTTAAATTATTTTAAAAGCTATTTTTAATTAAGTTCAAGCTGTTTTAAACAATTATTTTTGAAATTGAATCCTCTTTTACTTGAAGCTATTAACAAAAATTGGAAATAAATAAATCAAACCTTTTTGCACATATGTCCTTTATGCTAATTGGGTTTCTGACCGTCGATATATTCTCTATAGCGTATAACCAATTAATATTTACTAAATTTAAGAAGTACGCTGTGTCATTGAAACAGTAGTGAGACTTATATTTATTTATTTATTGCATTTCTAGCGAATTTTTAATTTACATTAACGTTAACCGTGTCAAATAAAAAGTAAATCCGTTCGTGCAATTTCTTTAAAAAAGTTTCACTTTACGTATTGATTCAGCAATGTTATCTTGGTATGTTCACGCTTACAAACTCAAAATATAGCTTCGATTTAGCACAAATTTCGATGCTATATATAACCAGCATAAAAATATTGTTTTAAAATTTAACATCCTTATTGGAAGCCTCGGTAGCTCTCGATTTGTTCAGGCACAGATTTGTAAGATTGAGGTAGACTGCATACAAAAGGTCGTCTACGTTGGTACCTCACTCTCACCTATTTCTACCGCCAAACAGCAGTGTTCGCATTCCAATTTCAAAGCTTAGAGAGTCAGTCAAATTACTAGGTAATATGGCATAATAGCTTTAAGACACAAGGTAAGCAACGCGCTAGTGATATCCTTGTGATATTGCGAGCGTCTACAGGTTGACTATGAAGCTTATTATCGAGCGGGCCGTATGCTTATTTGTCGACCTCTAATAAAAAAACACACACAGTTTTAAATCGCCGCTGCCTTAATCATTTCTTCATCCAGGAGGGTTTTTTATTATTGTTCAATTAAGTCTTTCACTTAATAAGTGAAATAACTTTTATAGTCTCTAAAAAAGCCTGTATATAAACTGCAGTGCTATTTGGCAGGCCTGATGGCGCAGATGGTAGTAATCATATCTTATGCACCAAGGGTCGTGGGTTCGATCCTCACCTAGGACAATTATTTCTATGACGTTCTATATCTATACATATGTTATATAATTAGTATATTTGTGATTCCTTTGTTGTCTAATGTCTGTAACATAAGTGCTTTAAGCAATTTATCTCAGATTCGGGTCTATGTATGAGATATTGTGGGAATGTATTTATATTTCTCTACATGGTATAGAACAAAGTCACTTTCGGCTGTCTGTCCCTATCCGCTTAGATCTTTAAAACTACGCATCGGATTTCGATGTGGTTTAGTAAATAAAATTACTCAAGAGGATGGATTATATGTATAACACATGCATAATATAGTAGAGAAACACTCGTAATTTTTGAAATTTCAAATGTAATAAATTAACGAAATTGAGATTACATTGCAAGCGCTGGCTTAACCCGACGAGATAGATCAAAGTAATGTACTACAGTATTGTAAGCTATAAAAAGCTCTACAAAAAAGTCTGCGATGGCATATGTCTATCACTTAGGGATAACCCATAATAACCATTTTTTATCCTCATTGCGCTCGCGCGACGCCAGGGCGGGTCGCTAGGTATTTATATAATAAAGTTAAATTTAATAGTTAATGCGCCAATAAATTTCCCCCTTTGGGGAGGTATGTGCATAGCAGCTGATGTTATGATGATGATGAAATGAATACTTTCTTTTACATCTTATATAATCTTTGTAATATCTACTCTGTAGTTGCTGGTGTCTTCAAAATGGCGGAAATCTCTGCTAGCATTTTCATATGTCAAAATGTAATGTATATATTTTGTGAATGTTCGGTATGGCAGAAGAATCACGTGAGTAGAATACATGCTGTTGAAATGAGAGCACTTCGAAGTATGTAGGTATGTATGTGAGTTTGAGAGATAGATTAAAGAATAGTGTAATAAGAGATCGATGTGATGTAAAAGATGATGTCGTAACAACAATAGAGAAAGGTAGGTTGAGATGGTTAATGAAAGTAGATTGACTGCACAAATAGATAGAGCGGAAGTGAGTGAAAGAATTGGTATAAGACGACATACGTGAACATACCTTAACCAGGTAGAAGAGGTATCAAAGAAGGGTCAGGTCAGAAGTACTAAGAATAAACGAGCGGGTGTAAAAAAGACTAATGCGAGTAAGGGTAGCGAGGGAGGTTTGCCAAGATCGTAGCAAGTGGAGATCCATAGTCTCTGCCTACCCCGATGGGACACAGGCGTGATGTATATATGTATTTTAATGCTGTTTTTTTTTACACCAGGTCGACAAAAAAGCATACAGATCGTATGATAGTAAATATCACGGCCGCCTATAGACGCTCTTAATATCACAATGATATCACAAACGCGTTGCCAACCTTGTAATTTAATATTATGTCACATCACGCAGTAACTTCTCTCATTAGCGGTAGATATAGGTGAGAGTCAGGTATCAATGCAGACGAACTTGTTCACATCCGTAGAAAAAGAAATAATATTTGCAGGTACATTTGTATTATATGTTGATAGTACCTCCCCCTGTACTAGTAGTCGTAAGGCAGTGATGGGCAGCAGCATCCCATCGAAAGATGCCCTCTGCGATTGCCAACACGCCTGTGCGGATAATAAATATATAAATTATAAATCCCCACAACATCTCATACATTGACCTGTTTCCGCGATAAGTCGCTTAAAGCACTTGTATTACGGACATCAGACACGAGGAATCAAAAAAATATATTACTTAAATACATAAAATTAACAGACACAGAATAAACATAAATATCATCATATAAATATTTGTCATGGGTGGTGATCGAACCCACGACCTTTGACACGCAAGTCAGGATCACTACCACCTGCGCCATCGGGCCGTCATATATATCATATATATAGTATATTATATAAATACATAAAAAATTATCGCAACAGTTTCTCCAACTCTCGAATAATAATCCCAATAAAGGTAGCGGGTCGCGAGTGACATTTATATCTTCCCCTAATTAAAAGCACTTGACCTTTTTCTGCCCTTATACAATTGTAGGGGTGAAACCATCGCTCGTTTGTAAAGGTTAATATCTGTTTAATTAGGTTTTTGCGATACGTCACACGCACTTAAAGATGTAGGTGGAACAACTTGTACAGACATGTTGGTAATATGTGCTGGCAACCCACAGCGATAAAAACCGTTTTTTAAAACGGTGTAAACAACCATGTGAGGTAGACTACATAGAGAAGTTCGCCTGAATAAGTACCCTATTTCTACCGCCAAATAGCAGTGTTCGCATTGCTGTGTTCCGGTCTGAAGAGAGGCAGTTAATTTACTAGGTAATATGGTATAATATCCTCAAGTCACAAGTTTGGCAACGCGTTAGTGATATCCTTGTGATATTACGAACGTCTATAGGCTGCGGTGACGCTTTCTATCACGTGGACTGTATGCTCGTTTGTCGACCTGGCCTAAAGGCTTGATGCTGAAATGTTACCGTATCCTCTAGGTGAGCTCTCTTCCTTTTATGGCTATAATTAGAAGGCTATATTAATTTGTGACGCCACTGGGACTACTGAGAGGTCCCGCTCAGCCGCAGACAGTCGGGACGGCAATAGCGGGATACCTTCTTCATCCAAACCTATATTGGCTTGCAGGTAGATAAACTTGGTAACTGCTACTATAAATGTCATGTATAATTATATCGAACCAATGACCTGAAAAATAAGTTTCAAGTTTCTAGCTCTAAAAATAGCGATACTTCCATACAACTTTTCATCCCCCCTTTCGACCCCTTACAACTCTTATTTAAAATTAAAAAATAGCCTATGTTCTTTCTCAGGGTCTAAAGATTGTCTGTGCCTAATTTCATTAAAATCAGTTTAGAGGCTTAAGCGGGAAAGCGTAACAGACAGACAGACAGAGTAACTTTCGCATTTATAATATTAGTAGGGATTAAGTCTTGTAAATCGCAAAATTTGGCAAGGATTATCATATCATCTGAAGGACATCTATCAAGTGGAGGCCAATAGTCTAGCCAAAAGTTTGCCTGAACTTGACATTAATTTTCATACTCTTCCCGGGATTTTGTTATTAATAAAATCGTTAAATGGCGTACCGTAAGATTGCTGATTTTTGATTTTCAATGTTTGCGTATTTCGTTATTTATTTTACATCCTTACTGAGTGATTATTACCTTTTTTTTAATATTAATAATTTATACATGATGTGATTGCCTCTAATTGTAAAAACAGTTGATGTCTTTTGAAAACACAATAGTTGTTCATAATTTACTGTTACTTATGTTGGTAATCCAATATTAAATAAATCAATAAATAGTATTAACCATTTTCACGCTGGTACCTGCCCATTATGGCAGTTGATTAAAATTACTAATTACATTCCTTTATTGCAAATATCATTATACCTTAGGTATCAACGATTACATTTAATTAAAATCACACAGACAACCCTCAACTTTATATTATTAGTACGGATTCCGTAAAAGGTCACATTCAAGTTTATGTTGCAATATGATACAACTATCTATTAAAAATAATTAATTTAATTAATAAATTCCCACAACATCTCATAAATCGACTTGACTCCGTAGTAAGTCACTGAAAGCAATTTTGTTTGGCGGACGTCATACAACAGAGGAGTCATTTATATGTATGCAAAGAAAACTTCTTAGATTTACGATCATTTTTCTTAAGTTTGTCGTTGTCGTTTTATTGACAAAGCCACTAGATGTCACGACTGACGATTGTGACATTTTACGGAAAAATGTAATTGTGATATGTTTCTCATCAATTGGATTTATTTGGAATTAATTGTAAAAAGACCTGAAGTAAAGGCTTGAATGTAGAGAAACGCAATTACGTGTATTATCATTTATCCCAATAATTGGAATAATATCATATATGTATTTAAGTATAAATTATTTTTAAAACCCAGACGCAGGACAAACACAAATATCATTATGTAAAAATATGTCTTGGATGGGGTCGAACCCACGACCCATAGCAAATACGATAGGATTACTACCGCCTGCGCCATTGGACCAGTGGAATAAAGCAAGACTCATCAGAAATCAATTTTCTTTCTAACCACTGTTCTCAAAATGCACATCTCACATCGTAAATTACAACAAAATGCACATCGCCTGATGAAATTAATACTACGTGGCTCAGACATCGAATTAGAGAATACATACATTATAAACATTGTCGTTGGACGGCCGATAAAAAAAAAACAGATAAGAAGTGGGGTCAGCAACCGGTGGATCACACGCCTTATTTGTAAACATTGGTATCATCCGAAAACGGCTCTCTTCCACTGTGTGATACAGCTATACAAAAAATACTAGCTAAACAGATGTTGTCCTGTCTTAACTCTGTCTGCCATTTATGGGGTGTCACAGAAAATGAATCGGGTTGGTTAGGTCGATTGACATCAATACGGATTACTCCAAAGCTGTAAAATATACAGCCGTGAGGTGCCGGCAAAGTAGAATAGTACCTCCCCCTGTACCAGAGGCGACTAAGGTACCATAACCGATAGATGGCGGTATATCGATGGCGGTATATCAATGCAAAAAACTCAGCTCAAATGTACTGGGCGGGGATGGACAGCAGCTTCCCCGTCGTGAAAGCTGCGCTCTGCGATTGCCAACGCGCTTGCCCAGCGAGGCAGTTATGGGCAACATACCCACTTTCTTGGGGCAGCCTATGTCCAACAGTGAAATTTTAATGGTTGGTATCATGATATAATGATGTAAAATATTTAAAAGGGGGTGCAAAGTTAGTATGAAGGTTGTACAACCTGACACAGGTGAATCCGTGGGGCGCTGCTATTATTCGTTATAAAAAGTAATGATGGTTGAGCTACGAGTAAAGTTTTGGCTAGTTCTCAAAACAAAACCGAGACTAGGGTAAACCAGCGAGATAACATGGTTCAGATGAAATCAATTAATTCTCCAGATGCACCCCCTAAGCCCCGCACCCCGTCAGCATTTATTTCCTGGTAATGTTTCCCTCTGTACCAGGTGTCCTACCTGGTACCTCTGTAATAGGCGACTGAATCCGAAAAAGTCTAGCTCAAATGCAGAGGGTGGAGATGAGTAGCAGCATCCCCGTCACGAAAGCTACGCTCTGCGAATGCCACCACACTTGCCCATTCTTGGGAATGCCTATGTCCAGCAGTGCATTACCAATGGCTGTAATAGATGCCCTTGTTGTAATTCGTAGTTTAAAATTATTTAGTTCACCTGTTTTAAAACTAATTTTGCTATTAATATTTTTGTTACTCGTGCATGTACTTCTCATGATTTTTACACATCAAAGGTCTTTTACTTGATGCCGCCCGCTGACAGCACAACCTCTTCAAATGCCTCCCATCGCTCTCTCACTGGCACTCCACAATCAAATACAGTTCACACACACACTCCTTTTTAGACCAATAGACACTACACTATTTGCCAAAGCATTGCAATACTTAACTTCGCCGAGGTCCAGCCGTAGAGGCACCCTCGGATGGTCGCCGTCGATCTGTGGGGGAGACAGTAGCTAAACGCGCGGTCACCGCCACGGGTTATGCAATCACGGTGCGTTCCGGTTTGAAGGGTGAAAGAGGCAGTGAAATTACTAGGTAAATTTGACATAATATCTTCAATTCACAGGGTTGGTGACACGCTAGTGATATCATTGTGAAGACACTAGAGTCTCAAAGCTGCGTAAACGTTTACCATCAAGCGGACCGTATGCTTGTTTGCTGACTTCATAATATAAAAAAAGAAAGTTCTCTTATTTTTTTAAAAATACTATAAAAGTGTTTTGTATACCATTGTAAATTAAAATAATACAACTATATACAATACGATAGCAACATACAATGCTATATATTTGGTATAGCATCGCATTTTATATTTCCCGGTGGATAACAAAATGCTAGTTGCGCTATTCGTGGCGGTCTTTTTGCGAGGCAGGTTGACCATCGCGACGGAACCAGTTGGTCAGGGGTCCGTAGGCGCGTCTATGTCTCCTGTCTCCCCTCTACCTATACATATAAATAAAACTGTTATGTCTGTCTGTATTTCTAATTAACAGCCTTTCACTAAATGTATATGAAAGTGTATACTTACATAAATAACACACTTTTTTATTTATTTTTTGTCTGTCTGCTTATCCCTGAAACGGCTGGACCGATTGATATCAGACTCTGATTATCGGATATTAACTATTGACACAACATCTCATATAGCCCTGTCTCCGATATAAGTCGCTTAAAGCACTTGTGTTACGGACAGACAACAGAGGAATCACAAATATCACACTCATATTTAACACCCAGCCACAGAACAAGCACAAATATCATCATATAAATATGTACTGTAGACCCACCGGCCGCACCCACGGCCTTCAAAACAGGATCACCGAGGTGACCAAATATAAAAAAAATAAGTTCACTTAATATCTTCTATATTTGGTCATACCATTTTCTAATTTGGGTAGGGCCTGCATGGAACGGGCGAATAGATTAATCAATGTGTCGAAAGTATGTAAACACGGAAGCAACGAAAGTATGTTAATATCAAACAAAATAAAAATCAAAAATGTCTGCGTAACCCACAGGGAAAAAGTCATGAGTAAATTATCAAATCAGCTATTGGAAGTCCACTGCTCAACGTGTGTTGCAACAAAGGCCTCCCCAAATTATGGGCAATTTTGCCCATAATTGCCGCGCTGGGCAAGCGTGTTGGCAATTGCAGAGCGTATCCCATCCCCGCCCTGTGCGCACTTTTACGAATGTATATACTGCCATCTGTCGGTTCTGGTACCTTAGTTTTATATTATTATCATGTAGCTTAATAAGTGAAAACGAGGTACCTCATCAGTAGAATCTTGTAAAATTTTCCGTTTATCTTTGACCTGCTACTATTGTCATCTTCATCATCATAGAAGCTGCTAAACTGCTAAACATAGGCCTACACAAGGCCTTGAGAAAGGAGGAAGTTGCTCATAAATGCCACGCTGGGCAACCGCAGAGGCAATCGCAGAGCGTAGCCTCGCGACGGGAATGCTTCTACCCATTCCCGCTCTGTTGCATTTGGGCTACGTTGCTTCGGGTGGATATACCGCCACCTGTCGGTTTTGGTACCTTAGTCGCCTCTTACGACACCTAGGGGAATGTTTTTCTACAGTACATTTCTCTACACCCCTAAACAATTATATCAAAAATCCTGAAACTTATCGTCATCATTACACCAGCCATTGGAAGTCCACTGCTGGACATAAGCCTCTCCAAGCATGAAGGTTTTTTGCCCATAAGTGCCGCGCTGGGCAAGCGTGTTGGCAATGGCCGAGCGCAGCTATCGCGAAGGGAATACAGCAACTCATCCCCGCCCTGTGCATTTGAGCTGCACTGTTTCGGTTGAATATACCGCCATCTGTCGGTTCTGGTACCTTAATCTCCTCTTACGACACCTGGTGCATTAGGAGGTACTATTCTATTCTTCCGGTACTTCATGGCAAACTGATGCATAAATAAAATTACTTATAACCATAGAGAACCTTGCTATCCCTAACGATTCTAGTCCTGGATCTAAGTTCATTACTGCGGGACCGGTCGGAGAGCGTGTGAACGTCCCTGGGCGACAGTCCGCCTTGTTACGTAACCCGTAATTGTGCCGGGACACACGTTGATGTATGCATTCTGGATGATTTTTGTATACCAGCTGTGCCCGCGCATTTTTCTGCGCTTATACTTATGTTTTTTTGTACTAATACAGCATTACAGCCATTACAGGGAGATTTGCCCATAACTGCCGTGCTGGGCAAGCGTGTTGGCAATCGCAGATCGCAGCTTCCGCAACAAGGATGCCCACCCCCGACTTGTACATTTGAGCTACATTGTATCGGATGCATATACTGCCATCTGTCGGCTTTGGTACCTTAGTTGCCTCTTACGTCGCCTTACAGGGGGAGGTACTTATCTACTCTGCCGGTACCTTACGGCTTGTGTATACTATGCGAAATATAACTAACAGTTATATATACATCACGCGTGTGTCCCATCGGGGTAGGCTGAGACTGTGGATCTTCACTTGCATACCTCTCTTGCTTTCTTTGCTTGCTTCCTTTTATTCAACGATGCAGTCTTGTTCTAGTACGGCAACCATCAATAATTATATTAATGTGTTGTTTTTAAACTCAAATCAAAATAATGAATATAAAAATTAGGCACTGAGTTGTATTACTTATATTCACAATACTGATGACCCTGATGACCTGACGGGATCGTAAGTAACATCTAGCATTTAAATTAAGCCTACCTTATACTAGTCTGCTGGCACCAGGCGAGTCTTAAAATAAAGTTTAATACAAGGAAACAATATTAGTCCTTTCGTTTATTCTTGGTACTTCTGACCTGCCCTTCTATAAATACCTCTTCCACTTGGTGAAGGTATGTCCACCTAGGTTTACTATATTTATATATATATATATATGTATATATGTATACATATATATATATATATATAATAAATTTAATACTATTACTACTATTTTAAGCTTTCCGTCCGGTACTCCGGCCGCAACAAACACCCATACATACTTTTGTATTCATAATATTACTAGCGACGCGTCCCGGCTACGCACGTTCTACGCTCGTTCTACTCGCGTAGCTACTAAATTACACATTTAATTTTTTTTTCTTAAATCACTATATCTAATAAAACACTACATCAAAATCAGTTGCGTAGTTTTAACGATCTGAGCATTCAAAGGGACAGAGAGACATAGGGAAGTGATATTGTTTTATTCTATGTAATGATTACGATTAAGGAAATATTAGACTAATTTTTTATTGTAAATATATTTTGTAGCAATTATCATATCAATCGTAAGAAGGCAGCTGTCGGACATAGGCCTTCTAAAGAAAAAGAGATTTTTGCCCATAATTGCCGCGCTGGGCAGGCATAGTCACAATCACAGAGCGGAGCTTTGCGACGAGGATCATCATCAACTCATCATACAATCCATTAAATTTCTACTGTTGGACACAGGCCTCCCCAAGGAACGAGGTATGTTGTCCACAATTGCCGCGCTGGGCAAGCGTGTTGGCAATCGCAAAGCGCAGCTTTCGCGACGGTGAAGCCGCTGCCCATCCCCACCCTGTTCATTTGAGCTGATTTTTTGTATGGATATACTGCCATCGGTACCGTGTCGGGTTCTGGTACCTTAGTCGTCTTTTACACGTATAGAGTTCAGAGTAGAATAGTACCTAACCCTGGTGCAGGGGGATGTACTACTCTACTCTGCCGGTACCTCACGGTTGCAACGAGGATGCTGCAGCCCATCCCCATCCTGTTGTATTTGAACTTTTTAGTCAGTTTATTTAAATATACCTATCAAAGGCACTTTCAAATCGTCAAAAAAAAACAATGTGTAATCTCTTAGTATAAATTTGTTAAAAATTTTGCTAAAAATTTTACACAAACGACCAATGACCCTCACAACCAGTGATTTAAGAGTCATTTAAATAAATAGGTCATTAAGTGTCTTGATTAAATACAAGTCTGCCGGCACCAGACGGGTCTTATCACTAAGTTTATAGCGGATTCATTACGCAAGCCAAATGAATAGAAACTGGAAGAAAAACTGATGGTGAGTAGGGTTTCCAACACCACCCCTAGGATGGATACTGCCGGTATGGGTACCACCCATACCGGCAGCAAATTTATCATTAATATAATCTTTAAAGCAGTAATAAAAGCCTTAGCATTAAGTTTATCTCTTACGCAATTCTTGAATTTCTTTATAGCAAATTAATAATTTCACTTTTGTATTTTATTATAAATTCTAAGATAAATACCCTTAAATTTTTTTGGAAGTAAAGCTCATTGCAAGTTATTTCTAATATTAAATATATGTGAGTCACTATTTTTCTGAAAATCAGTTATATTTTTGGAAACACAGATAATATTTTCTTAGACATAATGACTGTGCAGTCATTAGTTTAGTTTCTTTGAATATTTGTTTGTTTTTTGTATTTCTCTTCCCTTTCTTTTCTGTGTCCGTGCGTCCGGGTATCCGGACAGGGTATCCGGATAGTCCCGGGTGTTGGACCAAATCGTGTATTTGGCATCAGAATAGTACGGGTAGTACTTTCACATACAAGTATTTATATAAATAAAAAACCAAGATTATTAGATCCATATCGTTTATTACTTCAAATGCATTGCATTATGTATTTTGAACAATAAATAAACTGGTGTGATACAATATTACCTTGTATATAGTTTTATCTATTCTTGTATATATTACAATGAGTATATAGTATGGTACACGCTTGCAGCTTATTTACAGCTTTATATACCTATATACGTATGTATTTGTTTAATAACCGATTAAAATTGTTTATTTCAACATTAATAGTTAAAAATATAAGTATTAAAAGTTTCTATTTTAATACATGATATTTAAAAATTAAAGTAAACAAAACATAAGCTGCGAAGCGTGTATACATACTTACATAGTATTCAGAAATATATTATTTAGTTATATCTGGATATATCATTTTCTATAGTAAATAGAATATCAAGCCAAAGTAGGAATGAAATACTAAATTTTTAAATAACCCATAAACATGATAGAAGGGAAATCTTGTCTTTGGCTCGTCAAAAGCTTTGGAACGTGAGCTAAATAAAAAAATTGTACTTAGCAGGTGTTTGTGAAAGTTATCAGCCATATATAAAGAGTTAAGAATGAACGTGCGAGGTGGCGCCACCGTCTATGGCCAACTGTCAATTCTCGTATGAACTAAAATTAGTTCCACTTCTCGTCGCTTTCATTCGAAACCGAGTGTTCTTAAGAGTAAAGTCAAATCTCTGGTGCATTTTAATAGACACTCTTCATTATTCGCAAAATCATCATGGTGTATGTATTATTAATGATACAAAAACGTACACAATTATTTTTTTCTCAAAATAGCACCAATACCTTAATATCAGCACATCGATGTACTTAAACGATCGCTAGCCTTTAATGCCCAGCCACGGATGCCTGCTACAAGTGTCGAATTGATACTTATCAATCGATACCTCAACGCAGTATCGAATAAAGCATACACATTCCGAATATATCGATATACTATCGGTTCAAACAAAAACTTTCAAAAATGGAACTCGCTGCATTTTCAAAATTCGTACGAAATAGTCTCATTTCATGTTAATACTCTATGGATTTTTTATTTGTTATAGCATCACCGTGGCGAATTTCATTGCCTCGAAAAAATTACAACTAGCAACACCAAACTTTTCTTTATACAGCTGCAAATATAACAACGCACTAAATTAATAGCAATTAATGTTGAAACATTTAAGATATGGTTAGATAGACATTTAGATATGATAAGTCGCACCCTATAACCGATCACGCATCCTTAAGAATAGATAATATACATTAATTTATGTAAATAGATATGTATATAGGTAAAATTAACTACTATGGTAACATTATGGAATCCTAAGCGATAGAAGTGACATGGTATGAAATGATACGTCTCCTGTCACCGAATACTAGAGCCACGATAAGCAATTTTTTTTATTTACCAACAACTGTTTTTTTTTAATATGGAATTCAAGATAAAGGTTTGTTGTGACGATATGTCGTAATAGTGACCCGCTCGGAAACCTCCAACGATTCCTAAATACAATATTGCGCAAGTCCAACACTAACAACGGATAAACATTAACGAATGGTAAAATTTACAAAACTACAACTAAAATTAACACAAGGTGTTGCCAACTACAACTATAATACGACGTACCTAATTTTATTTGGTCTCATTTTAGTAACGGTTATATTTCAACAGAAATCCTTAATAACGAACGAAAACTATGTTTTTTTTTTATTTTACACTATTCTCCGGTTGCATAGCTCGATTTGTTGGATAAACAATTTATACTCTATGGTGAGCCGCCATTTTGTTTTTTTTGTTTTGGTTACGGAGAGAAGACTCGGAGGCTCCGAAGCAATGTGGCCAACACGTTAGCTAAGCATTCGGCTCGCAGCGCCAGTTGTCCCTCGAGGGTCGAGCTGGAGTCCTGATTAGGGTTTTGGGCCTTCTTGGCGTTGTGTTCGTGGATTATTCGCGCCATCTCGGCGCCAGCAAGTTCCTTGAAGGCAGCAGTGACGTCGTGCACGCGGAGGACTAGGTTCCTGGTTTGGAGGGGAGCCGAGGTGTGTCTGCCGAGGGCCTGGAATCATTTATGATATTGTAACATTAAAAGATTGGAAGTTTTTAAATTTATGTGTTCACCAGACTTTTCTGGTTACCAGAAGTTTATCCTGAATCAAATAAAGACGCAATAATTTCTTGTCCGGCCAACGTATAAAGAGGGGGGCGTCGGGTGGTCCATCCTAAGATGGTGTATGCCCACCCCAAGATGTCGTGGTACCTAGGTACTCGAAAAGTTGTACATTGAGTGTCGACTGCGTGAGTGTGTGAGTAAGTGCGTCATCGCATTGGCCATGGCATGACATGGGAGGCCCCCTCAGAAAATTAGCTCTAAATACGGCATACGGTGTGTAGTTTTAAAACTAAGAATTAGATCCAAAATTTGATCGAAACATTCGAATGGTATACTCGAGCGCTAAATGTTCGAAGAATTATAAATCAATAGATTTACACCATATCTCATACGTTGACCTGACCTCCTAGCAAAAAGCACTTGTGTCACAGACATCAGACATTTGAGGAATTGCAAAAATAATACTCATACACATATAAATAAAAACTACAACAAATACAAATATTCATTCAAGATAAATATTTTCTCTGGGTGGGGATCGAACCCACGACTTTTGGCGCACAATATATCACTACCATCTGCTCCAAAGGGCCCGTAAAATCAAGTAAAGAAAGTATTCCGAGTTGCCTCTACGTATCAAAACGTCCAGCCGAGTTCTAAAGTGGAACGGGAACTCCTCGAACACGTTTCTCGTCAGAACTGAGCTGTCTTCTCCGGGACGGACCGATGCGATCTTCACCTTGGTCGGACTGTCGCCGGATACCGGTTCAAACCGGTTCCGACACGGCTCATATCCGGCGCTCGGACTTCGCATCCGAAACTGCGGTCGACGCGGCGTTCGAAGTAGGAGTGAGGTGTGTATATACATTCAAACGGAACAAATTTTATAAAATACCAGTATGGAACTGTTCTCGATTAAGTGAGAAAACTGTTCCACAACAGGCCGAGAACAAACCGTAACAGATTCGTAGCAACAGTTTTGCTTAAGCACTGTTGCGACAGAGGAACAACTGTCGTCAAGGTAGAGGTAGAGGTCAATTAAAAGTCGTCTGCATTGGTACCTTACTTTCACCTTTCTCTACCGCAGTTAGCAGAGTTTGCATTGCTGTGTTCCGGTTTGAAGAGTTAGAAAGGCAGTAAAATTTCAGGGTAAATGTGACATTGTATCTTAAGTTCACTAGGTTAGCGACACACTAGTGATACCTTAGTGATATCACGAGTGTCTAGGCTGCGGTCAAGTTTATCATCAAGCGGGCCGTATGTTTGTTTGCCTTCTTCATATCATAAAAAAAACAATAGACTGATGTAACATATTATTTCTCTTTCTGTCGTATGAAAATTACAGTTGCTTAAAAGAGATAGCGCGAGTTCCTGTTTTCTAAGTTTTATGTATGATAATACAAAGAATAAAATATGCGGCTAACATAGTTATTATTAAAAAGTGTAAAAAATGGTGACCATTTGTCACCATTTTCTAAATATCTTCAATCAAAATTTTGAATTACTATTGAAAAAAGAAACAAGCTATTTCATGAGATCATCCATCCATATGTGATATATCACTGTTGCAATGTAACAGGCTTGTTACTTTGGAACAGCTATTGGAACTGTCGTTTGGCTGGAATTGAATTAGGTGAAAGAGATCAGATCCGATAATCAAGCTGTTCCCGCCCACCCCCATTTGCGGCTCGGCGGGGTTCCTAGTCGGGGCCTGCTCAGGGTCTACGATATGCAAACACCACGCCGCTTACCTGTGCGAGATCGGCGAGCCGGCGCAGCGGCGTCAGGCAGTCGGCAAGTGCGGCGGGGGCGGCGGGCGGCGCGGAGTGCGCGTGCGAGGGCGTAGGAGGGGCGGGCGGGGCGGCACCCAGCGCGCCCACGAGCGCGCGTGAGGCGCCCACCAGCGACACCGCACACGACGTCAGCTCGCTGCGCGCGCGCTGCCCGACACAATCACGATCACGTCCGATAGTCAAAATATATAAATAGCTCAAATGCAACAGGGCGGGTATGGGTAGCAGCAATCCCGTCGCGAAGTTACGCTCTGCGATTGCCACCACCCTTGCCTAACGCGGCAATTATGGGCGGCTCTTTCTTGGGGAAGTCTTTGTCCAGCAGTGGACGTCTTACGTATGCTATGATGATGATGATGATGATGATATTTGAGCCAAATGTCAAATGACTGCAATAGTCGCTGTGGACGCTCGGGAGTGGTCGCATAGCTGCAACCGCAGTTTTTTCCGTATTCATTTAAGGAACAAACAATAAGCTTCGCTCTATTTGGTTCTATAAACGTTATATTACCCTTCCTTTGCACTACACTAAAATATTTTTTTTTATTCAGATCTGGTTTTTCTAAGATTGGCACGTTCCACCAAACAAATAAACTCTTCAGCTTTGTAATCTGTCAATTGTGGAACTGATTAATGAAGTTATCATAAGTTTAAACAATAAAATTGACTCTGTAATAGTTTTTAACACAACCAAAGCGTCTGATAGGGTAACTATATGTTATTGCAATGTTAGAACATAACATATAAATATAACAATTCTGATTTTCGATTTGTTAAAAAACCTCCGCCCGTTTGTACTTATGCGTTTAACTCGGATGTTTAAGTTAAACTATTGAAATTCGAAGAAGTCGGCGTACCCCAGGGCAATATATTGTGCCCTGTGGAGTTCTATCATAGATTTATCTATTACAGAATAAATCGTGAAGCACCATCTACCTTAAATGGATTCTATCGTCCAGTGTCCTTGTAAAGTCATGACTAGTAACACTAAAAACAAAATGACCCGAAGGAGACTAATTAGATTTTATCGCCATAAAGCCTACGATTACCACTACAAATTTATTAAATAAGTTTACATAACTCAACGGTGAATATATATATATATATATATACATATTGCATTACCCTCGTTTTGTCCTTTAGGGTGTAAATTTGTAAAAATCCTTTCTTAATGCTCCCCGATAATACAAAAGGAAATTTGTGTGCATAATTGTAAAGTTAAACTTATTAACCCTTCTAGATCAGGCTCTGAGTTGATATGTCACTCAGTAAGTCAGATTTTCCTTGTATGTATATATATATATCCTAAGGGAACACTAAGAAATAAACACTAAGAAAGGATTTTTACAAATTCACACCCTTAAGGACAAAACGAGTAAAGTTAGTAAGTGCAAAGTTAGTATGGAATTTAAGCAAAATTAAGTATGAAAGTTCATCTTAAAGCTAGTGTAAAATATTTTTTCGCAAATTATCTCTTAATAATTCCTAATAATGACCTATTGTATTATTACATATTGATTATATATTTTTAATGTTTTCCTTTTATACTTTCCTTTAATAGAATCTTCTTTTTTGCAGCTAATTATAAATATGCCTTTCAAAAGTATCATTTAATTCGCAAAATTTTAAATATCGGTAATTCGCCAGAAGTTTAAAGTGAACTAATCTTTACCTGAAATTTGATTTCGTCTATGTCCTCTCCGCCTCCATGCGCGTGCTGGTGTGAACACTTCTGAGCGACCTGGTGCAGCCTCTGTAGTAGACCATCCACCGCCACCTCTGTCTTACACAGCAAGTTCTCTATCGACACATGCCCGTTGTTTCCCGTTGGAAACTCCGGGAACTTCATAGTGGGGGGCGAAGGAGGTGTCGGTATGTCGTCGACTATCTCATCTTTGAACCTGACGTGATTCTGAACTTTGGGTGTTGGACTGGCGGTTTCTAAACGAAAAGCCTTACGCTCGGACAGTGGGGGGCTGAACATTTTTTGCTCATTCGTTGGCGCCCCGTTCAAGAGGTCGGGACGGTTGCTGAATCTTCTGTTCATTTGAGGAGAACACAGAGACAAGGCTGTGGACATCTCTTTGTTCTTCAGGATGGTGTTTTTGGTTTCGGAATGTGACCGCACGTGCCGATTCTGCAGCGTCATAGAGCTGTAGTTTTGGGACGATCTGACATTCAAAATCTCATCGTCAGTTATCCTGCTCTCGTTTTCAAGATTTCTATACGTGTTCAAGTTTCGCTGGAAGTGCGGTGAGCCAATGCTGGCGAGGCGTTGCTCTGGATTCCGGATTGGCGATTGCTTTTGAGCGTTCTTAAGTCTTAACACTTCGATGCTCGGGACGGGTGGGAGCGGAGGCTTTTTTGGAGGTAGCAATAGAGGGGGTGGTGGTGTGAGCACTTTATTTTCTAGCCGCGGGGGTAGTTGCGGCGGTATTTCCAGCCCCTGCTCGTTAATTTCGCACACCACTTTGTAATTTAGTTTTCTGTTGTTTAATGTGCTGAACTGACTAGTTGGGATTTCGACCGCCGTCAGTTCGTTGTTTGGACAAGTGAAAGAGTTGGAGCGTGGTCTCGGCGCCGGGGTTGGTGGGGTTTTGGGAGGTCTCTCTGGGGGCTTGCGAATCTCTGAACTTTTTCTCCTCGGCGGTGGCCGAATTTCGCAAACGTCAGGCATCGAGTCTGAGTTTTCCAACTGACCCTCAACTCTGTCCGCTTCTTCATTATTCTCATCAGATTTACTCTTATCTTTGCTGCAACATGAGAACATTCCCTTTCTTTCAACCGTCGGATATTCGATCACATGTGCACTCCCGTTAGATTGCTTTTCGCCTGACATGCTTTTCCGTTTGCCTTTAGGTGAGTCCGATTTGCCCTGGCCTTGAGTTTTGCTCTTGTCTTTAAGAAGGAGGCTATTTCTAGCGTCGCTTAAACTTTTAGCAGAAAACATATTTCTAATCTCACTCACGCTTAGTGTGCCTTTTACAACTTCACCATTGGTGGGTTTAGCATCGATAGTGTTTTGTGCATTCTTCGCTTCGAGAAGTTGCGTTTGATTAACATAGCTAACTGGTTCTCTATCCAGAGTCGAGGAATTGGATCCAGGCGGTGGAGGAATGATATAGGAAAGTATCTCTTCAGGAGTCAGCTCTATAGCTGGAGTGATCTTCACTGTGGGCGGTTGGATCGTCACGTTAGCTATGAATTCTTCCAATTCCGTCGTTTTTGGCAATTCACCAGAACCATTAACGTTTTCTTTGTCGTCAGCAAACGAGGGTGGAACAATAGGTAAAATTTGCGGTACCTGTGTAGCACAATCTAATTCGTCAGGAGTTTGCGGGGGCGGTATCAGCGTTAAATCTATAAGCTCAGCGTCATTGTCGACCAGACTCTCTTGGTAAAAAAACGGTGCTTCTGCAACTCTCGCGGCATCTTTGCTGCTCTTCTCTTTCAGCTGCTTCAAATACTCTTTCAGGTTCGGCTCTTTATCGTCCTGACCCGCTTCAGGGCTGTGCAGGCCAAAGCTTGTCCTGACTATTTTATTAGCGGGTGGTTTGTTCTGGTGTCTCCGAATCGGACTACTGGTAGGGGTGTAAAGGGAGTCGTTATCACTTTCGGAATGACATATATCATTGTTTAAAGCTAATAAAGCGTCGGTCAGGCCACAGTTATTTAAAATAGCACTGAGCCCTTGCGATTGTCTATTGGTAAGGCCGGTGGTATTATTGTCTTTCTCGACTTCCGGCACACCTAGGCCGTTCAGCCCCTGATTAATAGTTTCCGTTAGGAGCAACAAGGAATCGCTATGCTTCAGAATTCCGGGAGCGTCGTCGGCCGCGGACATCTTACTATTATAAGATTCAGTATCACTCTCTAAGTTATCTACACTTGTCTCTTTGCCCACCAGCTCATCTCTTAAAACACCGTTATTGTAAATGGCATCACTGTAAACATCACAATTTTCAGTCAAATATTGTTCAGAGTTCTCAACAAGTTTCTGCATTTCCGCGACCCTTCTGAGTACTTCCTCGTTCTTCGCTTCGACCAGCCGCGGGTTGTTGGTGGCGTTCTCCAAGAGCTCCAACGACAGAACGCTTTGAAGGTCGAAGCCCATTCCGTCGTCAAGATAGCAGGTGTCGTTCGGATCGAAGAGCCGGAAGTCTTCGTTTCTCTTGCATTTGTCGAAGTGGACGTCGTGGCCAAGGAGGCCTTTGGACTCGTAGCCTATCAAGGGGCTGGAATTGTTGCTGCTGTTCCGATTGGTCATCGCAGAGTTCATGTTGGTGTCGAGGTTGACCTTCGCCTGGTCGGGCGTCGAGTGGTAGGGCGGGGGCATGCTGAAGATCGCGAAATGCTTTTTAGAGAGGATGTTCGGATCGTCGAAGTGCAGGTAACTCCATTTCGCCGGCACCACATTGTGTTGGGACAAATACGGCGGGGCTGCAATCGAAATGCAACCTTAGTGTACTGGCTATAAGAGTGATTTCCGTTTATGATAGAACACGGTGATTTCTTACCTATATCCTCAGTGATTGGTTCCCGCTCTTGTTCGATGTTCAGCTCTTGGCCCGTAGCCAGACGGTAATACCTGAAAATGTGGAAGAATACTTAAATAATAGCGAAGGGTCGCGGGTTCAATTCCCAGGACAAACACTTATATAATGTATATTTTATAACTATGATTTCTTCTGTTTTCTGATGACCAAAACATGGGCATATCTCAGATATATGAGATGTTGTGTACATTTATTATTATTACTAACTTTTAAATGTCTCAAAGTGAATCAAAGTAAATCTTTAACCAAAGTTTTTGAGAGTGTTATTCGCAGAATGCAAGGTACCGCCTTGGCACTCCCGTGGGCAGTTTACCTACCCGGCGATGACGAGCGGCATTTCAGCGGCATCCCGCTCGTCCATGAGCAGCGCGAGCACGCGGTCGCGACGCAGGAACACGCACACGTCGGCCGCGCCCCCCGCGCCGCCCTTCACCCGCACCCCCTCCACTTCCTCCAGCGGCGCGATAGACTGCGGCTGTAGACACACTCGCTTAGAACTTTCTTACACATTTCTTATGCAATGAAAACACTTGGTTGACATTGGTCATGTTTAACCACCAATTCAAGTTTCTTATCTCCGTCAGGTCAATGTATGAGATGTTGGGTGAATTTATCAATGATGAAGGGTCTTACCACGGAGTTGTTCCTGCCGACTATTTGGCTGAGTCCGAACCTCGGGGAGACAAGTAACACCCTCTCGGGGCGGCTGCTGCTGAAGCACTTCGCGCCGTAGCTGGGCAGGCTGGCCACTATGTCTAGATAATGAAGTTTAGCCTGGAACAGGAGAGTACTATATATAACTTAACGGTCCCGGGTGCGCAGATGGTGGATCCTTCTTGTGCACCAAGGGTCGTTTCTTCGGTCGTGTCCCACCCATGGCTGTAATTCTGTGTCTGGGTGTTAAATATATGTATTTAAGTAGCATATTTGTGATTTCTCTGTTGTCTGGCGTCCGTAACAGAAGTGCTTTAAGCGACTTACCACAGAGTCAGGTCAATGTATGAGATGTTGTGGGAAATTATTTAATTATTTTAAATGTATGCGTCCTTCACCTGCAACTGCGTCAACTGCCGCTGGCTGCCGGTCATCTGCGAGTTTAGTTTAAGGAAGTGCGCGATCAGTCTCCGGAGCTCCTTCCGCTTCATGCTCTCCAGCAGGCCGCTCGGGACGAACCTCTCCAAACCGAACTCTCTTCTGGAAACAATAATCTAATTTAATGCAATCCTAATAATAAATAATAACAATTCTCGTGGAGAAAATTCAATCATTTCGAACTTATCGAGTAAGTCTTGTAACGGTGAGTTTGGCGGGCGCGTGCTAGTGGACGTGCAGCGCGGCGAGGAGGAGGGGGGGGGGGGGGGGGGGGGCCTTCTTCCCCAGCTTGGTTGTGAGTGTGGGGGGGGCAGAGTTGTTGGCGGGCGCGTGCTGGTGCACGTGCAGCGCGGCGAGAGGGAGGGGGAGGGGGACGAGGTACTTACTCGACAGTCTTGACGGTGAGTTTAGCGGGCGCGAGGCTGTTGGCGAGCACGTGCTCGTGCACGTGCTGCGCGGCGAGGGGAAGTGGGAGGGGGAGGGAGAGGAGGTACTTACTCGACAGTCTTGACGGTGAGTTTGGCGGGCGCGAGGTTGTTGGCGAGCGCGTGCTGGTGTACGTGCAGCGCGGCGAGGCGCAGCGCCACGTCGGGCTGCAGCTCGGGCGCGAACCGCTCCTGCGCCACGTCGTTGCAGCTCTGCAGGAACAGGTACTCCAGCGCCGCCAGGTCGCGCTGCGCCAGCTCCGCCGCCGAGTGCGGCATGAACACCACGCGGAACAGGCAGCGCATCTTGTGCGAGCCGGGCCTCGCCGCGATCTGGGGACGAGGATGAGGCGGGGGGTAACTCCAAATATTCTTAGACCATGTTTACCACAATGCAATGGTGACTTTGATATGAGGTATGAGGTCTACCTCAAGTCTAATGAAACTACGAATTGATAATGGCTTGTACTCTGAAGTGTCTCTTTGTCTTTGTGTACTCTTGTGAGAATACAGTAAAAAGTTATAAAAAAATGTTTACAGACTGACTTTGAGATTTCATTTATTGACAATTTTGTTGTTAGCCGCAAATATTAAAACAGTAATTTACATTAAGACTTGTATTTGCATTAATTTTGTATTTGTTTTTATTTTATTTATTTACCTCCTTTTTTCTTCACAAATTACAGCTGCTGCTTACATAATTTTACTATTAAGTTGTTTTTTCTACAGCATCTCACACATTGACTTGACTCAGTAATAAATTGCTTAAAGCACTAGAGTTACCAACAGCACACAACAGAGGAACCACAAATATACTACTTAAATGCATATATTTATCATCGAGACAAAACAAACATAAATATCATCATTATAAATATTTGTACTGTGTGAGGATTGAACCCACAACCTTCGGCGCACAAGATAGAATCACTACCATCTGCGACATCGGACCCGTCAATAAAATTGAATGTTACTAAATAAGCAATCAAATATTTTCTTGTTTATTTAATAGTCAACATTTTAAGAAATCAACTCAACTGTAATTTCTTATGTGTTTTTTCATATAAACGAACAATAATAATTGGTATCTTTCTCTGACTCACCCTTGCCAGCGATTCCTTCGGGTCCAAAAGTGTTAACTTGTTCCTCCTCAAACTCTTGACGTGTTCCACGACCAGGCTGAAGTGTTCGCCGGCGGTGATACAAAGCTTGTCTTTGAGGCTCGACACGACATCCGCCACCGTGGTGGTCGTGTCGTATTTGAACGACTTGGTTTGGCCATTCTCGAGGAACACTTTTAAAACATTCGCCATCGGCGGTAAGCAAAGGTCGCCGAGTGAAAATGCTGAAGGCTGAAATCAGAGAAAACAAATCTGCATATTATGTTTTATTATGAGTCGTGAGGTACCGGCAGAGTAGAATACTACCTCGTCCCACATTGTACCAGGTACCGTAAGAATCGACTAAGGTAAGAGAGCCGAAACATGGCGGTATATCCAGCCGAAATAGTGCAGGTCAAATGCACAGGTGGGGGATAAGCAGCAGCATCCCCGTGGCGAAAGCTGCGCTCTGCGATTGCCAACACGCTTGCCCAGCGCGGCAATTATAGGCAAATCTCCCCCTTTTCTTGAGGAGGCCTTTATGCGCATCCAATGGCAGGTATGATGTAAGTATGTTTTACAATATTAAGGCAAATAAGTATAGTCCGTTCTTAAAAACACCAGTTTTAGGGCCGTTCAAACAAATTACAAGTTCTATAGTAAAGCTGACAAAAAAAACAACAGAATTAAATTGACTTACAGGATACATTGGGGCTCCATTCAGCTGCACCGAATCAGCAAATCTGACCCTCGGCGGTCTGGCCCGAAGCCTCGCTCTCTTCGCTGCTGATAGTAGTGCAGATCTCCTCATAGGGTTCCCAGTCCTAGCAGGTTGGCACACCCTGAGCGTGACCTTGTCAGAACACGCGCGCACTGCAGATATGACATGTTCTCGGGCTGCCAGGCTGACGTCCTCGCCGTTCACGCAGAGGATCTGGTCGCCTGGCTCCAGCTGGTGAAAGTTAGAATGACGCGATTATAATTAAGTCCATTAAAACATCCATTGGCCGTGTGGTACCGGTAGAGTAGAATAGTACCTCCCCCTGTACCAGGTGTCGTAAGAGGCGACTGAAGTACCAGAACAGACAGATAGCGGTATATCCGTAACAGTGTAGCTCAAATGTACGGTGCAGGAATGGGCAGCAACATCTCCATCAAGAGGTTACGCTCTGCGATTGTCAACACGCTTGCCTTTCGCTGCAATTATTTGTAAAATTGCCCCTTTCTTGGGGAGGCTAATGAAATGAGGGAAATGAAAATTTCTAGCAGTTTAACAGAAATTCAAATCCGCATTAAACGTACTTAATTTTTATTAGTACTTACCTTGCCTACGCTCGGAGAGTTGTCAGTAACGAACCGTACAAGAACCGGCCTCTCCGAGCCCGCCACGAACCCAAAACCAAGCTCAGAATCCCGTTCCAGCACCACATCGCGGGGAGCTGGAGGGGACTCGCAGGAGCACCCTTCGGGGGCCACGTACGTGGTCGTTTTGTTGACGTGGCTGAAAGATGCGAGGTAACCGTTTTATTATTTTTTTTATAGAATTACCAGATAATGAAGATTTACCGTTGGGTACCGCTAAAGTCGAATAGTATCTCATGTAGCAGGTGTCGTTAGACGCGACTGAGTGACCAGAACCGACAGATGGCGTTATATCACAAAGGCAAGGCATAGATTGACAGTAACAATGTTATCGCGAATTTACACTCTGCGATTGCCATCACGCCTGCCCGGCGCCGCAATTACCGGATATTATAATTAAAAATAATAAAAATATCCGATAAAGCATATCAAATCAAAATATTCTATTGAATATTTTCTTTAAATTTAACAAGAACAATTCTGATTTATACATATGCAGTACCAAATTATATTCATAATATTGTTCACTCGACGATGACCCGACAGGATCATGAGTCATCTTACATTTAAATAAGGCCCAACTTATACCAGTCTGCCAGCACCAGGCGGGTCTTAAAACTAAGTTTAGGCAGGTTCAATACACAAAAACTGGCGGTGGTGATCCCATCAACAGTAAATGGAACTCCTAATGGCGTCAGCGCTAACAAACCGTTGTATTGAAGTAAGGTTAGAGCAATTCAATCCCAAGTTGTTTTATTATTAATATAATCTTTAACACTATAATATGCTTTAGAAATAATGCTTTAGAAGTAAGTTTTTAATTTATTTATCGGTAAGTCATAAAAGCTTGATATACTGCCTGTTATTTTTATTGTATATACTTATATTGTAGAATCTTGTGCCTTTGAATGAATTATTTATTTTCTGGAGCTGTGAGGTAGGCTGTGAGCATAAAAGTAATTGCGTGAAGCCTCTAAAGTGATTAAATTCTTCTTAGTCGATTGCGACTTGTAAGAGTTTGACATTTACGACATTGAAGAGATGGCGCTGATTTTTCAGCACAAAATGAATACTAGGAAATATTTGACGTATTTACTAAGGTCTCGGTAAAACCACAGTAGTTAAGTAACCCCGGCAAGAGAAAGATTCAGGTTCGAATACCGCCTGATGTCTGAGATAAGCTCAATTTTATCCTAGAGAATATTTTCTTTAATTTCAGTCTGTTTCAATGCTTAAAACATTAAACGTAATAAAAAATATTTTTTACTAAATACTTACTTGATATAATAGGGCTTCGAGTTGCTGTCGGTGGCCTGCTCCCATCCATAAGGCAGGTCTTCTTCGTCATCGGTGCGGCTGCTGCTGCTACCGTCGCGGCTGGTTGGCCAGCTCTCCGCTGGTGGTAGCCAGCTGGCAGTTCGGGTCACATGGCTGGAAGGAGAACAACTTTTGTAAGTCACGATAGGGAGATCACATACGCTTACATATGACAGTTAATAGAATAGATGTTTTTTTAATACAACGAAATCAGCAAACAAGCACACGGTCCGGTTTATGGTAAACATGACCGCGGCCTATAGACGCTCGTGTCATCAAAGGGATATCACTAGCGTGTCACCAATCTTGTGAATTGAATGGTATTAATTCAAATTTACCCAGGAATTTCACTCACCGCTTCACCTTTCAAATCGGAATACAGCAATGCGAACACTGCTGTTTGGCGGTAGAAATAGGTGGGAGTGATGTACCAAGACAGAAGAGCTTTGTAAGAAGTCTATCTAAAAAGTTAATAGAAAGTTAAACTGGTAGATTTCTAATCAATGTGATTTTAGGTGCTTTAAGCGACTAACCACGGAGTCAGATGAATATAGAAGATGTTGTGGGAATTTATTATTATTATAGTTAAAAACTCCCCCCCCCCCAAAACAATAAGTAAAACAATCCTGTTAATACCCAGCGATGAAATAAAAAACAATAAAAATACAATTCCGCGCTGGAGCGAGGCGGGCGCTGATGAGTTATGACAGGCGTGAATGTGCGTTTATACTTTTATACGCCGGAAAACTCCGCGGCATTAAGATTAAATGGAAAACAAGGGAAACGGAGTGCGTGGACTAGCGGGAAAGCGTCCCGAGAAAATGATCTGTACTAGAGATGGGCCGAGTACTCGGTATCCACCGGTACTCGGAGTGCTTGGCGATTTTGATACTCGTACCCGAAAAACTCGGTTTTACTTATATACATGCATACAGCCGTGAGGTACCGGCAGAGTAGAATAGTACCTCCCACTGCACCATGTGTCGCAAGAGGCGGCTAAGGTACAAGAACCTAGAGATGGCGGTATATCCGGAACAGTGCAGCTCAAATGCACAGGGCGGGGAGGGCAGCAGCATTTCCATCGCGGATGCTGCGCTCTGCGATTGCCAACACGCTTACCCAGCGCGGCAATTACGGGCATAAAACTCCTTTTCTTGGGGAGGTCTATGTCCAGCAATGGACTTTCAATGGATGGTATGATGATATACTCATTACTATTTTATAAGAAAATTGCAAACAGATTCTTGAAACCATAAATCTAAAAGCTGTTGGCGTATACGATGAAGAAAAAAATCCCACTCCAGATACATTTTGGTAACATAGGGGACACTTCCGAGGCATTTCCCTTTCATGTCGCCGACAAAGATACTTGAAATGGGTTCATATAATATTCTCAAATATTTATACAAGGCGATGGTGTAAATCCCATCGACATTACCAAGGGTTGTGGCCCTGGCAATACATTATTGCGACCCGAATACAATATGGGATTTCTTATTTTTAATTATATGGCCGTGAAATTCTATCCCATTACTATGAGTTAATGATATATATCATCATCATCATCATTACAGCTATTACAAGCCTAATGTTGGACATAGCCTGCTCAAGATAGGGGGAATTTCGCCCATAATTGCCACGCTGGGCAAGCGTATCGGCAATCGCAGAGCGCAGCTTTCGCGACGAGGATGCTGCTGCCCATCCCCGTCCTGTGCATTTGATTTGGATGTATATAATGCCGTGAGGTACCGGCAGAATAGTACCTCTCTCTGTATCAGGTGAATTAAGAGGCGACTAAGATAACAGAACCGACAGATAGCGGTATATCTATCCAAATCAGTGTAGCTTAATGTACAGGGCAGGGATGGCTAGCAGCATCCCCACCGCGATTCCGCAATGATCTTCTAATGGCTGATATGATGATGATGATTGTTGGATATACCGCCATCTGTCGGTTCAAGTACCCCGGTCGCCCCGTTCTGACACCTGGTGCAGAGGGAGGTACTATTCTTCCTTCTTTTTTCCATTATTAACGCCATGAATATACCGGCAAACATCAAACAAATTGATGTCGTCAGAAAATTCCGCGGCGGCGACAATATGCGAAGTACGCAATTTGGGATGGAGGATATTGAAGAAGAAACTTTTTGCACGCTTCCAAAGTCAGTTTGGGCGGGGAATACAAAATGGCTCATCAAACATGAATATTTTATACCATATTTTCTAAACATCCATCCAAAGTACTTTTGTACTGCGAGTAATATTCATATTTTTATTATTATTAAGCTGAGTCGCAAGCAAGTTAAACACTGCCAGAATATTAAATATACATATTTACTAAATATAATTACAATTTCATTTGATATATACATAGTTTGTATAATAATAAACCTAATGTAATACAAATTAGGTTTATTATTCTAAAAAAAAAGTATGCATATCCGACCCTAAGGTCCCCAGAAAGCTTGCAGCATTTCCACGCTAGACAGCCAGCGAGAACCTCTGCATCAGAAAAGCTCGGCAGCGTTATTCCAAACCCCAGTCCACCAAACGCCTTCCTAATTCTTTAATAAAGCAGTTTCCTTCCTTATTCCATACATCAGATGCTTCAATAGCAACTGGCACATAATACATTAGCTGCCAATTAAATAAATATGCATATAGGCAGTACATTTGTATTTGTCCTCTGATGTCTGGCGTCTATAACACAAGTGCTTTATGAGACCTATCACCGAGTCAGGTCAATTCTAAGATGTTTTGGGAATATTATTCATTATATAAGTACATATAAAATTAAACAAATATAAACCCAACCTAACATTATGGCCTCAAGATATTATGTCACATAACCTAGTAATTTCACTGCCTCTTTCACCCTTCAGACCGGAGCGGCGGCGAACACTATTAGGCGGTAGAAATAAGTGAGAGAGGGGTACCAATTCTGACGAACTTTGTGAAGGTCTACCTTTAGTTGTTGATATTTTAGAATTGCTATTAAAATACTTTTTATGGCAGGGTGACTGAAACTTCATACAAAAATGTAAAGATTCAATAAATTAGATTTTGTAACTGTTACAAAAGTAGTTTTATCCAATCCAAAGGTTGCCTGTAAGAGATTGCATTTAGCGATAAGGCCACCTTTGTACCTACTATTCTATGTTTTTGTGATGTTCTTGTGTTGTATTTATTGGTGAACAATAAAGTTTAGTGATCCTATCTTGTGCGCCAAAGGTCGTGGATTCGATTCCCACCCAGAGCAAATATTTATTTGCTGATATTGGTTGATGTTTGTCTGGTGTTCGTGTTAAATATATGTATTTAAGTAGCACATTTGTGATTCCTCTGTTGTCTGGCGTCCGTAATACAAGTGCTTTAAGCGACTTACAAGTCAGTCGGAGTCAAGTTAATGTTTGAAATGTTTTGGGAATTCGTGGCAATATACTTGTATATATTTATGTATGAACAGCAATACAATATCATATAAAAAACTACTCCATATATATATATATTTATTTATATATATACGGAGTAGTTTTGTATCGTGAGCGAACAAAAGTTCCCGACGGATGTGATATAGCTAAAGCGTATCTTTATATAAAAACATTTTATGTCACGGTGTTTGTCCGGGATGGATTTTTAAACTGCTGGACCAATTTTAATGGTTTTTGCTTAACTATGATCCGACTTCAGATATATTTATTATATACGAAGATAGTTTATAATATTTCATAACAAACGTAGGTATATCGTTGAAATAGGACGTCTGTCGGATCAGCTTATGTTTGAAAATTTCATTGAAATTTAATCTATCCAGACACGAGACAAAGACAAATGCATCATTGAATGTACATCATGATCATTACAGCAACTGTCAAAGGTTTAAATGCTGTACACAGGGTACTCAAAGATAGGGGGAATTTTGCCCATAATTGCAGCGATGGGCGTGATAACAATCACAGAACATTCGCGACGGAAATGCTGCTGCCCATTCCATCTCTCTTGCATTCGAGCTGCATTGTATCCAGTCGCCTCTGACGACACCTGGGACAGCGGGAGGTACCATTTCTGCCAATACCACACTGCTAAAAATACATATTCTTATTTAAAACTCTTGCGGACGTCCGTAAATGCTTATTCTATAAAATGAAATAAAAAAATGGAGGCAAAGTAGAACAGATAAAAACTTTGGCAATAAAATATGAACGCCGCAAATATGGTACAGTTATTAAAATCACCTAATCCAGTATTCCAGACGCGCCAACTTCCAGGGATGAAAGGGAGGGCTTATCCCGTCTCCCGCGGGACCACAATACGGGCGGGGATGCCGCTTGGGATTGCGTTGCTACATTTATCGAGATTTAGGGAATCATGGGCGGAGCCGCGTGGGGTTACTAGTTAATTTCTTTATAATACAGAAAAACACACAACATCCCACACAGTGACCTGACTCACAGATAAACTGCTTTAAACACTTGTTTTATAGACATTGGACAAGAAAGATATCACATAATTAGGCCTCCCCAAGAAAGAGGGTATGTTGCCCATAATTGCCGCGCTGGGCAAGCGTGTTGGTACATGATAATAAATTCCCACAACATGTCATACATTGACCTGACTCCGTGGTAAGTCGCCGAAATGACTTGTGTCACGGACGCCAGACAACAGAGGTATCATACATACATATGGATCTCTACTTGTTACGATCTCGGCATACCTCTCTCGCTTCCCTTACTCGCTTTAGTCCATTCATACACGCTCGTTTTTTCTTGGTACTTCTGAACTGGCCCTTCTTCAATACATCTTTTACCTAGTCGTCGTATAACTCTTCCATTCACTTTCGTTCTTTATATGTGTGCAGTCATTCTAATTTCAGCCATCCTTTCTACATGTCCAGACCATCTCTCTCTATTCTCTATTGTTGTGACAACATCATCTTTTACACCACATTGATCTCTCATCACACTATTCTTTAATCTATCTCTCAAACTCACACCATATATACTTCTTTACTTACACGAGTAAGAAATATTTTAGAGAAGATTAAACCACCCAAATTAAGGAGTCTAATTTAGACGTAGACATTAGCGCCAATAGACAGCACTATTTGGTACTGTTGATATATTTACATTGGTTGGTTTATTTTTAACATTGCCATATAAAACCAGCTCTTTTTTGTCTCTCGAGATTTAAACATATATAATATGTCAAATTATGTATATTTGTGTAAGATCGCAATCACCGAGGCCCGAGGGACATGTCTTTCTGAATTACCATCGGGTTAGGGGCGAGTACCGACAGCACCGACATAAATTTAAAAAATATTTCAAGGAATTGTTTTATTTAATATGATATTAAGCATTTTTTGGACAATAAAATAAGTAACTATTTACAAACAATACTACTCTCATAACGGCTGATACACGTTTATTTAAGTACCGTGAGGTACCGGCAGAAGAGATTACCTAATATAGTACCTCCCACTGCAATAGGTGAGGTAAGAGGCGACTAAGGTACCAGAACCGACAGATGGCAGTTTATCCATCCGAAACAGTACAGCTCAAATGCACACTAGTAACCTTGTCGCGAAAGCTGCGCTCTTCAATTGCTAACACGCTCATCGCGGCTATTAAGGGGAAAAAAACCTCCTTTCTTGAAGAGGATTATGTGAGTGGACTTCCAATGGCTGGTATGATGATTTAAGTGTTACATTTTTGGTTCGTTGTTACGGTTACCTTACGGTTATTGGCAATAAGAATGTTTTAGAGGTCTTTCAACTAGCGAAATTTATTGCCACTTTGCAGCTCATACTGCAATATAATAACAATAATATTAATTTATTATTATTAATACGTTTCCTACACACAATAAAACTACTGTTTAAATGTTGATAATAGAGAAGTTTTATTATTAGCAATAAAGAAGTACGAGGGGTGATCCAAAAGTAATGATAATCGGTTATTTCCAGTGCACATAAAAATCCAAAAAAAAACATGTATATTGCTATACTACACACTAGTTCAGGCTAGAAAAATCATATAAATAGGCCATGATTTCCGGGAGCTACATGCTGCACTGTACGATGCGGGCCGTAATCGCGACCCCTCCCTTAGCTACAAACGCCTCCAACGCGCGGTGAATGTACTCGGCGAATGGTTTCGCAAGTGGCGTGTCGAAATAAACCCCGAGAAAAGTGCAGCCGTACATTTCTCGAGGTCAAGTTGACACGGCGCGAACGGTATGCGCCGCGAAGTGGGGGCGTTTAAACTATTCGATCGACCCATCCCCTGGGTTAACAAAGTAAAGTATTTAGGTGTCACTCTGGATCGCTGCATGACGTTCGGACTTCACCTAAAAACAGTCAGTAATAGGGCCGCCTACATCTTAGGTAGATTGAATTACTACATCGCCGTTTCTTCGATGGGGCCATAAATCACCCCAACCCATTAATCTCCAAGGCCGCAAAATACGTCGCTCGGAAAAACGTCCACGCCCGATCTCGCAGACCGCGTCACGTCTTAGACGACCCGCCCGATAGCACAACCGCGAAAATCGCAGTCCTTTCTCGCCCTCTTACTGGCACAACACGTTCAATGACACTCCACATGCACTCGTACAACAGAGCAGTACACCGCGTTCGCCGGCGAACGCGTGAAGTCCCTGCCCCTACGAGCGATAACCGACAGCCCTAGGGCTGTCGGGCTCAATCTGTCCGTCCTCTTTTGCTTTAATTCATCCATAGTAAATTCAACCCCAACGACGGCGGCCGAGCCTAGGTCGAGCCTCTAGAGGCGCCCTCGGACACGCCGTCGGTCCCGCTTAAATCTCGCGAGCCATCGCGGGCGCGACCGCGCGTTAGCGCGGTCGCGGCCGCGGGGCACGCAAGATTATTTTACGGGCATCGGACCTCTCATCTATGAGAGGCCCCGCCCTCTTTTTCGGTGGCGCTGGAATTGACGTCTGAGTAGTCCAGCACTAGGTTCGTCCGAAAAAAAAAAGGGAGCTACATTTATTTGAATTCGACCTGTCGGAGTGAGAACATCAAAATGGAGAAAAAAGAAATTAGAGCCGTCATCAAGTACCTCTGCTTGAAAAAATTATCTACCAAAGACATACACAGCGACTTGGTGGAAACATTAGGGGACTCTGCTCCTCCTTATTCCACAGTTGCACGCTGGGCCAAGGAGTTTAAGTTAGGCAGAACATCGACAGAAGACGAACCTCGCGAAGGACGCCCATCCACGTCCCTCACTGAGGATAACGTGAAAAAAGTTGAAGATATCGTGTTGGCAGATCGAAGAGTGACCATCAGGCACGTAGCTGAGGTCACAAAGATTTCATATGGCAGTATCCAAAGAATCTTCGCAAATGAATTGCATATGAAAAAGGTGTCAGCGCGTTGGGTACCGAGAATGTTAACCGACGAACAAAAGAAGAAACGAATTGACACTTCCAAGGCTAATCTCGAAAAGTTTCAACTTGACCAGGAAAATTTTTTGTCACGTTTTGTGACCATGGACGAGACCTGGATCCATCATTTCGATCCTGAAACGAAACAGCAGTCAATGACGTGGAAACGAGCCTCCTCACCGACGCCGAAGAAATTCAAAGTGTCGAGTTCGGCGGGGAAGGTTATGGCCTCCGTGTTCTGGGACGCAAAAGGAATTATAATGGTGGATTATTTGGAAAAGGGAGCCACTATTACAGGCTCTTACTATGCAGACCAAATAAAAAGATTGCGGGAGGTCATCAAGGAAAAAAGACGCGGCAAGCTGCGCGCTGGAGTGCTGTTTCATCAAGACAATGCACCGGCTCACAAAGCTGCAGTTGCGATAGCTGCCATTCAAGAAATGGGATTTGAATTGGTCGAACACCCTCCCTATTTGCCAGATCTATATATATATATTCTGGATACTATAATTAAGAAACTTTAATAACAATAACAAATAAACGTCCACCCGCAAGATGGAACGACGATCTGACTAAAACCGCAGGATTACGCTGGACACAGGCCGCATGCAACCGGTCCTATTGGAGATTACTTGGGGAGGCCTATGTCCAGCAATGGACATCTTATGGCTGATATGGTGATAATGAATAAAAATAATTGCCAAACAAAATACAAAACTTCTGTACATGTAAATATAATCGGAGTGTCTGTCTGTTATATTCAAAAACCGCTATAACCGTATATATATATATATTTGCAAATGTATGGCATACTATTGAATTAGGTCAAGTAAACCTGTATTGATATTTAAGGTAAAAATTATAAATAAATATGTATAGATAAACAAATTAACGATTATTATTTTGCTAACCGTACAATTGTTTCACAAACAGTTGATTAAAATTTTAGACTTCTTAATTACTTATAAATGAGATATTGCTATTTATAATAAAGGCACAATTAAATATTTATGAATGCAAAATAAAAGTTTTCAAATATTTTTATTCTAGTATGTAAAATGTGTGTAAAATTAAAATATTTATATTATAGTGATTAATAATTTAGTTCTCTGTTTGTCAGGCCCGATGGCGCAGATGGTAGTGATGTGAGCCAAAAGTCGTGAGTTCGATCCCCATCCATGACAATTCTTTATTGTATTTTTTCTGTGTATTATTTATATATGTATCTATGTAGTATATTAGTATTTCGAATATCGTCAGAAGTCCGTAACACTTTAAGCTTTTTATTTCGGGGACTGGTTAAAGTTAGAGATGTAGTGAAAATTTATTTAATAAATAATAGAAATCCAAGAGTGCCGCCAGAGTATTCATACCTCCCACCCCTTCCAGGTTTGAGGTAGGAACCTAATGCCACCAGCGGACTACCTCCTGATAACATAATTATGGTAAACAATTTCAAAAATACTAGCATGATATATCATCGTTATTTAGAGGCGGAACGTGGCCGAGATTCATAAACGCGACCCTCGCTTGGACCAGGACGTTTCCCTAATCCCGGCATTTCCCGGGATACGTTATGGAATGAGGTGACATTTTACTGAGCACTCCTACAAAGAGGAGCATCTTAGGCGCCCTATACACCTACAATTATATTGCACAATATGTCTGGATGCACAATATTATTGTACGTTTAGGGATAGTATTGAAAAATTTGCACAATGATTGAACAAAAGATAGAGCGAGCTTAATTTTTATTGGGCAATATTGTTTTCTTGCACTGTGTAGACTTAACATTGCGCGATATTTTTCATTTTAGTTCTCGGAGCGATCGCGATTGGTCAGTCACGGTATTATTTTTTTATATCTTCAGTCTATTATTTTTATCTATCTATATTTTTCGTGAGTGTAAACTGGCCTTCTTTTCAACCATTCTTTAACCTATATACGTTTTGTTTTCTATTTAAAAAAATCACCAGCGCGGCTGCCGTCAATACTTCGTCGTCAGACATGTTGCTCGCACGAAAATATTGTTCAGACTGGTTTGTCAATTTTATTAAGAGAATTTATTGAACGACTGGAACCAAAGGGGTTATTCAATATTACTGCACAATTAAAGGATTGTACAATATTATTGTAGATGTATGGGGCACCTTAGCCCGACGTCAAATAAAGCGAAGGAAGGTAAACGCGATAACTGTCCGCAACTTAGATAATAAACATTTATTTCAAACTTATTAAGGTTCATAGACAAAGAATAACTTAAATAATGTAATATTCACACAACATCTCATACATTGCAGCTGAAACAGTGCAGCTAAAATGCACAGGGCGGGGATGGGCAGCAGCATCTCACATGCAGCATTCTCACTTGCCTATGTCCAGCAGTCGACTTCTAAAGGCTGGTATGATAATAAGGATATTCACAACATCATACATTGACCTAAATCCGTGACAAGTCGATAAAACCACTTGTGTTACGGACAATCCTAAAACAGAGGAATCACTATTATAATACTTAAATACATATGTTTAACACCCAGCCATAGGACAAACACAAATATCATCATATAAATATTTGTCCTGAGTGGGGTTCGAACCCACAACCCTTGGCACATAAGATTTATGATATAAGAGAGATATTAATAACACTAGCTTTTGAATCGCGACTTTGTCTTCGAGGTCTAAGTTTTGTATTATAACTAGCAACGCCCTGCGGTTTCACTCGCGTTCAGTTTAAAACAAACGTCGATACCTAGCCTATAATCTTTTTTGATAAGCTATGTAATACTGAAATTTTCTGACCCCATAGTTCAAGGCCTGTGTTTATATGTCAGTCAGTCATTTGAGGATAAAGAAATTTATTTAACTCATAAGAAATTTACATTTCACTCAATGAGGTCAAGCATGCACTAAATCTGATTTGACTTATAGAACTGCGAGCAACCTGCGAGGTACCAAAACCGACAGATGGCGGTATATATTTATGAATATGAGAGGAAAATTGTAATGTTGATTTCGAATAAACATATTATTATTATTATTATTATTATAATATCCGAGAGAGTGGTTCAAATACATAGGGTGGGGTTGGGTTTTTTTAATACAGTTAGGCTGTTTATGTCCAAACTATTGTAAATTTGTACTTTTTCAAAGTTTAATATTTTTCTTGCCATAGCTGGTTCGGGGTATCGTCAAATGTAAGTTATCTGCTCGACGAAGCAATCAATTTCCCATTTCCCTTTTTAATTAGAATGATAATTTAGTGCGTCTTAATTTCAATTTATAATTTTATTGAAGTAACTTTGAAAATCGGAGAAACTTCCTTCTAACTCGCACCCCCTCCTTTATCCAGTTAAGAAATGATAAAAATACACGTGTTTGTGGTTCTTTCAATGAAGAACTTTGATATTCGATTTCATTCGAATTACCTCAAAAACATCTTTCAAAAAACCTTTCTTAGTGTTTCCCGACGTTAAACAAGAAACCACTGCAATATTTCAAGTAATATACAATATAAACACATTGTATATAAATATAGAAAATACCAGATATACAGCGTTTGAAACCCGTTAAAGTGTTGTAATAAACTTTATTTGTAGTTTTCATTTTCAATCCAATATATATAATTTCATACCGTCACCGGGATACCGGGTTAGAGCAGAACAGTACCTCCCCTGAACCAGGTGTCGTAAGAGGCGACTGAGTTACCGAAACCGACAGATGGCGGTATAACCATCCAAAACAGTGTAGCTCAAATGCACAGGGTGGGAATTATGTACTAATCCCTCCTTTTTGAGGAGGTATGTGTCCAGCAGCGCACTAACAATGGCTGGTATGGCGATGACGATATATTTTTTTTTTACAAATTCTACATGGCCAAGTCCTTTAAACCTCCACGGAGCCAAACTAAGCTCGCCGCCCAACACTCGCCAGCCACCGGGCCCACAATTTCATTAGCAGAGATGTCCCCCGAATTATCGGATCCCGCGTAAATCAGCCGGCAGCACGCGCCGTTATCGGCGCCGATAATTGTTTGCAGGTGTCACGTTTTCCCGTATATACGCTTGCTCCATTTTACGCTGCAATACGGTGTCGGGAGCGTCAAATGTTATTGTGTCGGTGTATATGTAATTGGATAAATGGAATTGGTTGCGTCAAAAGTTACGGGTTTTATGTTATGGCCTTTTTTTTAATTACGAATTGTAATAAAATGTATTTATTGTGCTCGTGGGAGGTTATTTGGTTTATCTTTTTTTATACGGTTTAAAATCTATGCACATAAATAATATTAAATTCCCACACGCACTTGAGTTGCTGATATCAGACGATAGAGGAATCACAAATATATAACTGAAATACATATATTTAACATATAGACACAGAAAAAAATCAATCGAACCTATGACAATTGGCGCACAAGATAGAAGGGTGAGAGAAGCAGTGAATTTATTAGGTAATGTGTCTTGAAATCACAAGGTTGGCAACGCGCTAGTGGTACTACGAGCGTCTATGGGCTGCAGGGACGCTTACTATCACGAAGACTGCATGTTTGTTTGTCGACCTCGTATTTTTTTCTAGTAAAATATATACCCAACCGCAGGGCGCTATTAGTCAATATAACTAATATAATTAAAATAAGAAAAAAAAGGAACTTAAGCCGACAGAATACATTGCAAGAAACATCTGGCAACAATGTTCCCGCGTGTCCGGTGTTGCGCGACGTTTCCTCGCACTAACGTTTGATGTTCCAATGTTTTGTCTGACGCTGTCAAACAATTGCGTCACAAGTACCCAGTTTTTCTGTGTAACGGGAAATAAGAACACGTGCTTCCTAATTCTTTAGTTGCATCATACATTTGTTGAGAATAAATTGTACTGTACGACTTAAGAATTGACGGACGGGCAAACAAATATTTCTCATATAAATATATGAGAAAAATTCGTGTTTAGGTAGGGATCACTTCCATCGCAGTAAGGCCTCCCGAAGAAAGGGGGTTTCGCCCATATTTGCCGGACTGGGCAAGTGTGTTGGCAATCGCAGAGAGCAGCGTTCGCGAGGTTATGGATCTGAGTTCGCTTGGACGCTCTAGTAACTTAGTCGCCTCTTACGACACTTGTTACATGGAGAGGTACTATTCTAATTTGGCGGTACCTCACAACCCATCTCCATCGGGCCATGGACGTGAATTTTCAATCCAACTGAGATCTCATAAATTTGAAGAGACACGAGAATATCTCGGTGCACATTTATTTCCTGAACGCTTTATTAAAGCTAGCATTCAGTCTAACTATCCAGCCGTCTTCGAGACTTAACACGTTATATCCCGCGGGGCGGCGCGCCATTTCCGCCGACAATTTACAACGTTAAACCGGCACGTACCGGTATTTTCCAGTTACCAGTGGCGGTATCTCATTTACTACCGCGGCCTTTAGGAATTTATTAATAATATAAAGTTACATTCGTTTGAAACTAAATAACATTGACATAATAAATGTGAACAAATGTTTCGATCCATAAATAGGACATATATCTATATGCTAAATAGTATTACTAGTTATTACTAGTTAGACCTCATACATTTAACCGTGAGGTACCAGCAAAGTAGAATAGTACTTCTGTAAGAGGCGTCTAAGGTACTAGAACCAACAGATGGCGGTATATCCTTCCGAAACAGTTCTCAAATGCACAGGGAGGGGATGGGCAGAAGCATCCCTGTCGCGAAAGCTGCGCTCTGCGATTGCCAATACGCTTTGCCCAGCGGGGCATTTAAGGGCAGGAAACCTCTTTTCTTGGAGAGGCCTATGTCCAGCAGTGGATTTACAATCGCTGTTATGATGAATAATTACATTTACAATCGACCCTTAATATCTTCATTCTATGTCTGTCCTGAAAATATCGGTCGGCGTACTCTCTCAGGCGTGCCGCTTGAACACGATAAATTGATCCGTCCGACTCTTAGATATTACGTGTTAAACCAGCGGTGACAACTGGGATACTTTCAGATATCAAGTTGATTCAAGTCCTCACGAGTGGAGCTGTGCTCTACCGCCCCCAACTTTGTTTTATATCGCGTCCCTCAGGACCTCTTGTTTACAGGGGCCTAGAGCAGCCTGTGTCGACCTACTGTGCAATTTTAATATTCACCCAATATCTCATAAATTGACTTGACTTTAAGATAAGTTGCGTAACACAAGTGTTTTAAGCGACATCTCGGAGTCAGGTCAATATATGAAATGTAGTGTAAATTATTAAATACATATACGAGTATATTACGCACAAACACAGAACCATATAAATAATTGTCTTTGGTGGGGATCGAACCCACGGCCCTTGGCGCTTAGTACTCTAATCCTATCTTATGCGCCAAGTATAGTAATTCACCTGTATCAGGTATATTCACAGTGTAGCTAATATGCAACGGGCGGGAATGGGTAGCAGCATTTCGCTGCCCAAAACGATAATTACGACCAAAACTTTCTTGTTTTAGGGACGCCCATCTCTAGCAGTGGATGACCTATGGCTGCTATGATGATCATCATGAGCCTTTACATAAACACTATTCAAATAATAAACAATTTTGTTTCCGAATATACAAAACCTAAGTTTCTATTTTTATTGTTTTTCATATTTTGCAGCCAGCAAACAAGCATACGGTCCGCTTGATGATAAACGTGACCGCAGCCAATAGACACTCGTGTCATCACAAGGATATCACTAGCGTGTCACCAATCTTGTGAAATGAAGATACTATTTCACACTTTCCCAGTAATTTCACTCTTCAAACCGGAACACAGCAATGCGAATACTGCTAGTTGGCTGTAGAAATAGGTGAAAGTGAGGTACCAATGCAGACGACCATTGTAAGAAATCTACTTATAGCAAAATAGAAAATAACCTTTTCAATAGAAAGTAAAATAGATAAATTTTCAATCAATATGATTTTAGATGCCTTGGGGTACCGGCGGAGTACAGAGATGTACTAATAATTAATTAGTACATCTCTGTACCAGGTATCGTAATAGTCGACTGCGATAATGCATACCTCTAGTAAAAGATGATACATGATAAAATATTGCAGCTATAACTTTTTTAAACCTCGTCACAAACCTTATTGCTAACGAAGTTCCAACATCGCAACACCGGATAAAATAAACGCTAGCGAACTCGTGAAACAATATTGAACACTGAAAATACGCGGAGTCCACTTTAAAGCGTGGATTTTCACCAAATAAAACTAGTTTAAAACTAACTGGTTGCTGAAAATTATAACTCAATTTGATTTAGTTGAGAGTCCCGCGTCAGGGGAACCTAAACATTAGACCACTGGCAAACGGTGGGTTTTGGAATGTCCTTGAGAATGATGTTGGATTTTTGAATCTCTTATATCGACTTTTGATACATATTTTTAATACTAACGTTTACAACACCTTTTGATATATCTGAGATCAAAATTAGCTTATTGTCATTGTTTATTGCCAATCCTTGAGGTACCGGTACAGTAGAATAGTACCTCTTCATGCACTAGTTGTTACAGGCGACTAAGGTACATCATCATCATCTGCATATCAGCCATGGAAGTCCAATGGTGGACTTAGAACCCTCCACAAAGATTAAATTTTGCCCATAACTGCCGAGCTGAGGAAGCGTGTTGCTATAGCAGAACGCAGCTTTAGCGACGGGAATGCGCCTGCCCATACCTGAACTGTGCAATTAAGCTACACGGATGGATATACCGCTGTTTTCGTTTCTTAGTCGCTTTTTAAGACTTCTGGTACAGAGGGAGGTACTACTCTACTTTAGCAGGACCTCACGGCCGAAACGACAGATAGCTGGTTTCTATCTTGTTTGCCAAAGATCCAGGACACATATGTTGTACATATGTATCAGTGTGTCTGGATGTCTTATTTGTTAAATATCATACTTGTATTAATCTGAGAGGTTTTATGCCTAGAAATTGCTTTAATATATTTAAGATGATATATATATATATATATATATATATATATATATATACTTAAAAACAATCAACTTGTTTCAGGTAGCATAACGAAGTGCAGTCCCCCGGCATAGGAAATATGCGGGTTCGAGTCCCGCCTGACAGCTGTTTGCCGTGAGGTACCGGCAGAGTTGCGGCTAATATTTCTGTCCCATTCTGGCAACATTAATCCACCCTTGCAATCAGCGCCGCAACCGCTATCTCGGCCGCGGTCGCGGTGTCTACATTGCGGGACGGCTGGTCCCGGTCGATTGGGGGGACGTCTCGCTGATAGTGCGGTCTGACTCGATGACATGACTGGTGCGCGATTGAGTGAATCGTTCGGATTGAATTTGTAGATTTGTTTCAATTTTGCATATACGAAAGTTTTATTTATATACCAAAAGAAAATAAACAAAAAAAAGGAAAGGGACAAAACAGAGACAGAAAAGAGACAGGAAAGAGACAGAAAAGAGGCAGAAAAGAAACAGAAAAGTGACAGAAAAGAGACAGTAAAAGACAGGAAAAAGACAGAAAAGAGACAGAAAAAGATAGGAAAGAGACGGAAAAGAGACAGAAAAGGGACAGAAAAGAGACAGAAAAATGCCGTAAGGACGACAGAGAGTAGAATAGGACCAATAGTATCTCCCACTGCACCAGTTGTCTCGGTTGTCTGGTACTAGTGTACCAGAACCGACAGATGGCGGTATATCCATCCGAAACAGTGCAGCTCAAATGCACAGGATGGACAGCAGCATCTTCGTCGCTAAAGCCAACGCGTCAATTATGAGCAAAAAACCTTTTTTTCTTGGATATGTCTACGTCGAGCAGTGATGATGATAATTCTAATTATATATTTATTTAATCCACGGTACACCCACGATATGTCAGCCATCTTGTGCTTCGGCTAAAGAAACCTTTTCACTCAGAAAAGGCAAAGGCGTGCAACGCCATAATGCCAGAACTAGCGAATGTCCCCGGTTATTGTGAGTTATTGGACGGGCCGGGAATCGAGTTGTTCGCATCGCTTCATGCAATGAAAGGCTTGTATATTTGTTGGCCTTTATACGTTGCGGGGGGCTCTGATAGATTGCTAGTTAGTTTAGCTATTGACATCGACTCTTTTCAATCTGATATGTTTTGAGATATGTATGGTATCGATTCGTTTGTCAGAGTTTAATTTGACTATAGAAATATATATTTACACACTTTGCCGTTACTCATAAACTATCATTTATCTCATTTGGAATCAAACTGCTCACAGTGAGCAATCATTTATTTTGAATCGGGTTAGAAATTTGGAAGTTCATTCTGGACTAACAGAAATTTATAATAAATGAAGAAAGAAGAGGAAGAAAATATATATACTTAAGTATATAAGCTCTTTTGTGTTAAATTGAAAAAATATTTATCTCGGCTTTTTTTTAAATTATATATCACTTACCGAGATTGGCTTTAGGCTATGTATAAAATCACGTTGTTACCGATAGGAGCGGAGTATTAATACAAAATATTTCAAAAACGAGAAACATTATTTAGTTACCAAAAATCACGTAATCAGGATTAGTTTCTCTAAGTTATAAAAGTGTAATTCAGTACATAGTCTAGAGATTAAAATTTTTTATGGTATTCAAATTTGAAGGAAGGATTTGAGGAAGGCTAATACTTTTTATCAAACCAACATTCGCGTGGACGAAATCGCGGGCAACAGCCAGCTGAGATGCTTAGAGGTGCACTAACTGCATTACTATGTACCCGGGAGAGATCATATTTTATCATTCTATTGCAGAAAGCTGCGGCTCGGCTCACGGGAAAAGGTACAGCGGTAAGAAGAACTCTCTTCAAGATCGCATTCAGTCAGAGAGCTGTATTAAAAGTTGTTGCGATTATAACCTTCACTCTTTTCATCCGGAATAAAAGCCATGCTTGACTTGAATAAATCCTTCCCTCTGTCTCCCTCTCACTGCACAAATACACATTATTTTCGTAGAAGCAGTACACCGTGTTCGCCGGTGGACGTGTGCAGTCCTTTCCCCTAGATAACAGACTGCACTAGTGCGGCCGTCTCGTACAGTCCTCTATTGCAAACACAACTCAACTCTCCCCAACGATGGCTACTCGAGCCACAAAGGCGCCCTCGGGTGATCGCATCGATCCCTCTCAGATCCTGTGAACGCGCTGCTGCCTCCGTGGAGTACGCAGTTACAATTGAGCATAGGGTCGAATTAATTAATGGGAGGCCTCGCGAGAAGGCGAGGCCGCTTCGTCGTCAAAGTGTTCGGCTTACCAAGGAACGTTTAGCGATAAGGCACTAGGGTTGATTTAATTCTAGCACTAAGTAATCAATGGTATATATTTTAAGAAAGGATTTTATAATTAGGAATATTAAGAGAGAGTTAATTTAAGAGCAATCGAGAGTTTAGGGTTTAATTTTAAAATAAGATAGTGCTTCAAAAGTCAAAAGGTAAAATTTAAGTGTAACGAGTACTCATTCTGAAAACTTAGTACTGCGTGAAAAATGGGTTTTAAGCACCATTCCAGATAAAGGTTCTAATAATCTCTAGGTTTTTTGTTACCTCAAGCCTTTTTCAGGGTTAATTTCAGGTAGATCGCGTTTCTGACCTATTTTAAACTTATATCTAACACTTGTCTCGTGACTGGTGAACTTTAATATTAAGGTGTTTTTGTTAACATAATGGCCATTTGATTTAAATCGATTGTAATAAAGAATATTTACACCTAGATAAAGGTCGTCGGTAGCAGTTTTGGTAGTGTACCTGTCTTGTGCGCCAAGGGTCGAGGGTTTGATCCACACCCAGGACAAAGTTTTATATCACCATACCAGCCATTGGAAATCCACTGCTAAGATGGACATAAGCTTTTCCAAGAAAGGGGGGATTTTGCCCATAGTTGGCGCTAGGTAGGTGTAATCGCAATCACAGACCGCAGCGTTCGCAACGGGGATGGTGCTAACCATCCCCGTCCTGTGCATTTGAACTACACTGTGTCGGACGGATATACAACCACCTTACGACACATGGTACAGGGGCGGTACTATTCTGCTCTGCCGTTACCTCACGGTACCTTCACTTTTGTATCATGAACATTATGTTTGATCTGTGTTCGAGTGTTGAATATGTATTTAAGCAATAAATTTGTGATTCCTCGGCTGTCTAGCGTCCGTAGTACAAGAACTTTAAGCTACTTACCACGGAGTCAGGTCAATGTGTGAGGTATTGTATGATTATACGTTTAATGTATAAGAAGGACCTTTCTTAAGCATGACAATACTAAATCCCTGAACCAATAAATGTTGAGGCAATAATAACACACTCCCATACATACATACATACATCACACCTGCATCTCATCGCGGTAGGCAGAGACTACGGATCTCCACCTGCTACGATCTTGGGCTACCCTTCTCGCATCCCTTCCTAGTATAAGTCCATTTATACAGTCTCATTTATTCTTGGTACTTCTGACCTGGCCCTTCTTTAATAGGTCTTCTGCCTGTTTAAGATATGTTCGCATCGGTCGTCCTCTAACAACTCATACATTTACTTCTCTGTATGAAAATACACGCTCGTTTATTCTTGGTACTTCTGACCTGGTCCTTCTTTATACGTCTTTTACTTGGTTAAGTTATGTTCGCTTATGTCGTCCTTTAACAACTATTCCATTCACTTCTTTGTATGAAAATATACTCTCGTTAATTCTTGTTACTTCTGACCTGGCTCTTTTTAAATACTTCTTTTACCTGGTTATGTTATATTCACCTATGTCATCCTATAACACCTGTCCCTCTTTAACACCTTTTTAAAGTGGTGGCGGGTGAAATTAACGCGAAGTGCGTAACGCTGGTCGCCCGTCACTCGTGTTCCTATCCCGCAGTCCGGAACAACAGCGCGCGGAGTACAATAGCGGATTACTGTCTTTGTTCCGCGGCATCGCTGCACTCCCAGATTACTCTGTTATTACTTTACCCCCCTTTTTACTACTGGTTTGAATAAATGAGTGCTATTTCCCATTGTGAGGGCTGCAATCAAGGTAGCGTTGAAACAATGGGGTTGGGTTTAAAATTGTTTACTAGGTTCCTATGTTATTATTGTCCGACGGGCCCGATGGCGCAGATGGTAGTGATCATATCTTGTGCGCTAAAGGTAGTGGGTTCGATTCTCCCCCAGAGTAAATATTTAAGTGATGATATTTGTGTTTGTTCTGTGTCTGGGCGTTAAATATTAGTATTTCAGTAGTATATCTGTGATTCCTCTGTTGTCTGGCATCCGTAATATAAGTGCTTTAAGCGACTTACCACGGAGTCAGGTCAATATATGAGATGTGGAAATATATTTTATTAATTAAAAAAATAATAGTATTTAACTTTATATTTACACTGAAGCTAAGATTAAAAAACCGTGAGGTAACAAATGTCGTGAGTGATAGAGTAGAATAGTACCTCGCCATAAAACAGGTGTTGTAAGAGACGACAGAGGTACCAGAGCCGATAGGTGTGGTTTATCCACCCGAAATAAAATAGCTCAAATGCAACAGAACAGATGTGGGCAGAAGCAACCCAGTCGCGAAGCTACCTTCTGTGATTGCCACAATACTTGGCCAGCACAGCAATTATGGGCAAATTCCTCGATAAACGATATATCTTAATATTAGATGAAGTTTATTAATATTACTTGATGACTTGCCGTGAGGTACCGGTGGAGTAGAACAGTACCTCGCAATGCATCAGATATCGTAAGAGGCGGCTTATCTTCCAGAACCGACAGATGGCGGTATATCCGTCTAACAGTGCAGCTCAAATGCACAGGGTAAGGATGGGCAGCAGCATCCCTGTCGCGAAAGCTACGTTTTGCGATTGCCAACACGCTTGAACCAAAAAACCTTCTTTCTTGGAGAGGCAAATGCAGTAGTGGATTTTTAATAGCTGATATGATGATGATGATATCATATGAAATGATTCCTGTTATTATTGTATCATTTAAGTATATCAGTGTGCATATTTAAGTAAGATATTTAAGCAGTACCTGTAACATTAATGTTCTCATCAAATTAACTTATGACAGAGTCAGTTCAATGTATATGTTGGGGAATTAAACAAAAACACTTTAAACTTTCCGATCAAATTCAATTAAAATCGCCGTAATAAAACACTCCTGTTAAACTACACTTGAAGTTTTAAACAAATGCACTCGAATACGTCTAGTGTTAATTAATTACGAAGTTTAAATAATCTCGTATTTTGTTAAACGAACTCGGGAAAGTAGCGCCGCACCGAGTTGTTAAAAGTAGATCTTTATACAGCGAAAAGCACTCTTGAATGTATGTTGCATAAATAAAAAAAATAAGGCGTAATACTATGTACTTTATTTTGGAAACTTATAAGTACAAATGAAATGAATCACCATTACATAAAGTGATCTGACTAACAGATAAAGTCACTTGAAGCACTTGTGTTATGGACATCAGACAACAGAGATAAATTAATCAAGCATATCCTGCTAAAATATATACATATATATACACATAAATACATATAAACTATGATATAATAAACATAATTGTGAATGTTTGTGAGTATAGATGTTTGGATGTTGGTTACTCTTTCACGCAAAAACTACAAAATTGTTTTTAATGAATACAATAATGTAGCTTATAATACATCAGATATAAATACATCAGAATAACTCATAGGCTATAATTTATAAAGATGTGGAATTGTCCAAAATGTGACGATAAGTGTAGTCTATAGGTGTATACTGCAGTACCTATAGGTCTATAATTAGGACTCTACGGTGCATCTATATCCGAATGTTTTTTCAAAATGTAGAGTCTTTTATCCGTTCGTTTATTAACTAATTGTAATTAAATCTTTGCTTGCTTTTTCAGTTAGTTATACTGCCATCTATGGGTACTGTACATCAGCCATCTTACCTAATAAATAGGTACTATATTAGTCTACCGCTACCGCACCCCCACCCTGTGTAAAACGTGACTTAGTGTTACAACAAATGGCCTAAAACGTGTGTTTATTTTTCACGAGCAAACGTAATTCGAGCAAGCAAATTACATTAACGTCATAATTTTTATTTCCCTCGGGACTCCTGCGGGCAGGCGGCGGGATTGCTCTGGCCTCGGTTCGTCATATGATAATATATAAATAAATTCCCACAACATCTCATACATTGATCTGACTCCGTGGTAAATCGCTTAAAGCAATTGTGTTACGAATGCCATACAACATATATACACACACATATATATATATATATATATAATACCCAGACATAGAACAAACACGAATATAATCTTATAAATAATTGCTCTGGGTAGGAATTGAATCCACGACCCCTGGTGCACAAGACAGGATCACTACCATCTGCGCCTTCGGGCCCGTCATTTCATCATTATAATATTCGATGCGTTGTTAGTCAGATGGAGGTTCCACCAATATGAATTACAACAGCCTTGCCTCTGAATAAATTCAAGAAATATGTTAAAAACAAGCTTATCTTCAAAGTTAAAGACTTGCTTGGGATTGAATTGCTTTAACGACTAGCTATAAGACAATGGTTTGTTTGTTGATAATCCTCATTTCTAACCAAGTTTTTTAATGAACTCCTTGCCATTCAAACCGCCAAATGTCAAAGCAAAACTACAACGTTCCCATTATACAAGATTCATCATATATTGACCTGAGTCCGTAGTAAGTCGGTTAAAGCACACGTGTTACAGACGCCAAACAACAGAGGAATCACAAATATACTACAAACTATACTATACTACAAATAATAATTTAATATTGTAAACTTGTTTTTGGTTACAATAAATAAACAGAGAGTATAACATTTAAAACCCAGACGCAAAACAAACACAAATATCATTATATGAAATTTTTCCCAAATTTATATGGTGTTGAATTCGAACCCACTACCCTTGGCGCACAAGATAGGATTCGCATAATCGACACAAGAGAAGTATGAAATAGTTTTATTTATTCTTTTCATCCGAACCTCCCACTGCGTATAAATTAAATGGACAAATTTTTAAAAAAGATCCGTTAAAACTTACGCAATATGTCCATACAGAATGTCCAGCGCCGTCCGCGCGGACAATTACGGCGCCGGCCGGTAACCCGGTTACGGGAGTCAGTTACACGACTCTATCCCGACGTAGGGTTGACGCATTGGCAGATCGGAACAAGAAGTATTTTGGCGATGGAACACAAACTTCGTGTGTAGATTTTGATATGGAACACGCGTTACGGATCGCGGAACAATTTTGTGGAAACGTGCTTCTAATGCGACTGTTCTTTGTTTCGGGCGGGTTCTTTGTTTTAAATCTCTTCACATGAGGTAGACCTCTAACAAAAGTCGTCTGCATTGGTACCTCACTCTCACTTATTTCTACCGCCAAATAGCAGTGTTCGCGTTGCTGTGTACCGGTTTGAAGAGTGAGAATGGCAGTGAAATTACTGGGTGACTATGACATTGCATCTTCAGTTCCAAGGTTGGTGAAATACTAGTATAATCTATGTGATGGTAGGGCTATAGGCTGCGGTCTCGTTTATCATCAAGCGGACTGTATGCTTGTCTGACTGACTGACTTTATAAAAGAAAAAACGAGATCAGAATGTGTTTTAGTATCATATCTAAAATAATATTATAAAGCTGAAGAGTTTGTCTGTTTGAACGCGCTAATCTCAGGAACCGCTGGTCCAATTTAAATAATTCTTTGAGTGTTGGATACTCCATTTATTAACAAAAAGGTAGAGGTTATATAACATCCCGCTAGGACTAATATATGACTCATGCCTGCCAACTTTTATCCGCGAATCTGCTTTTAATCGTGTTGTGTTCGATATGTAGACAGGACCAAACTTTATATAAAATCACTTTTTTTGTAGACTCACCCTATAACACCAAATTTGTACAACTTCATTAGGATATTATAACAGTTTGTGTGATTAATCTCTTCTGTTAACCGCAGAACCAATTTTAATTAATTTTGGTATATATAAAGACAGATGAGTGCGATTAGGAAAGAAAATAGGCTTAGGGGAATAAAATATTAATATGTACCCGGAAGAAGTCGGGCTGGGTCACTAGTTCTGTATAATACAGAGGATATTGAACAAAATTATGCTTTATAATTTCGTTCATCCCAACGTGTTCGTTCGGTGCAGCAAGCCCTAGGCTGCTCGAAATTCAGTCATCGGTAACCGAGTTACGCGCGAGTGGTACACTGAGCCGGACTTTACAATTATGCTGTTACCACTACCATGCGTTTAATTCATCGATAAACGCTTTATTGTACAAATATATATGTAATTAAATACAATTTAATTATTTTAAGTTTACAAAGTTTTTAATGGATGTATATAAATCACGTGATTCAATGGCGGATTGACGTTTACATAATACACAGCCATTGGTAGTCAACTGCTGGAAATAGGCCTCCCCAAAATACGAAAATTTTGCCTGTAATTGCCAGGCTAGGCAGCTTTCGCGACGCGATGCTGCTGCCTACCCCCGCCGTGTGCATTTGAGCTGTTCTGTATCGGATGGATATACCGCCATCTTATGGTTTTGGTACCTTAGTCGCTTCACACTTCAACACTTGGTACAGGTACTATTCTACTCTGCCGGTACCTCACTTTAAGATATTTATTCGAATAGAAAATTTTCTGGACATTTTGTATGTTATAATCTCTCATAAACAATTCGACATTAAACAGTAGTTATAAGATATATATACCCCATACAAAGGTCGTCTCCATTGGCAAGTTATTCTCACCTATTTCACATTTCTGTGTTCTGGTTTAAAGGGTAAGAGAGGCAGTGGAATTACTAGGTAATACGACAGTACCATCGGAGCAGAATACCTCTCTCTTTACCAGGTATCGTAAGAGGTGACTGAAGTACCGGACCGATATATAGCGGCATATACATGCGAAAAAGCACAGCTTAAATATTATAGCGTGGGGATGGGCAGCTGTATTCTCGCGTTCTGCGACTGCCACGGCCTATCTTAGGAAGGCCTATGAAGATGATGATCTTCAAATCACAAGTCTACCTCAGGTTGGCCTCTTATCTGGTACAGAGGGAGGTAGATCCGATTCTACTCGTCGATTACCTCACAGCACGATCACAAATAATAATGATATATTAATATATTTTCATTTGATATAATTATAACACGAACGTCAGGAAAATGAAAGTATCATTAAAAGCATAAGGCTTCACGTCCAATGAACGTCCAACCTCTAACTACAGACCGTAAAGAGTTCAGTGTCGTAAAACCGCACCGATAAATTGCATTGTTTTAGCTCTAACTCTATTTTCTGCTAGAGGGGACAATTTTGTGCGTGCCCTGAGTCCAGCAAACCATAAGCTACACTAAAGCTATCATCATATCAGCCAACGGAAGTCCACTGCTGGACATAGGCCTCCCCAAAAGATTGCGCGCTGGGCAATCGTATTGGCAATCGCATAACGCAGCTATCGCAACGAAGACGCTGCTTCCCATCCCCGCCCTGTGCATTTGAGCTACATTATTTCGGACGGATTGACCGTTATATGTCGGTTTCGGTCAGCTCTGACGATACCTGGTACAAGTGGAGGTACAATACTACTTCGCCGGTACCTCATGGCCTCTACTAAAGTCAAGTATGTCGTACATTTTCTAAGATTCAATTAAAGTTATTGTAATAATTATATGTTGTAATAATTAATTAGCTAAAACGTGTTAAAATGTCGGTTCCAACACTGACATATGGTAGTAAATGTTGAGTATGGTAGAAGAAATACGCAAGTAGAATACATGCTGTTGACAATGAGAGCACTTCGAAGTATGTATGATTTGAGTTTAAGAGATAGATTAAAGAATAGTATAAAAATCAATGTGGTATAAAAGATGACGTTGTGAAAACAATAGAGAAAGGCATGTTGAGATGGTTTGTACATGTAGAAAGAATAGATGAAAGAATGACTGCACAAATAAATAGAACGGAAGTGAATGGAAGAGTTGATATCTTACTTGGAGCTTCTACTTGGTTTAAATATCTTAACCAAGTAGAAGGTAATAAAAAAGGGCAGATCGAAAGTTCCATATGCAAGGACTAATGCGAGTAAGGGAAGCGAGAAAGGTATGCCAAGATAGTAACAAGTACTAACCTAACCTAACTAAGGAGATCTATAGTCTCTACCTACCCCGGTGGGACACAGACGACGGCAGGGAAATTACATTGTATCCTCATTACACAAGGTTGGCGACACGCTAGTGATATCTTTGAGATGGCACGATCGTTTATAGGCTGCGGTTACGTTTATCATCAAGCGGACAGTCTGCATGTTTGCTGACTTCATAACATAAAAAAGGGATATAAGTTATATTTCATTCACTTATTTTTACGGGAACAAGAACTACCCAAGTAAAACTGTGTAGTGTATAGCTTTAAAGTCGTTCAGTGGACACCAGCCTAACCTACAAAATGTACGAGAGCGAGTGACGGGCTGTTGTCAAAATATCACCGCAAAATGGCGCTCAGAATTTTTGGCGAAAATTGATAAATAATGAAAGTTATCAAGCGAGACGAAAAGGATATTGATTACTCGATATTGATTCTGCTTGAACGCTGGCTCTTGATATTGGTTCATTTCGTGGAAAATATCGAATCTAATATCTCATTATTACAGCCGTTGGAAGTCCACTGCTGGGCATAGGCCTCTGCAAGAAAGGAGGAATGTTGCCCATGATTGCCGCTCTGGGCATGCGTGCCCATGGGGATGATGCTGCACATGCCCACTGCATTTGAGTGTTAGTTACAGTTACACTGTTTTGGGTAGATATACCGACAGATGTCCGGTTCTGGCACCTTAGCCGCCTCTTACGACACCTGGTATTCTACTCCGACGATACCTCATGTTCGCTTAGGTCGTCCTATACGAACTCTTCCATTCACTTCCGTTCTATATATTTATGCAGTCATTTTGCTTTCATCCATCCTTTCTACATGCCCAAACCATCTCAACATTCACTATTGTCGTCACAACAACATGTTTTACACCTTTCTTTTTCTTTTGATTTTTGAGATTAACAAATAAACAATTATGAATTAAAAATAGCAGTTATTTCAGAACTGAAGAAAGGGCCTTGAAGGGCCCACAAAAGAGCCCTAAATAGTACTACATAAGGTATTTCCATTATTATTATGTTTAGTCCCTAAAATACCAAGGTATCAGAGCCCTAACCAAACATGTCGTGTTTGTTCTGAAGATGACCAGATGGTTTCCCGCCTCAAATAATTAATTTACTAACAACAGAAGGTGTTAACCATTACTCAAAGGTCACTGTGTTGAGTAGCAGTACTTATAAATAAATAAATAAAGAAATTACGCAACATCTCATACAATGACCTGACTTAGAGATAAGTCGCTTCAAGCACTTGTGTTACGGACATCAGACAACAGAGAAATCGCAAACTTAATACTTCAATACTCATACATATATATAAATATATGTGTGTGTGTGTGTGTGTGTGTGTGTGTGTGTGTCTTGATGTTAAATATGCGTTTGCTATTTGTCTTAGAGTCAAGTCAATGTATAAGATGTTGAGTGAATTTAAAACCCAACGACGGCTTCTCCAGCCGAGGTGCCGTGGCTATAATCGATGAACTTCAATGAACAACAAGTGGGCATAGGGTCGCTCATTAAAGAGCCTAGAATATAATTCCGCTGGAGTCGACGACTGAGTAGTCAAGGATTTAGTTTGTCCAAAAACCACAACTAGACGATATTAGAGACGATTAATGGGCCCGATGGCGCCGGAAGTAGAGGTCTTATTTTGTGTGCGAGAGGTTGTTTGCGGCTTTCACCCAAGAAAAATATTTATATAATGATAATTGTGTTTGTTTTGTGTCTGTGTGTTAAATATAGGTATTTAGGTATAATACTTGTGATTCCTCTGATGTCGGTAACACAAGTGCTTTAAGCGACTTACCTCTGAGTCAAGTCAATGTATGAGATGTTGTAATTTTATTATTTATTTATTTAGAAGTACTGATACTCAAAACAGTGACCTTTAAGTAGTGTTAGATAAAATGGCGAATGCCTTCTGCTGTTAATTAATTATTTTAGGCGGGAAACCACCTTGACATATTTAAATTAAACACAAAATGTTTGGTTAGGGCTCCTTTAACTTTCTATTTTGGATAATACTCTAGTGATTTAAGCGACTTACCTCGGAGTCGGGTCAATGAGATGTGTGAATTTATATTATTATTTTATTTTTATATAATCATCCAGCCATTGGAAGTCCACTGCTGGACATAGGCCTCCCCATGAAATGGGGAATTGTACCCATAATTGCCGCGCTGAACAAGCGTGTTGACAATCGCAGAGCACAGCTCTCGCGACGGTGATGCTGCTGCCCATATCCACCCTGTGCATTTGAGCTGCACAATTTCGGATGGATATACCGCCATCTGTCGGTGCCGGTACCTCAGTCGCCTCTTACGACACCTGGTCACTATTTTGCTCTGCCGGTACCACACGGCCAATTTTTTTTTTTATAATTACCCGAACGTTAAATTAACCGTAACGCAGCGTAATGATGGAACTTTCCCGAAAACACTTCCCCCGTGGCTGGGCCGGTGCGATGGTATTTGGCCGAGCAAACTTTCTATATTGGCTGGGAATAATAGATGTTCCCTTGGGAGTAAGTCAATGGAAATTGGAAGTCACCTCGTTAATGTTTTTTGTTAACTACAAGTTTATTTGGTTATTAGTGAACCGACCTAATTTAGGACCGACATTGTGTTGGATGAAAATAAGTGTAGTGATAGTACACAATCCTTTTGCCGTGTGGTACCGGCGGAGTAGAATACCGCCCTCGTAAGAGGCGAATTAGGTACCGGAACGGACAGCTAGCAGAATATCCATCCGAAACAGTGTAAATGCAATAGAGCGGGGATCGGCAGCACCGTTCCCGTTGTGAAGCTACGCATGCCCAGCGCGGTGCAATTATGGGCAAAATTCACCCTTTCTTGCCTATGTCCAGCAGTGGACTTCCAATAGCTGATATGATGATAATGATGAATAGCACAAATACATGTACGCGTTACTCTAAGGACTTGCTGCACAATTCGCCGGCCCCGATGGCTTACGCACTAAGGGTAAATGGTTCAATCCCCAGCCAGGACAAATATTTATATAATGATATTTGTGTTTGTCCTGTGTCTGGGTGTTAAAACTAAGTTTTATGAGATTTTGTTAGAATATTTGTGTGAATTTAGCTGTCAAAGAGTGACATGGACTTCCACCTAGAATAATAAAAGTTCCTCAAGATAAAATACGCGATAAATATTATTTATACGATAAAAAGTAATGATCGAGCAGACGAAGTCGCAGCCGGAATGCTAGTCCTAATAATTCTATTAATTATGTATTCACGTTACCGAATATGAAAATTAAATTCAATTTCATTGTATTCAACAGATTAACACCGGGGGATTTGGGCACGGAATAGCCTTCATTTTCCGCCCGAAATTCATGGGATACAACCTTCTCTATTATAAATGTAACCAAATGTATTAAATCATTATAAAATACAGGTAGATTAAAGTAACATTGCACTATGAGATTTCAAACCCGAATATGAAATACAGTAGAGCGGTAATGCGTCGTCAAAAAGTCGAAGGACCGTAGTAACTGTAATTTTAATTTTTTTATGTACGTCTGTTTGGTTGGCGTACGAAATATATGTCCAAGAAGTGTATGATAGAATTAATTGACCTGACATAGTGAAAGGGTAAAATTGCGAAAGTTATTCATTCATATGGTCATAAGGTCCAGCATGCTTTAGTGTCTCCAAAGACTTCGACGAATGGGTGTTTTTATCGATGACTTATGGCTGCAAACCGTGGCATTAATATCTCAAAATAGCTCGACGAGCTATGTAAAGTGCAATACTCGGTTTCTTTTTACGCGGACCAGGAATAACGAGGACACAGCCCAACAAATTGGCAAGTTGAAGTGGCAGTGGGTAGGGCACTTAGCACGTAGAACCGATAGCCAATGAAACCGTTAAGTAAATTTTTTATTACAGTAGTTCGACAAACAAGCATACAGTCCACGTGATAGTAAGTGTAACAGCAGCCTTCAGAAGCTTTTGATATCACTAACGCGATGTCAACCTTGTGAGTTGAAGATGCAATGTTACATTACCCAGTGATTTCACAACCTCTCTCACCCTTCAAACCAGAACACAGCAATGCAAACAATGCTGGAAATTGGCATTAGAAATAAGAGAATCCGAAGTACCAATGCATCATGCATCAATGCATCATCATGCGCATCGATGCCCACTCACAAGGTAGACCGACAATTTCTCTTTAACCGCAGGATTGCGCTGGAAGGAGGCCGCTTTCGACCGGTCTTACTAGAGGTCAATTAGGAAGGCCTAAGTGCAGCAGTCGACGTCCTAGGGCTGATATGAAGATGATATGCTATAGGGAGCGAACACACCAGGGTGCCTCTAAAGCAGGTCTTCGTGTTACATGCACACTTGACTTCGTAAGTTTACTTTTACTTTTCCTGTCTTATACTCGAGGTGATGACTTACCTGAAAAGAAAAATATTTTTGTTAATTAAAGTAAGAGATAAGAAAATATTGACCATGTATCTTTCCTGCAGCACTAAATGAACACAAGAAAAAATTCACATGAGGTAGGCCTGCATTGGTACCTCACTCCCACCTATTTCTACCGTCAAATAGCAGTGCTCGCATTGCTTTGTTCCAGTTTGAAGGGTGATAGGCAGTGAAATTACTGGGTAGTGTGACATAATATCTTCATGTCACAAGGTTGGTAACGCGTTTGTGATATCCTTGTGATATCACAAGTCAAGCATCTATAGGCTGCAGTGACGCTTACTATCATGCAGACTGTAAGCTTGTATGCCGACCTGATTTTATAAAAAAACAACTTTATGCAATAACCGCGGCGTTGCACTTGATGTCAAGTCCTGGATACGGAAAAATAAATCTAATAAATATAAATAATTTACGGTCCCGTTTCCCATTTCCATGCGAGTATTGAATACGCATTCATAGAGTAATCTCGAATTTCTATGCCCGCAATGGTTCCAAACGCTGGTGTTTTCAAACGCTGAATCTCTATTTTCACTCCATACAAAAGCCATTTACAATTTTAATTTCGCCTCGTATTTCGTATTAGGCGTAAATAAAAAGCTTCTCTCTATACACAGGGTGCTCGAGAACTGGGTTATACAGGGTGCTAGTGGATTTTAGGGGTCCGCGCTGATAGACGAGCGATGGGACGGAAAATTGATTTTGGGATAACACGATCGAAAACTTTTGCTCTTGCCTTTGCTTTTCAATATCCTCTCATCTAGGCTCAGATAATAAAAGATTTTGGGGATCCGTAACGAGGAACCCTTCCGGGATGAAATTCTAAGCTGCTGAACCGATTTCTTTAGGTTATTGGTTAATATATACAATTTAATCCACGTTGAGGTATACGATTGTTAAGTTCTTAATTTATAGTCGCAATATATTTTTCTTTATCATCATCATCAAGAATGGAGGGTTTCTCCCATTATTGCCGCGCTCAACAAGCGTGTTGACAATCGCAGAGCACAGCTCTCGCGACAGTGATGCTGCTGCCCATATACCCCCTGTGAATTTGAGTTGCACAATTTCGGATGGATATACCGCCATCTGTCGGTTCCGGAACCTCAGTCGCCTCTTACGACACCTAGTCACTATTTTTCTCTGCCGGTACTACACGGCCAATTTTTTATTTTATAATTACCCGATCGTTAAATTAACCGTAACGCAGCGTAATGATGGAACTTTCCCGACACTTCCCCCGTGCCCCATTTGAGCTGCACTGATTCGGATGGATATACCGCCATCTGTCGGTTTTGGTACCTTAGTCGCCTCTTACAGCATCTGGTGCAGTGCACGGTGCTATTTAACTCAGTCGGTATCTCACGGCTTTTTCATTATAAACATAAGAATAAAGTTAGATAGGAGTCTGTCGGGTCAGCTAGTTGGGTGTAAAATAAATTAATTCAATTTTATTTTAACAATGAATTAATTAGGGTGTGTCGTGTGGTACCGGCAGAATATTACAGTACCTACACTTGTGCCCCTACAGTATACCTGGATGCAAACGAACTTTGTTTGAGGTAGACCTCATACACAGGTCGTTACCTCATTCCCATCCAATATTACGTAGTTTAGAGCGACTTGGCTGGGACTTATATTATTACATACGTTTTCATTGCGTAACCGCTGAAGCAACTTTTGATGAAATTCGCATATGAGATAGTAAATGTATTTGATTAGCTCGATGGTGGTAGTGATCATATCCTTATCGTCAAAGGTCGTGAGTTCGACCCCCACCCAGAATAAACATTCTAACTAAAAATTTATATGATGATATTGGTGTTTCCTATGTTGTTTGATATCTGTAACACGAGTGCTTTAACCGACTTACGCGAGTCAGGACAATGTGTGAGGTGTAGTGTGAAAATTAAATAACTAGCAGCGCTCAACCGTTAAACCCGCGTTAAGTTGTCCTAATTTCAGACTACCATTACACCCCCCTTTTACCCCCTTAAGCGATGTTTTTCAAAATAGTTTACAAGTGTTTCATGACTTGCAATGAAGAACCACCATTCTGATTCTATTTGGAAAACTTAAAAAACGGCAAAATTACACACTAACATTGCACCCCCGTTTTACCCCCTTAGGGGGTGAATTTTAACTTTATACGTGTTCATATGTCAGTCAGTCAGTCAGCATCTCCTTATACATATATATGTGTACATATATATATGTGTATATATATATATTTATATACAGGTAATAGATGAAACCTTAGAAGAGCTATTTTTTATTCCGACAAAGTTCCCGTGGGACGCGCACGGAGTCACGGGCAGCAAGCTTGATAAGGGTTCGATCATCATCATAATAGGCAAATCTGGTGAAGTACGCGACTGATGTTTTAGGGTCCCAAAATAGAGAAAGATTAACCTCTAAATCAATTTACGGACTTATATATGGGAAAGGTTTAAAGGGAATGTGTTCGAGGGTCTGTTTTATTGAAAAGTAAGTTATTGTTACGGACAGCCTTTAGAATTCGGTTCGGGTAATACTTAAGTATATAAATAAGTCGATATGTCTATAAGGAAAAAGAAAATCTATATAAAGGAAAAGTTGACTGACTGACATATAAATAAATTCTCACAACATTTCATACATTTACTTGACTCCGAGATAAGTCGCTTAAAGCACTTGTGTTACGGACGTCAAACAGCAGAGGCTTTCCAAGTATAATACCTAAATACATATACACAAATATCATGATATAAATATTTGTCCTGGTGGGGATCGAACTCAAGACTCCTGGCGCACAAGATCTGCCATCTACGCCATCGGGCCTGTCGATATATTAACGCAGGGCTTAAACTTTAACTGTTGGAAACTTGAAATTTTACACATATGGGTATATATCATAACGCAACCACTACGAAAGGAAAAGTAAATGTACTTTTGCTGTTTTTGAAGTTAATCGAATGAAAATCAGTATATAGGTTCATCATGCATTATGAAACACGTGTATAATATTATTGAAAAATCATCCCTTAAGGAGGTAAAACTCAATCACACAACTCTGAATTTTCACCCTTCGAACACCATCCCCTATTTGTTATTGCGATATTAGTAATTTATTAAGTTTAAATCATTTATATTTAAAGTGAATTAGCTCGATAGCGCAGATGGTAGAGATCCTATATTATTGCATTGACTTGACTTTGAGACGAGTCTCTGCAAGCACATTATATACATCACACAACAGAGGATTGACAAAAATAATACTTATGTGCCTACATACATGTATTAATTTTATTGTATTATTCTTTATGAACACATCATGCAGCCATGTATGTAGCAAATATTTAGGATAGATTAATCACACGAGCATTGTACATCGATTATCATAATAATGTGTCTTCATATAATATTGATGAGCTATAGAACTCACTCTTGGTATAACTGTTGAACGAACCACGTCAAATATATTAATCAACAATTGTTCGTGTTTTCATCTCAAAAGAACACCTAATCAACACCTTACTGCTACACTTATATACCTACATATTTAATACCCGGACACAGAACAAACACAAATATTCAATATTCAAATATTTATAATGGAAGGGGAGCGAACCCACGACCAGTGGAGTAAAAGATAGGATCACTACCATAAGCGCTATCATAAAATTATTTCCGATAAAACACTATTTTATTATTTACTTTGACGAAATATACAATAAAAACTTTTTGCACAGTGTTTGTAAGGAACACAGGTTTGGGACCACTCACGCTTGCCCGCTGCATTTTTACGGTCGCAACATGAAGCTGGTATTTGCTTTGAGCGTCATACAGCGTCAAATAGTTTGTTTGAAGGCCAGAACGTACAGACGATGTAGCAGGCACTCACAACTTTATAACAATGAACATATTTTCGTTTTGTTCCATTGAACATTAAACTATGGAACAAGTTTATACATTTTATAGTCAAACTTCTTTATGCACGTTAAATAGATGAAAAAAAACATCATCATCATATCAGCCATTAGAAGTCCACTGCTGGACATAGACCAACACAAGAAAGGGGGAATTTGCCCTTAATTGTCGCTGTGTTGGTAATTGCAGAGCGCAGTTTTCACGGCGGGGATGCTGCTGCCTATCTCCACCCATTTAAGCTATACTGCTTCAAATAGATATACTGCCACCTGTTGGTTCTGGTACTTTAGTCGCCTCTTACGACACCTGGTACAAGGGGCGGTACTATTCTATTCTGCTGGTACCACACGACTCTTTTTTATGTCATATATATAATAATAAATACATATTTAACACATCCAGAACAATATTAGTCCTAGGTGGGGAGAAAAACCTACGACCCTTGGCGCACAAGATTGAAGAGAAGAGACCCTACCGACCGCGGCATCAAGCCCGTTCATCATCATCATCATACCAGCCATTAAAAGTCCACTGTTGGACATAAGCCACTCCAAGAAAGGAGGTTTTTGCCCATTATTGCCGCGCTGGACAAGCGTGTTGGCTGTCGCAGAGCGTAGCTATCGCGGTATACCGCTATCCGTCAGTTCTGGTACCTTAGTCGCCTCTAACGACACCTGGTGCAGTGGGAGGTACTATTCTATTATGCCGGTACCTTAAGGCAGGCTCTGGACGGGCCTTACATAATAAAGTACATATATCAAGCACATAATTAATCTTCTTAATTAAATCATCACCATCGTAATAGCAGTCGTAAGTTCACTGCTGGACAAAAGCCTATCGGTTGTATGCGGCCTGAGTCCAGCGCGACCCTGCGGTTTTAGCCAGATCTTCGGTCCATCTTGCGGGTTTACGCCCTACGCTGCGTTTTCCGGTACATGGTCTTCATTCCAGAACCTTACGACTCCAAATGCCCTGCCCATTGCCACTTCAACTTACTAATCTACCGGACAATGTCGATAACTTTTGTTCTGTTACGAATCTCCTCATTCCTGATTCGATCGCGCAAAGAGACTCTGAGAATTGCCCTCACCATAGCTCGTTGAGCTATAATGAGTTGGCTTCGAAGACAAATGGCAAGAGACCACATTTCACTATCTTAAGTCATCGCTATATATATATATAACATTTATGTGAATAACAAGTTATCAATATAAATCGTTATTAGATTTCCTGATCCGTAGTAAGCCTCAATCGCCTTAAGCCAGTTTATTATGGAATCGTTTCCCGTTACAAATAACTGGGACACATTCCCAGGCCATCCCGGTAACGCAATTCCGCGACTACGGTGTCGACACAGTGAATAGACGTCCTCGGGCGATGCGAAGGTTCAATACGATCTAATAGTGAGGCGACACTCTATTTGTCGATAATAATACGAGTCTTGCATGTTTATCGACCACATTAATCTGCCACACTTTTGAATTAAATTTCAAAATTAAATAATGGTGCCTTAAGAGTCAACTGAGGGACTGAAATCAACAGATGGTATATACATCCGTAACAGCATAACTTAGCGTATGCGTAGGGTGGGGATGGGCAGCAGCAGCCACCACGCTTACCCAGTACGGTATTTTAGAATAAATTTCCCTTTTTCTTAGGGAAAGGAAAAAGTTGATATGATGATAATTATGATTTATAGAATATCTGGAATAATTTGATTTAAAAAATTTAAGCTAAACTTCAAGAGTGAGCTTAGTGCCACATGTCCAAGAGTCGTCTTTTAATCTTTTAAAAAATAATCAAGTCTCGGTGTTTTTCTGGGATGAACTACTAAACTACGGAACTGATTTTGATAATTTGTTATTTGCTATGTACAGTTTGATCCAACTTGAGAGATACGACAGTTTATATTTAAATCTTTAGTCGTAATATTTTTTTCATGAAAAACAAGGAATACATGAAAAACACAACAAATTTCTGATCATAATCATAACCATATCAGTCATTGGAAGTCCACTGCTGGACATAATACTCTCCAAGAAACGGGGAAGTTTGCCCATAATTGCCGCGCTGGGCTAGCGTGTTGGCAATCGCAGAGAGCAGCTACACTTTTATGGATAGATGTACCGGTATCTATCGTTTCTGAGACCTAAGTCGCCTTTTAGGACACCTGATGCAGTGGAAGGTACTATTCTACTATATTGGTACCTCAAGTCTTTTTTTAATGCAGTAGCAAAAAATATTATACCAACACAAATCCTTTTTATACCCATAAAAAAGCCTTGACACATTCCAAATAAACAAGCGCATACATTATCTATCCTAATATTATAAAGCTAAAGAGTTTGTTTATTTGAACGCGCTAATCTCAGGGTTCAAGAAAGAGTTCAAGTCTTCAGAAGAGTCGTAAGGTTCAGAAATGGAGACCACGTACCCGCAGGTGCTTCGTAGGGGCACCAGATGGTCAGACGAAATGACACAGGCCGCATACAACCGGTCCTATTGGAGATTACTTGGGGAGGCCTATGTCCAAACGTGGACGTCTTAAGGCTGATCTGATGATGATCTGATGAATCTTAGGGACCGCTGGTACGATAAAAAATTCGTTAAGTGTTTAATTCGGGATCCGTTTTAAGATAACTAAATAAATCCTGAATGATACTATAACCCCCAAAAGTTACTATTCTATGCGGACAAAATCGCGGGCACTGGTAGTATAATATATAGAATGACATTCATGAAAGCGAATGCTAATGTAGTACTTAAGAAAATGCCGGAGTCATTACACTTTCGGGCGGTATGAAAGGAACGCCGCAGTCACCCTTACGATTATGCCGCATGAATCGGCTTACCTTTGCCCGACCACTTCGAAAGAAATTTAATAATCATTCATAATCGTTAGATAAGGAAAAAAATATAATGATACGCAATTATGGTTCTTATTATTAGCATCATTATAGCCAGCCACTGGTGGACATAGGCTTCCCCAAGAAAGGGAAATTTGACCATAACTGCCGCGCTGGGCAAGCGTGTTAGTAATCGCAAAGCGCAGATTTCGCGACGGGAACTCTGCTGCCCATCCCCACCCTGTGCATTTAAACTACACTGATATGGATCAATATACAGCCATCTGCCGGTTCTGATACCTAAGTAGCCTCTTACGGTGGGAACTATTCTACTTCTAAAAACACACAGCACCTTATGTATATGTTTTCTCTTTTATTGTTCATTCTAAAGGCGTCACAATTGGGTTCAGTCGACCAGCGCGAAGACCAGCGCTGCAGTGGCAGCGCGATTCCTGACGCGATGATGATTATTATTTAGATTATAGGAGTTTTATAGTTATTTTTATTAATTTAATACATTCCTACAGCATTTAGTATAAAGAGAGTGTATATATATATATATATATATATAATTCTCTGGTAACCTCTCTGAATGTGTAAAGCAATTGTTACGCATCTTTGTGGCTGACAACCATCTGTGCATTCGATCCGGACGAAGACTTCGGCTGTTGTGTCTCACCCGGATTTTGATGTATTTGTCGACAACGTCAAACCATTAAGAATAATTTAAGCTCGATGTAGATAAATGTTATTTTTGTTACAATTTCATAATTGTGTAATTGAGATAACCCGTATAATTATGTTAATAATATATAAATAAATAATCTTTTTATTCACTTCTTTGCCACATTGACTGTGTCAAATTCCAAAAAGCGGTATATTTTTCGGTTAAGGTATTAATTCAAAGAAATCTTTATCTATACACATAAAAGAAACCCTATTTCCTTCGGTCACGACATCACGCGTGAACGGCTGGACCGATTTCACTATCTTTTTGTAGTTAATTGTCAGAAGATGGTTTTTATGAAAGAAAAAAATCAAAATATTGCGCGATAAATTAAAAAAAAAATAAAAATACTTAACAAGCATAAAATACTAGTTGACCCTACAGACTTTTCCGTATTGGAATACCAACAAAACTAATTACATACGCGCAAAAAAAATAAACTAAGAATATTGTGTATTATAAAGCATTAGAATAATAAAAACATTTATTTTTTATAATTGTACCAATTCGAATTAAATAGTCATCGTTATTACTACATCTATCGGGTCAGATTTATATTTGAAACCTTTTTTTAAATAAGAAGTCAGTAAACAAGTAAATAAATGGCTGTTATGATAATGATGTACCAATGATGACCATTATAAAAACTACCTCATGTGAAGCGTCACCTTATGTGAACTGTAAAAATGATATCAAATACGATAATGCAACTACATGCCGCGTTCTAATTAACTTCCTGATACGTTTTATCGATAAGTCGCTAAGACGTGTGAACCACAACACTCTCATCGCATTACACACTCCGTACCTACACACAGAGTACAGAGTAAAGAGGAGGGGAGAGTAATCTGTTACTCCAATCGGAGGAAACAAAGTGGAATGTATTTACTCACGCTTCATTTTCTTAATGCAACGGGATTTTTAAAAAAGTAAACCATATGTATACTTATATTACGTGGCCGCGACTTCGCGTGGAATAGTGACTTTGGGCAGGAAACCTTTCAAGTCAAAGTCAAATATACATCATTATTAAATCGTCAATAAATTAATAATAAAATAGAAAATAATTTTTATATATAAAACACCTGATCACAAGAATGCCGTCTCTTAGTATTTGGCGGTAGGAATAGGTGAGAGTGAGGTACCAATGCCAACGACCTTTCTGTGAGGTCTCATGTAAAAATTATGCGTTATTGAGAACTTTCATTGCGTGCGTTGCGTAAAGGGCACTTTAAAATTGTCAGAACAAAAGAAAAAAAAGCCATAAGTATAGATTTGCCCAACACAAAAATGTACAAATGACCGATGACCCTAACACCCTTTGGGGTTATAAGTGTCACAAAAATATAATTGAGATATGTACAACTGAGTTTATATGAGACAATAGTAATCCTCATCATACCAGCCATTAAAAGTCCACTGTTGGACATAGACCTCCCAAAGAAAGGGGGTATGTTGCCCATAATTGCCGCACTGGGCAAACGTGTTGGCAATCTCAGAGCGCAGATTTCGCGACGGGGACGCTGCTGCCCATCCCCGCCCTATAAATTTGAGCTGACTTTTTTGAATGATATCCATTACCGCCATCTGTCGGCATTGGTACCTTAGTCGCCTCTTACCACACCTGGTACAGGGGAGGTACTATTCTACTTTGCCGGTACCTCAAGACAATTAAGGGTAAACTATATCCTTTCTTGAAGAGGCTGATGAGAGATGATTATAACGATGATTCGTACGGGGTTAGGTATCATGTGGGTGAAACCGCGGTATGCTGCTACTAAATTAATAAATTCACGATAACCCGTGTCATCGTCTGTGGCGCCATCTCTTCCAGTCCACGCATCTCGGTGTTACTTTAAAAACAACAAACAAACAAGGGGTCGCATACATTTACTCCGTCAAGAAATGTGTGTCATGTCATTCTCATTGCGATTCAACCAGTGACGGAGGTGTCATCGAATTGACGTTTAATTTCCGAGCCGACTGTACGTTCCCCCTCCCGACCTCAACCCACTCCCACTCCCTCTCCGGCCCTATTCTCTTTCATTGTTTTATATTCGGCTGTACTTTTAAGGGTATTCTTTTTTAAACGCTAATTTTAAAGATCTAATGGCGCAAATGGTAGTTATCCTATCTCACGTCAAAGTTCGTGGGTTCGATTCCCAAAGGTCTTTCTGGATATTTTTGTGGGTCTGGATATGTTATCAATTTAAGTATTATATTTGTGATTTCTCTGTTCGCTGATGTCCGTAGCGCAACTGCTTTAAGCGACTTATCTCGGAGTCAATATATGAGACGTTGTCTTTATTTTAAAACTAGCAGCGCCCTGTGGTTTCACTCTTCATAGTAACTTGCAACCCCGTTTTACCCCTGTTTAGGGTATATTTTCAAAAATCATTTCTTAGAACCCCTCTACGTTTAAAATTGATCGTTATTCAACATTTCAAATTCTAACACTTTTAGTTTAGACTTTGCGTTGATGTCAGTCAGTCAGTCAACTGCTGCTTCTATATAAATATTGAGTTCCTCATGCTTGTTGACTCTGACGTCAATTCTAGCAACATCGAGTGTTAAAGGTTTTTGAGGTTTTAAGTCGTAGTTATGAAATAAAAAAGTCGAAATAAATATGAAAAAAAAAAATTTTTAGGCCTATCTGCAAAAAATATATAAAATACTACAGCCATTTAACACCCATACAAACACAAGTAATCATCACATAAATATTTGTCTTGGGTTCGAACCCACAACCCTTGACCCATAAGACAGGGATTCCGCCGAATGCGTTATCGCACTCAAATATTAGTATCGATATGTTAACGCATCAAGCGAGCAAACATCCAATGCAAAATCTACCTCACGGGAAAGTTCGGGATGGGCTGTTCCAGATACATTTATATTAAAAGCAACCACTACCGTCAGTTTTTCTATTTGCCATACACTCAAATGTTCATATCGAGAGGCTTCAGTTTCAATATAATTAAATTTATTATTACAGACTGCAACGCTGGATTACAAAGCGAATGACCTGTTGGGGTCATAAAGGTCACCAGACATAAAGGTCGATGAATTTGTACCTGTTTCAAACTAGACTGCACTTAGCAAATGGATTTGTAAATGATGTTTTGTTCAGATTTTAGGTAGTTTTTATTTTGGTTGACAGGAAGAATTAATTTTTTTCATTCGAAATGGACATAGGGCTCCCGAAGAAAGAGGGAGTTTTACCTACAACGCCACGCTGGCGCAGCTTTCGCGACGAGGGTGCTGCTGCCCACTCCCGCCTTGTGCATATAAGCCACAACGTTATACTGCAGCCTATATGCACTCGTAATATCACAAGGATATCAGTAAATCGTTGCTAACCTACACAATAACTTTAGTGTATAAGTTGCACAGAAATATATTGTATTAAAACTACTACAAGAAACTCCGCGACTTATGTTTATCTTTGAGGATTAACTCACAATAACCTTTTAGTGTTTGAAGTAGCCTTAAGGTACCGGCAGAGTAAGATTGTACCCGTGTACCAGCAAATGAGACACGAGAACTGACAGGTGGCGGTATATCCAAACGAAATAGTGCAGCAAAAATGCACAGGGATGCTGTTGCTCATCCCCGTCGCTAGAGCTGCGCTGTGCAATTGCCAACCCGTTTGCCCAGAGCGGTAATTAGGAGCCAAATTCCCCCTTTCTTGGAGAGGTCTATGTCCAGCAGTGGACTTCCAATAGCAAAAATGATGGGCAAAAAATCCAAATTGTTAAAAATATTAATCCATAGGATCGCAGTGTCGAGTGCGGACTGAAAAAAAACTCACACAACATCTAATACGCCTGACTCCGAGATAAGTCGCTTAAAGTACTTGTGACGACAGACATCAGAAGAACCATAAATAAATAACTTAAATACATATATTTAACATACAGACACAGAACAAACATGAATGTAATGATATAAATATTTGTCGTGGATGCGGATCGAACGCACGACCTTTGGCACACAAGAAATGTACACTAACAACTTCGCCAACGGGCCCATCGAAGTAAAGCCCGTATGTTAAAACAAATAAGAAAAATATGAATCGAGATTCTAATCTCGCTACACTAAATGGAGGTTGGAGAGAGTTTAGTGGAAAATGCACAGAAAATTACGATTTTCGGAAGCGGGTTAATAATGCACCTAGTGGCCGGTCGTGCCGAAAATAGATAGCTGTTTGCTACAGACAGACCTATATATTACTACATGTATGTACTATATAAAACTAGTAAAGCAATAGAGTAAACTATAGTTGTATAAAAAACTAATTATGTTATAATTTAGTTTTTATACATATAGTATAGTTTGTATGCATAAAATCTCTCAAAGGACACTTTGCATAGAAAAAAATACTGAATTATTTTTTTTTGAGGGGGGGGGGGGCTTTAGGAAAAGATGCGGGTACGAGTCCCACCTAACGCTTGGGCTAAGTTGATTTTTTGTATAATTAATATCGAAATTCTGCTACATGATTTTGACGATTGCATATTTCTCTAGTCGATTTGAAGATTAGCCTTAATTTTTAAATCTTTACCGGAAAGGGGTTGCGGTAACGATTTTACCACGTTTTATACGTATTTCTAAATATAAAAAAGTTATGACCCAATTAATTTAAACATGAGACATGTGAGTTTCGTTACTCATAAAATTAAAAGTATTTGCAAATAAACTTACAACCCTTAATTCCACCAATTTGCTTAGAAAAATAGTTAAAGACCTTATATTTTCTTTGAATAATGAGTATTTTCTAGTGATATGACAAGCTCACTATAAGAGCTATAGAAGTTTTATCTAAACCACCCCTTTTTGCCCCCTTAGAAGTTAATTTTCTAAATGGAATTTCAATGCAATATAGATTCCTAGTACCTTTAGTTGTATGTCGTGTTGAGTAAGTGAGTTAACCTTTCGCTTTTACATATATTTATATCTCTTAGTTTTAACAATGACTAAATTTAAAAATTTGCGCCAAATAGTCCAAAATTATAAACTGTGATTAGAGAAAAAGAACTGTAAAGCTAATGATACCGTGGGTATCCATTTCCAGTTGGACTTTGTAATCGTAGTTTTTATCTAATTTAGATATTCTATGCGATATATTATTGTGTATTATGTATTCATAATATACTAATACTTTACTTTAAGAAAATATTTCATCATAACAGCCATTGAAAGTCCACTAATGTATGTACACAGGCTTCCTCAAAACAAGCTTCGATCCAAAAGTCTAACATAATGCGTAATGGATTCCCACGGGATAATTAGCCTTACAGGTTTTTTTTAGGTTAAATAAATTCCAACAACATCTTGTGACCTGATTTCGTGGTAAGTCGCTTAAAACACTTGACGTACATCAGACAACAGAGGAATCACAAATATATTACATAAATACATTTTTTAACACCTAAACACAGAACAAACATAAATATCATCATATAAATATTTGTCCTGGATGGGATCGAACCCACAACCTTTGGCGCACGAGACAGGATCCCTTTGCGCCATCGGGCCCGTCCAGACATTGCTTGTCTCAAGTCATTTTGTTGTTTAAATATATTTTTTTTACTAAAAGTGGGCATCGAAGCCACGGCCCTTGGATTGGACCCACGACACGACACGGTACTCTAACGTACCCAGACCCCAAACTGGTCCTTAGATTTTCCTCACACTTTGTGATCTAAGATATCATCAACTAGCCAGTAATCGAACTTGATACATTCACAACCCATTCCAAACTCCATCCAACACTTCCAATCCAACAAGTAGCCGCATCTTTCTCGTATGCATAAACGAGAGCGAACTATTCTAAATTCATGTTCAATTTAAATTTTCTTTCCCTCACAATCCCGCAAAAGTTCCAAACAGCACACCCGTTCACTCATTCACTCACTCATTCACTCGCTCATTCAGTCTCTCGGTCCCGTACAATTTGCCGCCAACAAGAATTGGGAACGCTCGGAACTAGCCGCCGAGTTAGCTAGCTAGATGGCGGTGAATTTTTAACTCTCTCCAAGGAGTTGGGAACTTCACGCTTCGCACTGAATTTGCATTTTATTATGAAAATACGTGTTCGTGCTATACGTCTCTGTGGCGGTTACTTTCTTGAAAATTGTATTAGTTGCGAAGCAGTGAGGAACATGGTCTCAATTCTCTTGCACTTGAAGTTGGCTTATTGAAGCGATATAATATATACCTTTTTACACATGAAAAATAACAATACTTGTGAGTCTCTTCAACCTGTTGATAGGTAGGATCGATTTCTAAATTAAATTAATTAAAAGTAAATTTTTTTTTTTTAAAGAAGGGCCAGGTAAAAAGTACTAAGAATAAACGAGCGTGTATGAAATGGCTATGCGAGTAAGGGAAGCCAGAGAGGTATGCAAAGATCGTAACAAGTGAAAATCAATAGTCTCTGTCTACCCCGGTGGTACACAGGCGTGAAGTATGTATGTATGTAAATTTTTTAAATAAAAACATTCGAATATGACACTTTGCATATAATATATATACGGAAGTCCTCAGACATGAACCTTGGAGGAAATATGTATAATAGGCTTATTATAAGCACTTCAAAATTATCAACCAAATATAATTTTTCCGCAACTATAGATTTCACCACATCAATCAGCTATTGGAAGTCTACTGCTAGACATACGCCTCCCCAAGAAACGGTGAATTATGCCCATAATTGCCGCGTTGGGCAGGCGTGTTGGCAATCGCAGATCGCAGCTTTCGCAACGAGGATGTCGCTGCCCATCTCCGTATCCATTGATACCTTACCTATGGTACCTTAGTCACCTCTATAACTACTGGTGCATACACCCTGTTGATCTTAAGAGTCATTTAGACAAATAAGTGAGATGACTAGTCTACTTTAAAACTAGTCTCTAGCACCAGACTGTCTAAAACTAGTGTCTAGCACCAGACAGTCTAAAATTAGTCTCCAGCACCAAACAGTCTAAAACTGAGTTTAAAGTACATTGGTCGAGTCACCTGAAACCTGCAAGAAACTGCAAGGTCAACAGGTGGTCATAAAAGTTCCTTTAATGCTAGTGAATTATTGTATTTTACAAAGTTGACAATAAAACGTATCCACCCTTTAATTTTATTTATTAATATTCCGTACAATCAAAGTATTCCATTCCATTTCTAGTTCTACGAACAGACAGACGGTATTGACATTTCTCAGCTCATCCCGGCTATTCTATCTAGATCCCCCGGGTGTGGACCGAGTGGGTGGTTGAGAGTAGGGGGCGGGAGGGAGGCTCTGGGTTTTATTAGCTGATAGTATGATGAATCTGGTGGGAATCGATGGTAATGTGATCTTAAGTTAATATATAACAACATTTGTTTATCACAAAACTAGCGACCAACCCCGTATTTGCACACACCACCACCCTCTGATCTTACATTTTGTTATATCTACTAAAATATTAATGACTGCCGGATTTACCTTTAATATTAATAACACATTCCTTCAATATCTCCTACATTGACCTGACTCAGTAGTAAGTCGCTTAAAGCACTTGTATTGCGGATGCCAGACAACATCACAAATGTTCTACTCAAATACATATATTTAACACCCAGGCACAGAACATACATAATCATCAACATATAAATATTTGCCCTGGGTGGGAATCGAACCCACAACCCTTGGCGCACATGAAAGGATCAATATCATCTCGCGTTGTCCTGTCTCATTCCAGTGCAATCGTGCGAACTGTTAAACGTTAAAAAGATTACTTAATAAGTAAATTTTGTATGCTGTGTGTTACCGTCAAATTAAAACAGTATCTCCTCAAGTACCAGTAAGACGCGATTGGGGTATCACGACCGTCAGATGGCGGTATATCCACCCGAAACAGCGGAGCCCAAAAGCAACAGGTCAGGGATCCCGGCACGAAGCTACACACAGCGATGGCCACCCTGCCCAGCGCGGTATTAATGAGCAACATTCCTCCTTTTCTGGGAAGATCTTTGTCCAGCAGTGGACTTTCTATAGCTGCTATGATAATATCTTAATAAAACCAGAGGAATATTTAAAAAAAAATCCGCCGCTATTGCGAAGCACCCCACATCGCGAGATCCAACCCCAAAATTCCTCCGCCACGGTACGAAAGTCTGGAATTGTCAAGATTCTCCTCGGGCTCGCGTCCCGGCCGCCATATTGGTGACATTATATTAAAATTCTTCCAGTGGGGTAATGTTGCCCTGTGTGGCAAATGAAATTTTGTTTTGACGTATTTTTATTTGAGCGAAACTTTACGTGAACTTGTTTAATATTCACAAATTACGCGGAGTTGTGCGTTGTAATATGTTTTACGGTTGATTAATCTAACTTTTACACTTATTTATATTATTAAGTCAGCAAATAAGCACAACATTTTGCCGTGAGGTACCGGCAGAGTAGATTAGTACCCTCTGTACCAAGTGTCGTAAGAGGCGACTAAGATACCGGCACCGAAAGATGGCGGTATATCCATCCAGAACAGTGCAACTCCAATGCACAGGGCGGGATGGGCAGCAGCATTCCCGTTGCCAACGCGCTTGCCCAGCGCTGCAATTGTGGGCAAATTCCTCCTAACTTGGGGAGTCCTATGTCCAGCATTGGACCATCAATGGCTGGTATGATGATGATTGTACACTATAAAAAGGTCTAGAAACAAACCCCTGGTGGTATATGTCCATCTCTAAAGCATAACCCACTTGGGCTTGTCATAACGATATGGACTGACTGACATATTAATGTAGGGCCTAAATCTTAAGGTCATAGTCATAGTCAAATAACATCACGCGGTGACCAATGACAGCGGAGCATAAATGACACTAGGTTTGGGTGAAACCTTAAGGCACAACTAGTCTAAATATAATCTGTAATTATTTCAGTCTCACAACAAAGATATTATATAACGTCATAATTCCAACTTTCATAATGTTTCCACCCGCCAACAAATAAATGGGTCGGCAAACATTTGCCAACGTAACTTTTTAATTTCAATGGAAAAATCTTGAGATTATTAGAAAGAATAATCATCGCGGATTTGCTTCTTCACACAGAGTGGTACCTCCCTTACTTATAAAGAACAAGAAAATCAGGCATTTCATATTTTTTGATGCAAACATCCGTGAATGGATAATAAATTAAAGGGCCCGACGGCGCGGTTGGTGCACTAAAGGTTGTGGTTCCGATCGCCATCCAGGTTAAACATTTATGTCATGATATTTGCGTTTGTTCTGTGACTGGGTGTTATTTATATGTTTTTAAGTGTTATATTTGTAATTCCTCTGTTGTCTGATATCCGTAACAGAATTGCATAAAGCAACTTATGTCGGAGTCAGGTCAATGTACCATTTGTTGAATGAATTTATCGACTATATTATAAACTTGCCACATGCGTCGCTTCACTAAATAAGTGAGCTTTTGACCAAATGTGTGAATTAAGTGAAAAACTTTTTTTTTATTTTATTTATCTGTGAGCGGTTCCAGTGTTGCCACCTGACATCATTTCACTGTCTACGCCTTCATTAGTGAAGTGACCTCGCATATATCGATGTATCGAATTATAATTAATTTATGTGACAAAGTTTAGCCTATAATTTTCCCATATTTCATTATATCCTGCGTATTTCTATAGAAAGTCAAACTTAGTATTGTGTTTTTTATTATAAGACCAGGCTGCGAACAAGCAGCAACAAACGGTGGTATAAAAATCCGTGACGGTGTATCTTAAATGCACAGGATAGGTATGGGAAGCAGTATTCCCTTCGCAAAAGCTGCGCTCTGCAATTGCTATCTCGCTTGTCCAACGCGGGATATTTCCCCTTACTTGGCCTATGGCCTTGGCCTAAACCTATGGCCAGCAATAGACTTTCAATGGCTTATGTGATGATGATGATAAACGTAAGACATAAACTTAGTTGATCCGGAAAACAATATGTTATAAACAACTTGCTGGTTATTTACAACAAATTAGATTATAACACGTAAACATTAAATCGATATTGATAACCCATTTTTTCATCGATACAAATTAGGAACAGCACTAGTGGGCGGTAATTAAGTTGCCTTCTAATTACGCGCGGTCTTAATGAGACACACGGAACACTATCCAGGTCACAGCTGGACTGTACTATACTAGGTACTATACTATATAGTTCAGTACTATACTAGTTCCTGTCGATACCGCTGGAATTAAATTGAATCATTTGTTTGATATTACCTAGGGTACCGGCAGAGTAAATAAATAAATTTACACGACTCTGAGATAAGTAGTTTAAAACAACTGTGTTACAGACATCAGACAGCCGAGGGATTACAAATATAATACTTAAATAAATATTTAACACCCAGACACAGAACAAACATTTAAATATTTGCTATGTGTAGGGTTCAGACCCACGTCCTATAGCGCACAAGATCACTACCATATACGCCATCGGGCCCGTCGAAACGAAAGTAAAATAATACTTAAAACTATACTAGATGTCGTCAAACGACTGAGGTACCGGATCCGACAGATAGCGGTATATTGATGAAATACAGCGTAGCTCAAATGCATCAGAGGTGGTATGAGCAGAATTGCCGTCGCATAGATACACTCTGCGATTGACCACGCCTGTCCAGGGCAAAATTCCCCCTTTCATGGGGAAGTCAATGCATGATGATGATAGCTTATTTTATGATAACGGGACAAGAGAAAGTGGGGAAGGGATTTGTTATCTGAAATAACATATCCCTTCTCCACTTTGCCTCCTCTGTACCAGGTGTCGTAAGAGGTGACCAAGATACTAGAACCGACAGATGGCGGTATATCTATCCGAAACAGTGTAGCTCAAATGCAGAGGGTGGGGATGGGCAGCAGCATCCCCGTCGCGAAAGATTCGCTCTGCTATTGCCAACACGCTTGCCCAGCGCGTTATTTATGGGCAAAATTTCCCCTTTTCTTGAGGAGGCCAATGTCCAGCAGTGGTCCTCCAACGGCTGTAATGATGATGATGATGATAAGAAAGAAGTAATTAATCTAACCCATCTGACAATGAGTGCCAAACAAGTGTAGCAATACATCAAACCAACTTTTTCAATTTAAGTCCTCAACTCAAGGTTCATTAATCAGACCTGAAACGCGGACGCGGACGTCATATAACCTTGTACAAGAAATAATTCACATTTATTACCGTCACTATAGATTCAATCGACTAATTCCACTCCCCCCTTACGTCCATCAGTTACCTTCCCCCTTAACCACCACCCACCACTTTTTATAATAATTCATCTAACATATTTAATGGTAGCCGTGAGGTACCGGCAGAGTAGAATAGTACCTCCCTGTGTACCAGGTGTCGTAAGAGGCGACTAAGATACCAGAACCGACAGATTTATACAGTACAGTGTAGCTCGAATTCACAAAAAGAAAGCCCTTTACGAAAGCTGCGCTCTACAATTGCTAACACGTTTGCCCAGCGTGGCAATTATGGGCAAAATTCCCCATGTCTCGGGATGGTCTATGTTCAACAGTGGACTTCCAATGGCTGATGTGATGATATAATGGTAAAGTAATCATTGAAATACTTTTTCTAAAAGGTCCAGCTGTTCTTGAGATTAGCACGTTCCAACAAACAAACAAACAAACTTCAGCTTTATAATACTCGTATAGATCAACTTTAAAAATAGTCATATATGTTGTGGTAATGGCTTGAGAATACTACCACCCCAACTTTTTTTGTAGGTGTTGTCAACGCGTGTAAGGGATCCTTATACCAGAGAACGGGCAGCAGCATTATTCCGTGTATTCTAACTCACAATCAATAATCCGTGCGCAAGCGCAAGCGTGGTGATTATGACAATTCCTCCAAGACCTGTAATAGATTCTGTTGGGGAGGCGTGCCCAGCAATGGGACATTATGAGTTGATATGGGAATGATGCTCACTAAGGATGTAGATTGCCTGTGTCTAATGCAGATATTAGGCAAAGCAATCTACATGGAAAACTCATCAAAGCTAAGGAAAAGTAACAGACAGACAGTCATTTTTACCACCATCATCATAGTATCACAGGCCTTCCCAAGAAAGGTGGAATCTTGTCCATAATTTTCGCGTTGGACAGGCGTGGTGGCAATCTCAAAGCGTAGCTTCGCGTCGGAAATACTGCATCTCGTCGAAATACTTGTTGTGTTTAAGCTACGCTGTTTTGGGTGAATATTATTTAATTTTTATTTATTGACTTTATTGCATAAAATATTACAAAATGTACAAATGGCGGACTTAATGCCAGCTAGCATTATCTCCCAGTCAACCATTATACGAAACAGTTAGAAATGTATATACAAAATAGATACACGTAACATACATATTTGTATAAATAAACGCAACAAATACATATGATATAATATATATATATATATATATATATATATATATATATATATAAATAAAGAATATGTATATATGTATTATAATGTACATCAGAAACAAATATACCGCCATCTATCAGTCCCAGTACCTCAAACAGTTCTTATAACACCGGGCAGGTACTATACTCTGCTTGTATCTCACTTTCTCATTTATAGTATTTATTTATTCACTTATATGAATAATTATATAAATCCAACTGTAACTAGAATATATATATATATATATTTAATTATTTTTACGCTTCTTAAGCGATATAGTCAATATAAAATATGATCTGATATAAAAAAACAGGGGTCCCATGAAAAAGCCCCAGGGCAACCGACTCATCCCGATTCTTCCCGTTTCTAATTAAATTTGATCCCACAGGACCGATATTTGTCACGCTCTAAAAGATAAGACATCGCAATTTTTGTTATTCTTAGAAATATCACTTTGGCGCTACACTATATCAATTCAAAGATTTTGTTCACGTAAAAAAATATAGGATCATCTATCTTTATCTTCTTCTATATGTATAGATATATAAAAGGATAAGCTGACTGACTGATTGACTGACTGTCATTTCAATGCAGGTTTCAAATTATATATCATCATACCGGCCAATAAAAGTCTACTGTTGGACATAGGCCTCCCCAGGAAAGGGGGTATGTTGCCCATAATTTCCGCGCTCGGCAAGCGTGTTAGCAATCGCAGAGCGCAGCTTTCGCGGCGGAGAAGCTGCTGCCTATCCCCGCCCTGTACATTTGAGCAGAGATTTTTGCATGGATATATCTGTCGGTTTTGGTACCTTAGTCGCCTCTGAGAGCTGGTATAGGGGGAGGTACTATTCTACTCCGCCGGTACCTCACGGCTAAAATTATGTATTATGAAACTTGAAATTTTACTTTTTAATTAATAACCTGAGTTATGTTATTAATCGCTTCATCAGATATCTATATATACATATAAATAAAACTAGTGTATGTTTGTATATCAACAGCTTTTCACTAAATGCAAATGAAAGTAGATAAGGTACAAACATAAAAAAAGTCTATCTGTTTGTTCCGGCCAATCTCTAAAACGGCTGGAACGATTTTAACGTCCAGATGTTATAAGGAGTGGTTAGACTACCTAAATTATTAAAAAAGATTAAATTCTAAGCAACAGAAACAGGTGAGACCGCGCGGCACACACTACGAGTAAATAAAACTACAATACATATTTAACATCCGGATTAGAAACAAACCCAAATATTAACAGGAACTAATTTTATATTTTTAAATAAATCACAAACACAGCATTATTTATTAATAGTTTTAATTTGTTGCATATTTGAAGGGAAATGCTTTGGGACCTCGTGTGAGTTTTGTATAGGATTAATTAAAGTGAAAGGGCTGAGGCGAAATCTGAGTTCCGTTTAATGTAAGGCTAGACTGCTAGTCTGTTTTTTGAAACGTGACCGCGCTGCTCCGTAATTTCAGTTGCTGCAGCAGATAGTATTTGGGAGTGTTTTCAAACCTATAAAAAACTAGCGGCGCCCTGCGGTTTCACCCGCGTTGAGTTGTAAATCTTTTATACTAATTTTGCACCCCTCTTTTACTACCTTGAGGAACGATTTCCACGTGAAAAAATATTTAACACGTGTTTCATGACGCACAATGAAGAACCTTTATACTGAATTTAATTGGATTAACGACAAAAACAGCAAAGTTTCATGAAACCTCATGCAACCCCTTCAAGGAGAACTTTTTTGAACTCATTCATTTCCCCCCCATTTTTATCATTTTCATCGCATCTATTTTCATTGTGCCCCCCTTCGCTATAAAAGGCAATTTTTTTTCAAGTTTTAAGTTTTCAGTTTCCAACCCTTCTTCTTTAATATACGTATGTATACTCGTAGATTACTTATTCAGTCCACGTTTGAAACTAAACTTACCACACCTAGTAAAAGGGGATGTACTAATATACCCTACTGGTACTCAACTAGTATATTTTTCTCACAAGTCGCACGCGTTCTGTTAACACTTATGTTTTACTTAGAATCAAGCTATCTCCTCTTAAAAGAGTGATAAAGTAAATGTGAATTCAGAAATGCATTTCCCTAAGGGATCATACAACACGAATACAATCATCCAATCAGAGCAGCCAATTAGAATGAGGTCCACTGCGACATTAGTAATCTATCCCAGCCCCATGCTGCGTTGCAAATAAATCAATACATTTCTAAAACAGGACCGTTTATGCAAATATCTGGAATTGATCGCAGTGCACCGGCGCTGTGCGACGCCATAGCCGTAGGGGGATGGAGACACCCTCATCCCCCCCTCAATTTAAGACAACCTATTGATAAGGTAAAGTTTACCTTGTTGTATGTGAGAACTGACTACGTCTGGAAATTAAGATTGACTCCACGGTAAGTCGTTTAAAGCACTTGTGTTACGGACGCCAGACATCAAAGGAATCACAAATATACTACTTAAATACATATATTTAATACCCAGACACATCATCATAGCAGCCATTAAAAGTCCACTGCTGGACATACGCCTCTCCAAGAAAGGAGGAAATTTGCCCTTAATTTTCGCTTTGACCTGCACTTATCCGGATGGATATACCGCCATCTGTTGGTTCTGGTACCTTAGCCGCATCTTACTTCACCTGTTGCATTGGGAGGTACTATTCTACTCTGCCGGTACCGCACGGCAACAGAACAAACACAAAGTACAAATATTTGCCCTGAGAGGGAGTCGGACCCTTGGTGCACAAGGTAGGCCATCGGCGCCATCGACTGCTCTTGTGTTACGGATACCGAAAAACAAAGGTATTACAAAATACATAACATTTAATAATATGTAATAAAAGATCATTTAGTGCGGTAAGGTACCGGCAGAATAGAATAGTACCTTTCCCTGTAACAGGGGTTGTAACTGTAACGATACCAGAACCGACAGATGGCGGTATATTCGTTCCAAAACAGTGTAACTCAAATGAACCTCACAGTAACTTGGTATGTTCGTTACAAATAAACTCAGAGATTACTAAACTCATTGCTAAAACTTTATCATGAATAGAAAATGACATTATCAGCAAGTGACATAGGTGACATATTGCATCTACGTGTTGTCGCGGGAAAGGAACACACGCAGTTGCTATCTCTACTAATATTATAAAGGCGAAAGTAACACTGTCTGTCTGTTACGCTATACCGCTTAAACCTCTCTATCAATTTTGATGAAATTCAGCACAGATAATCTTTAGGCCCTTAAAAGGACATAGGCTATCTTTTAATTCGAAATAAGGGTTGCAAGGGGTCAAAAAGGGGGATGAAAAGTTGCATGGTAGTATCGCAATTTTTAGAGCTAGAAACTTGAAACTTATTTTTCCGGCCATTGATTCGATATAAATAAACGTGACATTCAAAGTTTATATAAGTCAAGGTAAAGAGGTGTGGCACCCAAAAAAACTATTCCACGCGGACGAAGTCGCGGGCACAGCTAGTTTTGAGATAAATTAAATTCCTTTCCACTTCGTTAAATTCTAACCACCACTTTGTTACTACTTCGGTCCTTAATTGCCACAGTATACAATACATGCATAGTCAATATTATAATACTGCAGTTGTGGAGAGCTTCACGGTAATGCCCTGTTTAGACTATGGCGTGCATGTTTAGTTTGGCGCACTTCGACCACAAGGCTGCATAGCTTAATTGTCTTTGTTTGAATTTCTCAGGACAGACAGGTTCATTTAGTCCTCGAATGAAGACCACGCCACACCATGTGCCGTGTAGGATAAATATATACTAACACAAGAGAAAATATATCTTAATATATATAAATCTCCTGTCACGATGTTTGTTCTCGATGAACCGATTAGGATAACATTATCACACCATATGTAGTTTGCTCCAACTTGAGAGATAGGATAGTTTATATCTCAATATATAGTCGCAATTTTGTTTAATTGTAAATTATTTGTCTATAATTAATAGACAGTTACAATTATCTGTTAACTCCAGAAGATTCTAACAGATGTCGACACTTTTCGACTGAATTGAGTTAGTACTAGAATTAGTCAATAGATGGCACTGCTATGGTAAACGGAAAAACGTGTCATATATGAGCTACAAAAAGATTCTAACAGATGTCGACACTTTTCGGCTGGATTGAGTTAGTACTAGAATTAGCCACTATATTTTATTACAAATACCATCTATGTAAAAAGCATGGTGGTCCCCGTGACTGATGTTCTCCTATCGTTCCTCTGAAATTGTATACTACAATGTAATATAACAATAACTTTAGCCACAGCAACGCGTGGCCGGGTCTGCTAGTAAATAATAAATCAACAATCAAACGTGACTCCATGATAAAGGACCCAGTAGGAACACTACCATTTGATCCATCTGGCCTGTCAAATTACTATTTATCATCATCGTCATATCAGCCGTAAGACGTTCACTGCTGGACATAGGCCTCCCCAAGTACATTCCAAAAGAACCGGTTGTATGCGGCCTGCGTCCAGCGCGATCTTGCGGTTTTAGTCAGATCGTCTATCCATCTCGTTCTGTTGGACGCCATACGCTGCGCTTGCCGGTACGTGGTCTCCATTCTAGAACCTTACGACTCCATCGACCATCGTTTATTCGTATCAAGTGCCCTGCCCACTGCCACTTCAATTTACTAATCCGCCAGGCAATGTCCGCCGAACCAAAATTACCGACATTGCCATTGCGTATTCGTTCTTACTTGGTGCGCCAAGGGTGTTAGGTTCGATCCCCACTCAAGACAAATAATTACATTTGTATATTTTTGTATATTTGTATTGGTCTCAGTCTATCTTTCGAACCTTCAAGAAATGAATAAATAAAAACAAAAAAAAATCCAATATACGAAGTACTAGATTCCATTATATTTATAATTCTGATGACCCTACAAGAACAATATGTATTTGAGTATTTTTGTAATGTATGTATTTAAATTATTTGTAATTTATCTATTGATAACTAATTTCCGGAACACAGGTGTTTTAAGCGACTTATCTCGAAGTTAGGACATTATTTTTTTCTTTTTATTAGACCAGGTCGAGAAAAAAACATTTAGTCCACGTGATAGTAAGCGTCACTGCAGCCAAGTAATATCACAAGGATATCAGTAACGCGTTGCCAAATTTGTTACTTGAGGATATTATGCCACATTACCCAGTAAATTCATTGCCCTTCTGACCGGAATAAAGCAAAGCGAGCACTTCTATTTGGCAGTGAGGTACCAATGCAGACCACCTTTGTATGAGGTCTAATTCATGTAAAGTCAATGTTAGATTTATTATTGTATGACTATCATAGGCGTCCCCAAGAAAGGGGGGATTTTGCGGGTAATTGTCGCGCCGAGCAAGCGCGCTGGCAATCGCAGAGCGCAGCTGTCGCGACGGGGATGCTACTGTCCATCCCCACGTTATGCATTTGAGCTGCATTGTCTCGGATGGATATACCGCCATCTGTCGGTTCCGGTACCTCAGTCGCCTTTTACGACACCTGGTACAAAGGTACTATTCTACTCCGCCGGTCCCCACGGCTAAAAATCAATAACTATATTTAATCATATTCCAGACACCAGCTCCTAATTTTCAATGAACGCATTGAATTCGGCGAAGATCCAAACAAATGAGTGTGTCCCAGTTAAAGAGTAATTTACAAAGGGAATTAGTGGCATAATGAGCGTTTTATTAAGTCCCCTATCGGGGGCCGGCGGGAAGATTAAATGGACTCCATTCTCCGCCATTATCTTTGTGACTGCCCGCACTTGGAGCACACGAGGATTACCACAGCACAGACTAAATATACACACCTAGCTGCGCTCTGTGGTTTTACCCGCGTAATATCCTATCCTGGGAGGATCAAGGATCAATCACTGCATAGTATAAAATAAAGTCACTGCCCGCTCTGTCTGTGCGCATGGATGCTTAGATCTTTAAAACAACTCCACAAATTTGGATGCGGTTTTTCCAATAGATAATTAGGTCGTAGGTTCGATCACCATCCAGGACAAGTATTTATATAAGATATTTGTGTTTGTCATGTGTCTGGGTGTTAAAAAAATATATTTAAGTATCATACTTGTGATTCCTCTGTTGTCTGATTGATGTCTGCAACACAAGTGATTTAAGCGACTTACCACGGAGTCCGGTCAATGTATGAGATGTTGTGGGAATTTATATATTTGGCAATTATATATTTTCATGGCAAAAAATAAAACAATTATTTTTAAAACAGTGAAACATTTCGAATTCTTTGTATTAAATTAACTTAATGTTTAGAATAATGTGTTTCATTAGCATGACTTACTAATTGATCCAAGTAAGGCCGTGAGATACCGGCAGAGTAAAATAGTACCTCCCACTTCATTAAGTGTCGTAAGAGGCGGCTGAGGTACCAAAAACGCCGGAGATGGCGGTATATCTATCCGAATCAGTGGAGCTCAAATACAACAGGGCGGAGATCGGCAGCATTCTCGTCTTCCCCAAAGAAAGGGGGAATTTTACCCATATTTGCCGCGCTGGGCAAGCGTGGTGGCAATTGCTGACTGTAATACTAATAATGCTGCTACCCATTCCCGCTCAGCTGCATTTAAGCTACGCTGTTTGGGATGGATATACCACCATGTGTCGGTTATTGTAACTCAGTCGCCTCTTACGACATCTGATACAGAGGGAAGAACTATTCTATTCCGCCGGTACCCTAATATAATTAGTTATTATAGTTTTCAGTAATTAAGTTATTATATTGATTATTAAATATTTGATACGAGGTGTCATAAAATAGAAGGTATTCAGTCTACATCATCATCATATCAGCCATTGGAAGTCCACGGCTGGACATAGGCCTCCCTGAAAGAAGGGAAAGTTCGCCCATAATTGCCGCGCCGGGCAAGCGTGTTGGCAATCGCAGAGCGCAGTTTTCGCGTGTGTCATGCTGCTGTCTATCTCCGCCCTGTGCAGATGGACATTCCACCATCTGGTACCTTAGTCGTAATATTTGGTCGGTGCCTTTTTAAAAGTTAGCAAATCCTGCGTAAGTCTTTCAGATTCACGCGTTGACTCGGACGGACGATTCCATAATGGCACATATAGTCTGAGTGCGACAGCTAACGTTGTTTCTCATTAGGGGAACTTCTTTTACCTTTCCAGAGAATTGATGGTCGACTTACCTGAAAACAAAATAATTACTAATTAATTAAGTGTTATATATATATTTAAAAAATAAACAGAGCTTCGCGGCGACAACAATATAAGTAGAAAACACAGCTTATGGTTTTTGCCCATAACTTTTCATTAACAAAATTAATTCACAAAGAAACTAATATCATGAATCTTTACCAACTTCATCACTAAAACACTTGCATTCTAATAAAAAAATACCTTTTGAAATTAATACATACTCAATTAACATTTAAAACGAACAGGGAGATGGGAAAAAGATTGCTTCGTCGAGCAGACAACTTACTTTTGCAGACACCCCGAACCAACTATGGCCAGAAATAAGCTTTGAAGGAGTACAAATTAAAAGTAATAATAATAATAAATAATAAATTCCTACAACATCTCATACATTGACCTGACTCCGTGGTAAGTCGCTTAAAGCACTTGTGTTACGGACGCCAGACAACAGAGGAATCACAAATATACTACTATAATACATACATTTAACACTCAGACACAGAACAAACACACATATCATATAAATATTTGCTCGAGTGGGAGTCAAACCCACGATCCCTGGCGCACAAGATAGGATCACTACCATCCGCGCGATCGGGCCCGTCGAATGGCGGTTTATTCTCTCGAAACAGCGTAGGGCAGAGATAAGAAGCGGCATTGCGATTGCCTTACGCTTTTTTTGACGAACCTAGTGCTGGATGACTCTGATTGCAGTTCCAGCGTCACTCGGGGACGCCAGGTCGCTCATTAATAAGCGAATGTAAAACTGGCGATCTTCCCGCGCCCCCTGGGATCGGAACAAGGCGAAGGCGACGATACTGACTTATTGGACCCTCTAAGGCCACCATGCTTATCTATCGCGTCAATTACGTGCGAAAACCCCCTTTCTTTTGGGGGGCCTATGTAGGCCTATGATGATAATTGTACACTATAAAAGGTCTACAAACAAACCCCTGGTGGTATATGACCATCTCTAAGGGATAACCCACTTGGGCTTGTCATAAGGATAAGGACGATGCAGCCGCAAGGATCAGAAATGGAGACCACGTACCGGCAAGCACATCATGATACGTCCGCCCACAACAATAGACGATCTGTCTAAAACCGCAGCCGGATGTGGCCGTACAACCGGTTCTATCGAAAATCACTTAGGGAGGCTCATGTCCAGCTGTGGGCATCCTACAGATAACGATGATGAAGATAATTATTTTTAAAATTGTACTAGGTCAGGGTACAAGCTTGCAGTCCCATTACCGCAGCCTACGGACGCTCGTAATATCACAGGGATATCAATTGCGAGTGGCCAACCTTGTGACTAGAAGATAATATGTCATGTTACCCAGTAATTTCACTACTTTTCTCACCCTTCAAACCGGAACACAGCAACGCGAACACTGCTATTTGGCGGTAGAAATAGGTGGGAGTGTGGTACCAATGCAGCCTACCTTTGTGTGAGGTAAACCTCATGTGATGATGAATGGGCTTAATAAAAACCGGTAAACAAAACTGGTTCTACCCAATTGAAACGGAATTGAAACTTATCTCGTATTTTTTAAGAATGGAATAAAAGAGGTTGGTGCCGAGAAGCAGTCATATGTTTGTTAACAAAAGGGTACAATTTCAGCTATGGTCCCTTTGGGGCGTATTTACTTTTCTAGGACTGTATAGACATGAATCAATTTAGGGTTCTCAGAACTTTACGCAGCATTACCAGCGATACATCCCGGCGTCAAACGGGTGGAAATTTATTTTAAACATTACATGGATTGGCTGATACTGATCAGTCTTAAAAATCTCGTACCCACGATCTAACCCAGAATTAAAAATCTTGCATAAAGAAATGTTTTCAATTCGAGGGTAGATGATAGACAGTAGAACGTTTCTTCTCCGCCCACACATACACCAAACAAATATCGTTGTATATATACCATTAGCGCAGAAGATACGATCATTACCGATTACGCACGGGCACGACACCATATTTCATGTATTGACCTGAATCCGAGATAACTAGCTTAATGCACATACATTATATTAGACAACAGAAGAATAAATATTGAACACCAAAGCAGAAGAAACACAGTGCTGTCTTGCCTGTTAAGCCAAAACCCTAGAGAAAGACTTTTGTTCCCGGGATCCCGAGTTCCTGAGGGAAGTCAAAGTTGCAGAATAGCCAGTTATTCAAGATTAATTTATATCTTTGGAATTTACCCTCCTGTTTGTGAACTCCGAGAAGGCGAATTGTTAATTCTTGTATATTAAATATATTCGTCCTTTCACCGCTGCGAATTTGTAAGAGCGATCTTTTTAGGTGAACGATTCCTTTCAGTTTCAACTTTCTATGAAAGCTTCCGTTGTATATGTGCTTCCGTTTTAACTTACCCTCTTAGTGGTCGACTCTCGTCAAAAGTCGAGAAAATAATCGAAAAATAATCATAACCTCAACATAAAATCTTAAAGATAAGATTATTTTTTGATATTTATGTTTCTTCTGTGTCTGGGTGTTAAATAAATGTATTTAAGTACTTGTGATGAGATGTTGTGAAAATTTATTATTTATTTAGTTTTATAAATAAATATTTTTTTTGTCTATACGTCCTTATTGAATATCTGACCGTCGAAATTTCATGATGATATAGTAGATAAAACAGGGAAGTGTTTCAAAAGCGCTATAAAAAGTAAAGGATAATTAAAATAATTCAGTGGAAGAGGAATCATCGAGCTAATTAATAAACTTTAGGTATAGTTTCTTGGATTTTGCAGATAATATTGATATATCTAGATCATATTGTTTTTGTTGTTAAATGGGTAAACCGAATTTTATTGTCAAAATGTTTTATGTAAATCATAATCATATGAGCCATTGGAAACCCAATGCTAGACATAAGCCTTCCCAAGAAAGGGGAAATATTTCCCATAATTGCCTAATTGCCACGCTGGGCAATCGTGTTGGCAATCGCAGGGCGCCGTATTTGCCGCTTGCCGTTATTTTATTTAAAAGCACCGAAAAAATATTTTACTGTAAACTGATAACGTCAATTTAGATACGAATAAATTTTCATGATAAAGAAACTTGTTGCGAGATTTATGTACTCGTATTTATTATTCACATCCAATTATTTAGTATACTTATTTATTAGATAGGTTAATCTGGCCGATATGATAATGCACTCTATTTTAGAATATAACTGCTAACTTTAAATACACAATCAAACACCATGACATTTCATCACAATGAAATGACATTTAAACCACTACATGTTGCAAATCAGACAATGTTTAGCAAAGAATTTAACGACAGAATGTCAATTGTTGCTTCTTAACACATGATCATTTTTTTAAGTGTTTTAATTCTCATAGACTGAGGTCACTCCATCTTAAATGTCACGGTATTAATGATGATATCTGTTTGTTTTGTATCTGGGTGTATAATGTATGTATTTAAGTAGTATATTTGTAATTCCTCTGTTATTTGTCGTCCGTAACACAAGTGCTTTAAGCGATTTACCAGGAAGTCAGGTCAATGTATGAGATGTTGTTGGAATTTATTATTATTATTATACATCTTTTAACGTGTGGTAGATCTCATGCAAAAGTTATTTGCATTAATGCCTCACTCTCACAAATGTCTACCATCAAATAGAAGTGTTCACTGTTATGTTCCGGTTTAAAGGGTAAGAGAGGCAGTGAAATTAACAGGTAATCTGAATATCTTCACGTCACAAGGTCGGCAACGCGTTAGTGATATCCTAGTGATATTACGATCGTCTATAGGCTGCGTTAACTTACAGAAATCATCACGCGGACTGTTTTCTTTTTTGTCGACCAGGTCTGATAAAAAAAGATTTGAATACATAATATTCGTATAGTAATATAACAAGTCACCAAAACAATATATGTAAGTTTCTAACACTATAGAAAATCCAGAGTGAAATCCCAAAAAGGAATCTTCAGATTTATAAGAAAAACGAAATTATAAACGGTAAAGAAAAGTGTTTTTGTTGTCTATTCTTAATTAAGTTCGTGTAAGATTTTCTTAAATCAAGTCGTTGTATTGCTTCTAACAAGAATCCATTATGTTCTCTGTAATTAAGTTTGCTTTTAGCCTTTTGTTATTTTTGTATGTTTAAATTATTTTTAAACTTTTTATACAGTCTATATATAGCTGGTAAATATTGTCTTTTATCGACCTCTCTATATCAATCAAGCAGCTCGCTTACTTTGTTACTTTAAGATATTATGCCACATTACCCAGTAATTTTACTACCTCTCTCACTCTTTAAACCAGTACACAGCAATGCTGCTGCTATTTAGCGGTAGAAATACACCTATTTTTACCGCTAAATTGATACTGCACTCTCACCGAGTGCAGTATCAATGCAGACGACTTAAGTGTAAGGTCTACTTCATGTAAAACTTTTCATTACTAAATAGCTGATTTCCTAATTTTCCAATTCTCCCCTTATTTCCTGAAAGGTGGACAGGCTTCAGAATTTTTTAATTCGTCAATATACCTCATTCATTGTACTAACTTTCAGATAAGTCGCTTAACACTTATGTTACGGACATCTGAAAACAGATAATAGAACACCCAGAAACAGAACAAACACAAATATTCATCGTATAAGTGTTTATTTTAGGGTGGGCATCGATCTTACGACCCTTGTCGAACTAGTTGACACTATCTGGCCATCGGGACCCTCAAGAATTCGTGGATGCAATCTTCACAAATCATGTCTCTACAATTTCAAATGCGTATGTGTGCCTTCAGCTAATATGTCACAAGTGTAGCAAGGACCAGAATGCTTCGATTGATTTAAACATACAGAAGTATTGTTATACGACATCACAGACATAGACGTTAAACAAATGTAAACCATATTGTAATTGCCATATCATTATTACAGCCATTGAAGATCTACTGCGAAACACAGGCCTCCCCAAGAAAGGGGAAATTATGACCATAATTGCCGTGTTGGGCAAGCATGTTGGCAAGCTTTTGTGGTAAGGATGCTGCTACTCATCCCCACCCTACGCATTTAAGCTACACTGTCTCAGATGGATATACCGTCAATTGTCGATTCTGGTACCTTAGTCGTCTCTTACGACACCTGGTAAAGAGAGAGGTACTGTTCTACTCTGCCGATACCTCACGGCAAATTGCCATATTAATTACTCTAAAATATATATAACTTGCTAACCTGACAGCTGTTGTTCTGTCTTAATGTTACGCACACATTCATTTTTGTTACGCACACACACACGCTACTCCCCCATACATACTTTATCGTTTTGGCGTGGAATTATTAAAAAAGAGTAGAATGAAAAAAAATATACCTATGTATGTTATGAAAAAAATAATGTAAGCATAAATTGAGATTTAAATTGTCTTCTCTCTCTCTCTCTCTCTGTCTATATCTCAAGCCGTGAGGTACCCCCAATATCAAGACCCCCTGTATCAGGTGTCGTAGGATGCGACTGAGGTAACAGAACCGGCAGATGGAGGTATATATTCATTCGGAACAGTGCAGCTCAAATCACAAAGCGGGGATGGGCAGCAGCATCCTTATCGCGGAAGCTGCGCTTTGCGATTGCCATCACGCTTGCCCAACGCTGCAATTATGGACAAAATTCTCCCTTCCTTGGGGAGGCTTACGTCCGGCAGCGGACTTCCAATGGCTGATACGATGATGATGATATCTCAAGTTGGATCAAACTGTACACAGTGAGGAAATATAGATTAAATGAAATTGAAAAACAAGAATAAATTACAATCATAATTTTTGAATTCAATAATTTGAGCAACCTATATAAATAAGTTGCTGGAAACTTAGAGAAGAGATCCCTTGGAGAGGTTATGTACACAGCTGGAGATAACCTCTACAAAGGGTATCCAATACAACCGGTTGTACGGGGATGGCATCAAACACGGTCCAGCGGAATCTCCAGAACCTTGCGGCTCCATCAACTTTCGATTCTGCAGGCTACATTCATATGATAATAGGGCTTTATCGGCAAAAAGAAATAGGCAGATTTATATTCTATGTATGTAGAAACAAAGGCTTTACTCGCTCGCACCATGTAAAAAACCATTTATCATCACCCGATAAAGTTCAAGCATATAAGATTTGCCCCGAACAATTTATGTTAATTCCCGGGCGAGTTCGGAATATTCAACGCCGGTGGTCGTATCATTTGATCCCGCCAAATTGAGATTCATGGTCACCCAACGAGATCCTATATCTAGATTAGAAGAAGCATGAGCGAATTCCAACAATATTAAAATTACGCGAAGTGTAATAATGTATGGATGTGTTTGTTTATATTCATCCGTAACTCAAGTGTAGCTTAAATGCACAGGACGGGGATGGGCAGCAGCATACCCGTCGCGAAGTTACGCTCTACGCTGGGCAAGCGTGTTGGCAATCGTAAATTACGGGCGAAATTTCCTCTTTTTGGGGAGGCCTATGTCTAACAGTGGTCTCCAATGGCTATAATAATGTTATACACAAATAAAATATCGCGATATCAGTTTTTTGATATTTTTAATATACCTTATTGGAGACTAAATATAAAAAGACTGAAGCAAGTAGAAAAATGGATCAAAATTCAGTAACACAGGTATCCGTTGAGTTGGTTGGATGTGTTGGACATTTAGAAAGGATGTATGAAAGTAGAATGATATACATAAATATATAAAGCGGATGTAAATGTAACAGTTGGTATATGACGACTTAGGCGAACATAACAAAACTAGAAGAAATGAGGGCCAGGTCAAAAATGTCTATAATAAACGAGCGTGTATGAGGGGACTAATGCTAGTAAAGTAAGCAAGAGAGGTGTGCCAAGATTGGAGTTCTGCTTCAAAGTCTCGATAAAAGCATAAATATTTTATTTTGTGTATTCCGTTTTTCATCGGAATATAAATTTAGTGATACATTTTCATGTTCTTGTTAGAATAAAAATCCCTTTTCATTGCAATCTTATATTAAAATGTACAAAACGCGACCCTCTCACAAAATGATATCATTAAAAGGGAAAAGTGTCACCTTAACAAAAGAACGAGCGACAAAGCACTAGACGATTTTTATTTCAATCCGAACCTTCTTAAGGGCATCTCGAGCCAAATGATCAAATAAATACCCTTTCGCAAACAAAAAGTCATCGACTCTGTAAATAAGGGTTTTTTTATTATTATTTCACCAAGACAACCTTATTTTAACGGGATAGGGTTTAAAATGGAGCAGGAGATAAGTTCGGACAAGTGGTAGCATAAGGCTGGAAATATTTTATTCATGACGTTTGGATTCCTGAAGCTGAAATAAGGTCCGATAGCAGTTATCGGCGGAATCTTGAAAAGGGCTTGAGTGACCTCTGAAGTATCTTTGCAGTTTGACCTAGTTGTAATAAACCTTGGGATATTCATTAAGATCTAGCGCCAGCCAAATTGTTGAATTAGCTAGATCCGTATGGTTATACTGGATCATCATCATAATATCAGCCATTAGAAGCCCACTGATAGACAAAAGCCTCCCCATGAAAAATTAAAAAGAAAAATTTATTTCCACAAAAGTAATAGTTACATAGTACTTATATATAACTTAAGGCTAAGAAACATAACATTATTTGGGTGGACTGGAGCCTTAACTAGGAAAATCCTGAATTTCAGGGCTCCAGGTCTTCTGCGCGCGTTACGAGGATACATAAACAAAAACACAAAGTAAAATAAAAATATAAATAGCACAAAGTAATTGGTCGGTTATGATGTGTGTCATGTTAGTTTTATAAAAAGGGATTCTGTCTCAACATAATTTAACTTAAGTAGGTATTCTGTGACAAAACGCTTGACATGATGTAAGGTCTTTGAATAAATATCTAATAAGATGTTTAATTTATTATATATATATAATAATAATAATATAATAAATTCCCACAACATCTCATACATTGACCTGACTCCGTGGTAATTCGCTTAAAGCACTTGTGTTACGGACGCCAGACAACAGAGGAATCACAAATATACTACTTAAATACATATATTTTACACCCATACACAGAGCAAACACAAATATCATCATATAAATATTTGCTCTGGGTGGGAATCGAACCCACGACCCCTGGTGCACAAGACAGGATCACTACCATCTGCGCCATCGGGCCCGATATGTATAGGTATATATATCTATATATACATACTAGCTGTGCCCGTGACTGTTTGTGCTGTGCTGTAACCGTGATAGCTTTTTTGGGTACCATACCACTTTACTTTAATTTATATAAACTTTCAATGTCATGTTTATTGCCTGAAAAATAAGTTTCAAGTTTCTAGCACTAAAAATAGCGATACTTCCATACAAGACCCCTTACAACCCTTATTTCGAATTAAAAAATAGACTATGCCCTTTCTCAGGGTCTAAAGATTATCTGTGCTAAATTTCATCAAAATCGGTTGAGAGGTTTAAGCGGGAAAGCGTAACAGACAGACAGAGTTACTTTCACATTTACAATATTAGTAAGGGTATATAAGACAATTAATTTTAATTCAATCATAGAAGTAAAATAAAACTCCAATTTTTTCTTTGTAAATAAAGATAGCAATTTATATCACACAATCATATAATATTTACACAACTAACCAAAAATCTGACCTGTAAATAAAGAAACGACAATTAAAGTTTATAATTATCACCTCTCGATTTATACAACTTAATATTAATTAATTAAATTAAAAGAGATTTATAATAACATTTTATATACAGAACATATTTAACTTTGACAATGACAGATCGATTGACGCGACACGCTAACGGTGCGCTCGATATACAGATTAAAGAAATATATATATTTAGGGGGTCTAGGAATATTATTTGACGCCGTAAGAAGACAGTATTTGTGTGTTTTAGGCAAGAATATCTTGTTTCTCCTACGAGTGGTGGATGAATACGTTGTAATTTTATTGGCTAGACGTTTGTGATGGCGTAGTATGCCGTGAAAGACAAATAGTCTGACGGTAAGGAATTGTCAATCTCGGTATAAGACTATGTATATTATTTGGGTCTACCCGGTCTATTGGGATAGCCCATGTCCAACAGTGGACGTCCTACGGCTAATACGATGATCTTAACACCAACCCTAGCCCGAAACTCGGCCTATCACTTGTATCTATTTATTAATTTTCCATTTATACTTGACCTACAAATGCAATTCAGTACACGATTGTGTTACGCGTATTGTAATGCCATGTTATCGATCGACTGTGCCGTTTCTACTGCACGCTTAATAACCGCGCGGCACGCTCGCCGCAGTCGACGAGTGCCGCTGCGATGTTGCACGCCATTATGCGGATTGTTGTAATGCAGTCACTAATCTATGCACGCTAATGCCTTGTGGTTTTCATTTGATATTAATTATTACAAAATATGGCCGCGAGGTGCCGGCTGAGTAGAATAGCACCTCCCGCTGTATCAGGTGTCGAAAGAGTCGACTAAGGTACCGGAACAGACAGGTGGCAGTATATCTATTCGGATCAGTGTAGCTGAAATGCACAGGGCAGTGTGGGCCGCAACAACTCAATAGCGATAGCTGCGCTTTGATATTGCCAACACGCTTGCCCAGCGCGGCAAGCGTGTTGGCAATATCAAACCAATCAGGGCAATCAAGGGCCAGATTCCCACTTTCTTGAGGAGGCTTACGCCCAGCAATGGACTTCTAATGGCTGATATGATGATTACAAAATAAAAAAGCGTGCATCTTAAGACTGAACATTCTACTTTCTACTAGTTTAATAAACGCGAAAATTTGCGTGTGGATGTTTGCTACTCTTTCACTCAGATAGATATAGATGAAATATAACACGGATAAGTCGTGGGTACCGGCAGAGTAGAATAGTACCTCCCGTACCAAATGTCGTAAAAGGCGACTACCGCAACCAACAGATAGCGTATCCATCCGTAACAGAGACACTGTGGATGCACAGGGCAGGAATGGGCAGCCGCATCCTCATTGAGAAACTACGCTCTGCGATTGCCACTACCCAGCCAGTGCGGCAATTATGGGCAAATTCCCTCTTTCTTTAGTCAGGCCTATGTCGTCAAGTGGGAGTTTTACGGCTACTATGATAATTGCGTCTGCGTGGGTGATAAACCCACGACTCTTTACACACAAGACACGATCACTTTCATCTGCGCCAGCAGGCAATAATCGCGAACATATTTTTCAACGGCGATTTGTGACTGGTATTATAAAACAAAGTTTCAATATAAATAGCCAGTACTTTTTCAATCTGCAGGCAATCCAGAAGGTTCTGTATTGTTACGCTCAAGTTCCCACGGGAACGCGTTCAAAATGAGCAGCCATCTTTGTTCTCGTTATCCAGAAAAGTTTCCTCTTCCCAGAATTGTACGTATGTGTTGGCTTCGTATTAACTTTTGGATTGTTATTGAGCACGTTTTAGATCGAGGAATGTCTGATAAAATATCGTCAAGTGATGATTATTCCCGTTGAACATGAGACAACAAGAAATAATAAAACTAAACTCAACGGCATAAAAATCGACGTTGCATTTTTTTGCTTGGCGTCCGATCAGTACTTTTGAAAACATTCGTCGTAAATCGTCGAACAAAAAATACAAATCTATACTATAATATTATAAAGCTAAGGAGTTTATTTGTTTGTACATGATAATACCAGGAACCGTTGGTTCGATTTGAAAAATTCTTTCAGTGTTGGATAGTCCATTTAACAAGAAAGTGCTAAATTATATTTGCTAATACATTAGGGATCCGTTTTAAAATAAATAAATAATTCCTAAAAGTCTCTTTAACCCCCAAAGGCGCGGCGGGTCGCGGGCACTACAAGTATTAAATATAAGATGTTCACAAGCCGTTGAAAAAAAGATCTTATAAGTAGGGAAAGAGTTAAGTCAAAAAATATATTGACAGTTCAACAAAAACAGCGTTCCCTGCGGCATCTATGTGCAAAAAACCTCCTTCCTTGGAGAGGCCTTTGTCCAGCAGTGGACTTGTAATGGATATTATGATGACCCAATGATTATAGACACTCGTGTCATCATTTAGATATCACTAGCGTATCGCTAACCTTGTGTACCGAAGATACTATATCACATTTATCTATTAATTTTACTGCCCCTCTCATCCTTCAAACTCGGACACAGCAATGCGAACAATGCTATTTGGCGGTAGGGATAGGTGAGGTACCAATGCAGGTGATCTTTGTATATGGTCTACCTCTCTTCTGAAAGCTGTATTATAACGGCACCATAAGTGCCAATCAAATAAATTAATTCATTAATAAAAAATACAGTACAGATAGCAAACTATCCGAAACTTTTATTAAAAGGGATACTGCTGTTGTATCGTCGGAAAAATAATGGTGTCAGATGATGATGATGCCCCGAAAGATTACCGGGACCATCCCGCCCCCGTCCGCCCCTCGCTCCGATTCATAATCCCGAGCGGGAATGTTTCGGGAAGCGAGAAAAAGGTACATTTTCAATACTGCCGAAAGGATTTGTAAATACAAGCGAAATATATATATTTTTTTACATTCCCTATTGATCACAGTTCATTATATTTCTTTATCACCCTTTTAAGTTTGCATGTTTATTAATTAATTACTCGGTGAATTTATTTATTAATTAACTTGAAGTAGGAGGTACTATTCTATTCTGCCAGTAAATATTTTTTTATTACCATCCAGGACAAACCAAGCTTGCCTCCCCAAGAAAGGGGGAATTTTGCCCATACTTGCCGCGCTGAGCAACCGTGGTAGCAGTCGCAGCATAGATTTCGCGCTGGGGACGCTGCAGCCCATCCCCTACCCTGTGCATTTGGGCAGCTGTCTCGGCTGGATATACTGCTACATGTCGGTTCTTTAATACCCTCTTTCGACATCTGTTGCAGGGACGTACTATTCTACTTTGCCGGTACCCTAAGGCATGACATTTACATGATGAATAAGAATATAACATGAGGTAGACCATATGCGTCGTCTGCATTGGTACCTATTTCACCTCTTTCTATCGCCAAATAGCAGTGTTCGCATTGCTGTGTTCCGGTTTGAATGGTGAGAGAGTCAGTGAAATCATTGCGCAATGTGACAAAATATCTTCAATTCAAAAGGTTGGCCTAGTGATATCTTTGTGATATTGCGAGCGTCTATAGGCTGCGGTGACGCTTACTATCACGCGGTCTTCATGCTTGTTTGACGACCTAGTCTAATAAAAACCTTAGCTGTTCTTTGTTTGGGTGGTACAATGTACTGTATTAACAATAATAATACTAAATCCTCACATATACATCTCTTACATTAACCGGACTCCGTGGTTAGTCGCTTAAAGCACTTGTGTTACAGAAGTCAGACAAAACAGAGGAATTACAAATATAATACTTAAATGCATATATTTAACACCCAGACACATAAAAAAAACACAAATATCATAATATAAATATTTTCTCTGGGTAGGAATCGAACCCACAAAGTATTATATTTGTGATTACTCTGTTGCCTGATATCCGTCACAAAAGTGCTTTAAGCAACCTATCCGGAGCAGCCAAATGCATTCATTATTTTTTTATTTCCAAACAACATATTCCGCAATCATTAACAATGGGGAATGAATCCGCGTCCCTCTTAATTTGGGCCGGGCCGAGCGGCAGACGGATCGATATATCAGTGCTGAAAGCGGGCTGATTGGCGTTGACGAGGGTCCAGGCGAGTCATGGCCCGATGAGTAGTTCAAATCACAGCGTGTCTAGGCTTATGGTGTTAGTGAAAATAGTAACAGAAAAAAATCTATTTACAGGGAAAAAATTTAGATACACGAACTAAAATATTTCATAATAAAATTATTATATTTGAACGTAGTTAGATCGTATCTTTAGCATTGACTGTTTATATAAGAAAAGAAAAATTAAGATATATTTATTAAATTATTATCTTTGTTTTTAACGAAGTTTTGACTACAGTTTTTAAAATTACTACATCGTATAAAACATGATCTGTCTGCCTGTCACTATGTATGATTAGACTTTTAAAACAACAGATTTTAATCCGGTTTTTTAAACAGATAGGGTGATTTAAGAGGAAGGTTTATATATATAATACGCAAATGTTAGTGATACTATCCTGTGCGCCAAGGGTCGTGGGCTCGATTCCCACCCAGGACTAAATCATATGATGATATTTGTGTTTGTTCTATGTCTGGTGTTCAATATGTATTTAAATAGTAAATTTGTGATTTCTATATTGTCTAGATGTGTATAATATACGGCCCGATGGCGCAGATGAAAGTGATACTATCTTGTCCGCCAATGGTCGTGGGTTCGACTCCTACCCAGGACACATATTTATATGATGATATTTGTGTTTTTTCTGTGTCTGGATCTTAAATACATGAATTTAATTTCTATATTGTCTAGCGTCTGTAACACAAGTAATTAACCTTTACTTGATAAGTTACTTATTGTGGGAATTTATTTATTTATAGTGGACCCCCGGTAGTCCGACAAACATTTTGCAGGGCAGTGTCGAACTATCGAATTAGTCGGATTTACAAAAGACTACCTTGACTCTTACAAAAGAATACCTTGTGATCAGACAAATTACAGATCCAATGACAAGATTCTTTATACATATTATATATACATACATGTATATATAATATGTATACATTGTATGACGAGTATTAACAAATTAATTAAATTTACACAACATAATCAAAGTCAAATATACTATATTCCATTATCCAGTAGGCCCATTATAAACATATTTAAATCGTCCATAACATAATAATAAAAAAATATTAATAATAACAATAATATTTCCAATAAGTAAGTGATTTTATGCAAATTTATATATAGACGACCTTGAGGACCACAGGATTATATAAGTCATCTAACACAGATAATTTCATTATAGGTTCGGTAGACTAGTTCAAAGTAGGCCACCTTAAACTAGTCTGCCGGCACTGATGAGTCTTAAAACTAAGTTTACTTCAGGATAATTACGTGATCCACCAGAAAGGAACCTGTAAAAAAAACTGGTGGTGATAACGGTTCTACTAACACCACCTATGTAGTAGTTGGCGCTAACAAACCATTGTCTTAAAGCTAGGGATTCAAGCAGTTCAATCTCAAGCAGTTTTGTTGTTGACATAATCTTTAACGCAATAGTAAACTTGGAGATAAGCTTATTTAAAAAAAAATCTTGAATTAATTTAAAAGCAAGGCGACAACAGGCGATAAGCCTTGCTTCTGAACTTTTGAATGAGTTATTTATTCATTTTATGGTGACGAGTTGTAGGCACTGCGAGCTTATATAAACATTTTGGCACATGCATGTAATTTTGTTTTTCCTGGAGTTTTCTAGGTTTTTATGGACATACATTATCAACAACAATAGCTGTGACGTACCGGCAGAATAGAATAGTATCCCCCCCTGTACCAGGTGTCGTAAGAGGCGACTAAGGTACCATAACCGACAGATGGCGGTATATCCATCCATAAGAGTGGAGCTTAAATGCATAGAGTAGGGATAGGCATGGGCTGCGCTCTGCGATTACCGATACGCTTACCCAGCGCGGCAATTGTGGGCAAAATTTCCTTTTGGGGAGGACTATGTCCAGCCGTTGACTTCCAATGAATCGGTGATATGTCGCTTACTGCACTTGTGAAACGTACATTAGGCAATAGATAGACAAATATAATAGCAAAAGATTAACATTGCAGAGCAAAATAAAATCAATCAACAAGAGCATCATCGTACGGGCCCGATGGCGCAGATGGTTCGATTCCCACCCAGAGCAAATATTTATATGATGATATTTGTGTTTGCTCTGTGGGTGTATAATAATGGGTGTAAAATATATGTATTTAAGTAGTATATTTGTGATTCCTCTGTTGTCTGGCGTCCGTAACACAAGTGCTTTAAGCGACTTATCACGGAGTCAGGTCAATGTATGAGATGTTGTTGGAATTTATTATTATTATTATTATACCAGCCATTGTAATTCTACTGCTGAACATAGGCCTCCCCAAAAGGGGGGATTAGCCCATAATTAGTATAGATATACTAATCTAAACTCTCACATACATCAGTCTGGCGTAACTCCAACATACAACATATTCCTTAGATACATATATAATTGAGAGTTAAGATTTGTTGTTAAATTCTTACACAATGAAACTGAGAAATCGGAGACAAGATTTTCAGTTCTCAACAAAGCAGCCACGACATTAGTGACAAATACATAAAAGAGGGTAGAACGCTTAATTACGGGGTTGCCCTCCCCCCACCCGTCTGCCGTCGTTAAACCCCAAAAATAAATTTCAGTTGGATTTAGTTGAACTTGTTTGAAATTGTGAAGTAGGGACGTTTTTCTGAATTCGTCCCTATTTGTGAAGTTTCGAGATCGTTTCAGGGTACCGTGCTGGTTTGTTTTTATTTACAAGTTTTTTTTACTTGAGGTGGGCCTCATATGAGATATTGAACGGGGGGTGGAAGCTGGACATAGTATCAATGGAGCCTTACATGCTTTTATAAGCAGCCAAGTCGTGTCAAAATAGAGACGTGTTAGTTCCTACTCTGACATGTTGTAAATCTTGAGTATGGCAGAAGAAGCACGCGGGTAGAGTAAATGCTGTTGAAATGAGAGCACTTCAAAGTTTGTATGTAATGAATTTGAAAGACAGGTGAAAGAACAGTGTGATAAGAGTGGTGTCAAAGATGATGTTGTGACAACAATAGAAAAAGGAACGTTGAGATGGTTTGGACGTGTCGAAAGGATGGATGATAGTTAAATGACTGCACCGATATATAGAGCTGCACAGATATAACATACTTAACTAGGTAGAAGACGTATTGAACAAAGGCCAGGTCAGAAGTACTAAGAATAAACAAGCGTCTGTGAAAGGACTAATGCGAGTAAAGAAAGAGAGAGAGGTATGTTAAGATCGAAGCAAGTAGGGATCCATAGTCTCTACCTACTCTGATTGGACACAGGCGTGATGTATGTATGTACCTCATATAAAGGTCGTCTCAATTGGTACCTCACTCTTGCCTATATCTACCGCCAAATAGCAGTGACCGCATTGCTGTGATCCGGTTTAAAGGGAAAGAGGGGTAGTGAAATTACTGGGTCATTTGGTACCTCACTCTTGCCTATATCTACCGCCAAATAGCAGTGACCGCATTGCTCTGATCCGGTTTAAAGGGTGAGAGGGGTAGTGAAATTACTGGGTCATTTGGTACCTCACTCTTGCCTATATCTACCGCTAAATAGCAGTGACCGCATTCCTGTGATCCGGTTTAAAGGGGTAGTGAAATTACTGGGTAATGTGACATAATATCTTCAAGGTTCGTGATGCGCTAGCGATATACATTTTTGTGATAATACGAGCGTCTGCATGTTGCGGTGACGCGCACTGTACTCGTATGCTTGTTTGTCGGCGCTCTCTCAGTACTTAACCTACACTTACTGTTCTCAAAGTAAAAAAAAATACTGAACCCAAAAATTGGGGTCCCTTTAACTCTTGTCGGGATTACCCTAATGGGGAGCAAATAAAACTCGTCAGGGAAAGTTACGAGTCCTGAATTAGGCTAAGCTTGTTTTCGTCACATTGACTCAAAGTTTTCTCAATTTCTCTTGTCTAAGGCCTTTGACGACTGCTTTATTAAAATTCTCTTGGTTTGACTTATTAAATAGAAGACGGTATTTATAGCACGATTAAGAATAAGCTAGATAGTGACCACTTGATGTATAAGCAGGTTTGATAAAAGGTTTTTTTACACCAGTTCGCTGAACAAGCATACAGTCCGCGTGATAGTAAACGTCACTGCAGCCTAAAGACGCTTGCCAGATCACAAGATTATCACTAGCAGGTTGCCAACCTTGTGATTTGAAAATATTATGTCACATTACCGAGTAATTTCACTGCCTCTCTCATCCTTTAAATTGCAACACAGCAATGCAAACACTGCTATTTGCCGGTAGAAATAGGTGAGAGTGAGGTACCAATGCTGACAACCTTTGTATGAGGTCTACCGGACGTTGTCCTGTCCTGTTTACCTTTTGTGAACAATTTAATCTCTCAAGATTGTAAACTGTACACAGAAAGCCAAAAAATATTAAAATATGCTAAATATAGGTCAGTCAAAATGAGGACTATTTGCTCATAATTGCCACTCTCTCGTGGTGACTGGCTATCGCAGACCTTCGCTTCTTGACGGGAATGGCTGGACTCTGGCTAACCCTGCCCTAGCATATGAGCAGAGGAAGGTAGTATTCGGCTCTGCCGGTACCTCAAACCATATTCATCATACCGACCGCAAAAAATCCAATGCTACAGGCCTCCGAGATTGGGGGATCTTTACCCATAATTGCCGCCAGGAGGCAATCGATGTACAGCTATTACCATGGATATGCTGCTGCCCATACCCGCCCTGTTATATTTGAGCAGCACTGTTATAGTTGGATACCGCCGTCTATTAGTACCGATACCTCAGTCGCCTCTCACGACAGACTAGTCCTAGTACTAGTCTACTCCGCCGGTGTTCCTAGGCATATTATCTTGGATAATTATTAATCACGCTGGACATAGGCCACAACAACCGGTCCTATTGGAAATTGGTTGGGAAGGCCTATGTCCAGCAGTGGACGTCTTATGGCTGATATGATGATGATGTTGAATAATTAATCCAAATAAATGGTCAAGAACAAAACCCTTCCGTTCTCTGAGGGCTGTTAAGCCAGACAGCTCTATAAAGAGCAAAGGTGAAACGAAATGTCAAATAGGCAATTATCGTATCACCTATATATCGCGCAGTAAAGTACGAGACGCAATTGGTCAGTTTTACAGTCGACCAAGGCCGACTCGTAAACTGATCTCATTGTCCCCAGTGTTTGCTCGGAATAATCGGTTGCGAACTTTGTGGGCATTCGGATGGGGACATTTCTTTACTTATTAACTTGGATTGAGGATTTCATATCATTTCTTGTTCCATTGTCATATTTAGATATTTCCTTCTTTTAAAATTGGAGTGTCTGTTTATATTATTAAAATAACCTTTTTTCCTTAATGCATACATCTGTCTGTCTGTTTGTTTAAGATAATCTCTGAAATGGCAGGACCGATTTTAATAGGAATTTGGCTGGATGATATAATGAGCAGTAACTAAAGCTATAAAACATTACGCTATGTTTGATTGAAGCGGAGAATTAATTAAAAATGTGGCAAAAATGTACGTTTTAAGAGCTATCGTTGCGTGCGCTGCGTACGGTTGAAGTTAGTACTATAGAGTTAGTACTTTTAACGGCTTTAAAAGGCCGTTTATTTAACTTTTGACACAATCAAAACATCTTTCGTCAATCTTAAGAATAAAAAATGTTAAAAGCGAAATAAACCGCGTTTCAACTTCGTTAAACGAGTCCTTTTAATAAATAAAAGACCCATAAACGTCCGACAATATACTGCTTATAAGAATTTTAACGCTATTTGAGATACGAACTAGATGAAAATACTCTAATACACTATTTAAGATTGTATGATTACATACATCATCAGGCATCAGCATGATCGTTTATTGGAGGAATTCAGACCATAATTGCCGGCTGGGCAGGCGTGGTGGCAATCGCTTAGCATAACGTTTGTTCTACACCGTTTCAGTTGGATATACCGCCATCTACCGGTACTATCTACTTTGCAGGTCCCCTAAACGATAAGGATGACTTTAGTATACGAAGCCGAGAGATATTGTGACGGTCATAAATTCAATTGTAAGGGTTAAAGTGTAGGTTTACAGGAAGAACCAAAAAAGAAAATAAATACAATTATTTTGTTGTAACTTTATTGTTTGATAGCTATTTTTAACAAATATTTTTGTAATTGTAACCTCTTTTACTTGAGTAAGGACCTTCATTATCATCATCATATCAGTCATAAGACGCCCACTGCCGGACATAGGCCTCCCCAAGTAATCTCCAATAGGACCGGTTGTATGCGGCCTGTGTCCAGCGCGATCCTGCGGTTTTAGTCAGATCGTCTGTCTACCTTGCGGATGGAAGCCCTACGCTGCGCTTGCCGGCACGTGATCTCCATTCCAGAACCTTACGACTCCACCAGCCATCGGTTCTGCATACCAAATGCCCTGGTTACTGCCACTTCAACTTACTAACCCTATGTTTAATATGTACCTTACACCCTTTAATTTCTGACCGTCGATTTGTAAAAAATATATCTAAAGAGGTGTAATATTCTGAACGATTTTAATGGAGAATCGAAATCAAACACAGCTTAGATTGAACCTTCCTAATACCAAGTGATATTGTACCAGTACAATATCACTGGACTCAAATACTTCGGGAAAGCTAAGTTTACTCAACAGTTTCCAAGGGATTCGAGACAATCAGGCCTCCGCGAGTTTGTTCTGTGTTCCGATTGGAAGATATTGAAAAGTAGCGAGTGACAATAATTTGTTAAATAAGATTTGTATTATAGAAATTCCACGCCTAGTACCTCCCCCGTACCAGGCGTGATTATTATTATTATTATATATATATAATAATAATAAATTCCCACAACATCTCATACATTGACCTGACTCCGTGGTAAGTCGCTTAAAGCACTTGTGTTACGGACGCCAGACAACAGAGGAATCACAAATATACTACTTAAATACATATATTTTACACCCATACACAGAGCAAACACAAATATCATCATATAAATATTTGCTCTGGGTGGGAATCGAACCCACGACCCCTGGTGCACAAGACAGGATCACTACCATCTGCGCCATCCCACGTATATATATATATATATATATATTCGTGGGGTATCGTAACTCCCTCCCTTGATACTGGATGTTGTAAGAGTATTAATGTAACGGAACCGACAAATGGAGGTATATTAACCTAAAATGGAGTAACTCAAACGAAACAGGGCGGGGATGGACAGAAATCCTCCTTTTTTTACTTATTTCCAGCAGTTGGTAAACTTCCAAAGGCTGATATGAAGATGAATTAGTGAAACAGTTTTTTGTAATCGCTTCTGTCGTAGGTCCTATCGAACAATAACAAGCGATCAAATAGTATTTTAAATACATACAAAATAAAATATCCCAAGTGTCTATACAAAATAAAGGAGTGTGTTCTGGGTCAGAAACCGCACAAAACGATTTTCTCCAAGGGAATCCCCGCAATATATTGGAGAGCGGGAAATAGTTGAGAAATGGCGGAAAAAAATGGCGGACCAAAATGGCGCGCTAAAAATACACAGCGAAGATAAATATTGTCCGGGTGAAACGTGGGCGACGCCATGAATGACGAGTGACAGCTTGCCTCAGACTAACACAAAACATACTAATATTATAAATGCGAAAGTGCGTCTGTTCGTTCTTATTAATATCTACTAGCGCTCTACCCTGGCTTCGCACGGGTGCAATGAGTATAAATCTACTATATTTTACAAATTATACATATTTAACCTTCCTCTTAAATTCCTCTATCTATTAAAACATACGTAGGTACAGACAGCGGAAGCGACTTGTTTTATACTATGTTACTGCAACTAAATGACACTTTTTTTTATATTAGTGTTATAAAAAATATTATTAACATATAACCCTTAGATTTCTAAAATTCATGGTCGTGTATTATTTTAATGGTGACCCAGCTTAATGGACTTTATTTATGCAACTAAGTCAACAAACTAGCCGTTTTTGTAACAGTAAGCGACACCGCAGCCTATAACGCGCTGCCAACCTTGTGACTAGAAGATATTATGTCACATCACCCAGTAATTTTATTCTTTTTCTCACTCTTTAAACCCAGCATGAAGTTCGGATACAAATTGGCTCGATTTATACATTCCAAATAACAATACCCACTTTATTTTTTTATGAATAAGTATAGTTGCAGCTATTAGACTAAATCGATATAATGTAAACTTTAAACGAATTATTTTTTAAAACCTAACAACTTATTACAGCTACATGTAACTAATATTTAAGAGGTAAGATATAGGTTTTGTGAGTAAAAAAACCGCATACACCGATAAATCTATTATCTAGTCATAATCTAATTTATAATCGAATTCTTATTTCTTACTATTGTTTTAAATACGTTTATTCTAAGTAGGAAAATATTATATCTTTGTGATCATCCAAATCATTATACTCCTAGCACATTCTATAGATAAGATGATTTCCTGATACATTATTATTAGAGAATGCAATATATAAAATTATAATAATTCCCACAAAATCTTATTCATCGACCTGGTTCCGTGATATGTCGCTTAAAGCACTTGTGTTACGGACATCAGACACCAGAGGAATCACAAATATACTACTTATATACATACATTTAAAACCCAGACATAAAATAAACATATATATCATCATAAAAAATATTTTTCCTTGATAGAGATCGAACCCACGACCTTTTGCGCACAAGACAGGATCACTACCACCTGCACATTCGACAACATCCCTACTAATATTATAAATGCGAAAGTAACTCTGTCTGTCTGTCTGTCTGTCTGTCTGTCTGTTACGCTTTCCCGGTTAAACCTCTCAACCGATTTTGATGAAATCTGGCATAGACAATCTTTAGACCTTAAGAAAGGACATAGGCTATTTTTGAACTCGAAATAAGGGTTGTAAGGGGTTGCAAGGGGGGATGAAAAGTTGTTTGCATGGATCGCTATTTTTAGAGCTAGAAACTTAAAACTTATTTTCCAGGCCATTGATTCGATATAAATAAACGTGACATTCAAAGTTTATATAATTTGAAGTAAATAGGTATGGTACCCAAAAAACTATTCCACGCGGACGAAGTCGCGGGCACAGCTAGTATCAAATAAAATGTATATGTAATAATAAAATATTTATCAGAACTAAGACAAACCTGCAGTATACACGGATAATTTTGAATTTACCTTTCATAGTCTGAGTTACCTATAAATAAACGGGTGAGAAAATATATCGTATTATGATACTGAGATTCTTATTTATAAATAGAACATATATTTTCTAAGATAAGACGAATAGATGTTTTTAGGGTTTCATGTCATCATCATCATCATATTAGCCATTGGAAGTCCACAGCCGCATATAGGCCTCCCCAAGAAAGGGGGAATTTTATGCCCATAATTGCCGCACTGGGTAGGGCCTTACACTGCTAAATTAACGTAAAATCACAACATGTGTGACCGGCAACATCCGGAAAAGCTACTGATCTAAATATTATATTCAAAATTTCGTATAAATTTTAAATTTCTTCTATGGATATTTCAAAAAACCAATTGCTGTTTTTAATATTGAGTTAAAAATAGCAATATATTCGGACGTTGCATGGGAGCTCACCTCAATTAATTTCTTTTCACGGTTCATGATATATAGCTTTGTGACAGACACACGGACGGACAGCGGAGTCTGAGTAATAGGATCCCGTTTGTACCCTTTAGATTTACGGTGATGTACCGGCGGAACCGATAGATGGCGGTATATCCATCCGAATCAGGGTAGCTCAAATGCAACAGATATGAGATAGCAGCAGCATCCCGCTACGTTCTGCGATTGCCAACACGCTTGACCAGCGCGGCAATAATGGCCAAACTCTCCCATTCTGATGATGAGTTGGTTTGAACATGTAGAAAGGGTAGGTGAAGGTAGAATTACTGCACAAATATATAGAATGAAAGTGAATGGAACAGGTTATGGTGGACGACCTAGGAACATATGTTAACCAAATAGTAATAAAGAAGGGCCAAGATAGAAGTACCAAGAATAAACGAGCATGTATGAAAGGACTAATGCGAGTAACGGAAGCGAGAGAGGTATGCCAAGATCATAACAAGTGGAGATCCATAGTCTCTGCCGACCCCGGTGGGACACAGGAGTGATGTATGTATATATTTTTTCTCACTTTCTTGGGGAAGCCTGTGACCAGCAGTGGACGTTTAACGGCTGCTATGATGGTGATGATGATAATGATGATGTTTTAGTGATGTTCCTGTGTTGTTTTTATTGGCATTAAAGAGTAAATCATTAATAATGCTGTAGGAAGGCACAATTAGTAATAAAAATAAAATGGAATATATATGTATATAGGATACAAAAAAATACTTTTTATCTCGACCATTTTCTAAGGGAAAAGATATTAAAGTCTACGGTCTCTCGGCGATGTAAAAAATGTTAGATACTAAATCAACGCAATCAAACGAGACGACTTTTTTATTACATATCTTGAGGAACACCAAATCTTTGATCGAATCTTTATTTTAGCTGGCCTAGAATTATGGAAGGCACAAGGCAAGATCTTTAATTGCTAAATATTGAGACCCGATTTGATGTTAGCACGAGCAACGTATGGTTAAGTTGACAGTATTTATTATATATATATATATATATATATATATATATATATGTTATAAGAGTATTAAGGTAACGGAACCGACAAATGGAGGTATATCAATACCGTAATTCAAACGCAACAGGGCGGTGATGGGCACAAATCCTCCTTTTTGGGCTTATTTACAGAAAAATAAACTTCAAAGGCTGATATGATGAAAAATTAGTAAAAGAATTTTTTATAATCGCTTCTGTAATTATTGTGGTTATAACAATACAAATCTTGCCTTTTTATATTCCATTTTAGGGGATTTCTATAAATATCTTGAACATATATATTTTTTAAATAGACAGCTCGCGCCATAAAAATTTTAATATATATTTTTAATGTAACCTTTTTGTCTTTTTTCAGAGAGAAATTATAGTCGCCAACTGAGAGGCCGTCCGAAATGAGGTTATAAAATTTTATACTTTTAAAAGATTTTTTTATGATTAAATATCCCCATTCATTTTATAATTTCAGGAGCTTTTGTTTATCGCATCGTTTTTTTTTATTCAATAATTAACAAATACATTTTTACAACATCTGATACCAATGTATGACCTGATTCCGTGATAAGTCGCTTAAAGCACTTGTGTTACGGACATCAGACAACAGAGGAATCACAAATATACTACTTAAACATTACTTATTTTGCTGAACAAACATAAATAGCTGTCGTAGGAGTCGACTAAGGTGCCAGAACCGACAGATGGCGGTATATCCATCCGGAACAGTGCAGCTCAACAAATGCACAGGGCGGGGATGGGCAGCAGCATCCCCATCGCGATACCTGCGCTCTGTGATTACCAACACGCGTGCCCAGCGCGGCAATTATGGGGAAAAAACCTCCACCCAAATCAATCTCCACCCAGAACAAATATTTCATCTTCAGCATACCAGCTATTGAAAGTCCACTGCTGGACACAGGTCTCCCCAAGAAATGGGGGAATTTTTCCGATAATTATCGCGCTTGGCGTTTCTGCTGCCCATTCCCGCCCTCTGAATTTGAGCTGCTTTGTCTCGGATATACCGCCATCTATCGGTTCTGGTACCTGACACCTGGTACATGGGAGATACTATTACTACTCTGCCGGTACCTCACGGCTGCCGAATTCCGAATATGTGGTATAAATATTTTTTTCTATGACTAATAATTATTATAGATTAATGTAGTATATAAATCAAATAAAATACTTACAATATTGTAGAAGCAACAATACAGCGACAGACCGCGTGACAGGTGACCAAAGACAGCTGAGCAAATCTTTTATAATCTATTGTCTATGGTTAAACAAAGGGTATGTTCACTACGAAAACATATTATTTTATTATTTTTATAAGACCAGGTCGATAAACAAGCATACAGTCCGCGTGATAGTAAGCGTCACTGCAGCCGTAATATCACAAGGATATCACATCACTATCGCGTTGCCGACCTTGTGTCTCGAAGATATTATGCCACATTACCCAGTAAATTTACTGCCTCTCTCACCCTTCAGACCGGAACATAGCAATGCAAACATTGCTATATATTTATTACATGTATAGTTTAAGTAAATAATTGTGTGTTAGATTATGTTTGCTGTATTACTAATAAGTATTATATTTGTCATGTCCTAATACCTCTGTCATGATGATCATGATGATCGGACATGATGTCCGTAGCACAATTTTCAGCTACATATTTTGGAGTCAGGTCAACATATGAGATGTGTGCATTTATAACAACAATATCTTGGGTAAAAATAATTGGGGTCAATAAATGTGTTTATATATATAAATTAATTAATGAATCATGTATAGATTTAATGTAATACATACTAATAAAATAGGTAATAATATAGACGTTTATTTTCCTTATTCAGAAAACCGCAACAGATTTTAGCAAATACGAAAACTGTGTGATGCTAACATGATCAGGTCGGTTCAATTTAGCAAAATGCGAGCCCTCGACTTTGTCTGCGAGTTGGATATTTTTTTTTGTGTTGATATACGCACAAATATATTCGTTTGTTTTGGTGAGGGAGTACCATTCTTTTTATAGAAGAAGCCAGGATTAATTTTAAAAACATCAGCTGGCTTTAAGCTGGCTAATATCGCATTCATAAATAATTCTTGCATCTCAAACATTAACCTGACTCTGAAGTAGATTGAAGCACTTGTGTTACGGATATCAGACCAAAGAGGAATCACACATCAAAGGTCAGATATTTAATTGATGTATAAGGGTCATATGGGCAAAAAGAAATCGTATATGTTATAGTTTTTTAAATAATAAATTATTATGTATTTCTGTGAAACTGCACATTGACCTTCATCATCTTTATCATCACCATCATCAACATATCAGCCATAAGATGCCCACTGCTGGACATAGGCTTCCCCAAGTAATCTCCAATAGGACCGGTTGTATGCGGCCTGTGTCCAACTTAACCCTGCGGTTTTAGTCAGATCGTCTGACCATCTTGCGTGGTCTCCATTGACCCTTAGACCCTAGATTGCTCTTTAAAACATCCGCTATAAACTAGCTAAAGTCAAAATAAGAGTGGCCGTTTCAAAAATTAATCGTTTACATTAATCTATATATATATATAAATAAAAGCTGACTGACTGACTGACACTTCAACGCAGGGCCTAGAAAATTGAAATTTTGCACAGGCGGTTCCTTTTATTAGCTTACTAAGAAAGGATTTTAGAAACTTTACTTCCTTAAGGATCTTTCTGTTTTTGGCGTTATTCAATATATATTCAGAATAAATGTTTCTCCATGAAAACACGAATAAAAGATTAGAAAACCATCCCTTAAGGGGTAAATGAGATGCAAAGTTAGTTTAAAAGTTTAACAATAGAAAAAACAAAAGCGAGTGAAACCGCGGGTCGCTGCTACTTAACATCTATAATATTTAACTATATTCTATATATTTATTTATTTATTTAAATCGTATTTACTTTTTTGTGCCGCGAGGCCTAAGTTTTCGTGATGACATATCACTCTTATAAAACTTAAAAGTTAACTTTACAATAGTTCATAGTACAGAAATGATACTTACGCTACATAATAATAGGTTCTATTTTTGTGTCCATTAATTTTGTGTTAAGACGTTACTCTTGAAAGGGGCGATTCGACTACGAAGTCACGTGGTCCAAGACCATGAATGTTTAGTTTTGTATAATCGGTAGAGTGGTATGTGTGAAAATGGAGTTATATCTTCTGTTTTTAATACAATTCCTCATGTTTGCATCTGGATTGGAAACTGACGATAAATTAGGTAAGTCATTTCATATACTGGTATTCATATTCTGAGGGTTGGAAGTTTGGCAGCCATTCGATTAGTAGTTGATCTGAAACTTGGGGAGGCCTATCTCCAGCAGTGGACGTCTAATGGCTGATATGATGACGATGAAAAGGAAATCAGTTTAGTTGGGTTTGAGTTAGTACATACATCTCGCTTCTGTCCCACCGGGGTAGGCAGAGACTATGGATCTCTACTTGTTACGATCTTGGCATACCTCTCTCGCTTCCGTTACTCGCATTAGTCCTTTCATAGATGTTTGTTTATTCTTGGTACTTCTGACCTGGCCCTGTTTGAATACCTCTTCTACCTGGTTAAGATATGTTCGAATTTGTGTTCTATACCAACTCTTCAATTCACTTCCGCTCTATATATTTGTGCAGTCATACTACTTTCATCCATCCTTTCTATATGTCCACAGCATATCAACATTCCTTTCTATGTCGTTGTCATCATCATCTTTTACACCACATCGACCTCTTATCACACTATTCTTTAATCTCTCTCTCACACTATACATACTTCGAAGTGCTCTCATTACCACAGCATTTATTCTACATGCATGCTTCTTCTGCAATACTCAACCTTCACTACCGGGTTTGGCAGAAGTTTGATTTGGTTTAGTATGTTAAGGTCCTGTTTTCACAATACTTATATGTATATATCAAAAAAATATTTTGTTTTTAAATTGAGATGTAAACTATCCTATCTCTGAAAAAAAATTGATTCAAATCGTTCATCACACCGGAGAAACTCCGTGACAAAGTTTTTTATATTAAAAAAATATCATACGTTTATAATTCCATTGATTTTTTCAAGAAAAATCAATAAGACACAAAGCAAATGTATCCAATCTATGTATTTAAAAGCAGTGATTTGTGAAAATGTTAATATCAATATTTACGGAGATGTAAAAAATATTACCTTTTGTTAAGAAATCTTAAGAGAGCAGACGATCCAGCTGTTTTAAAACAAAAAGCATGATATATATTTATCTCGTACAATTGATAACAACAAAAAGGCTAATTAATATATCCAAACCATCATCATCCCCCACTGCAGGACACAGGCCTCTCCCTCCCCAAATGAGGAAAAAATTTTGCTCCTAATTGCCGCGCTGGGCAAGAGTAGAGCCAGAGAGTAATTGTAGAGCGCGGCTTCGTGACGGAAATGCTGCTGCTCATCCGCATCCTGTGCATTTAAGGAACACTTTCAGGGGGATATATGGTCATTTTTGTTCTTTGGACAACTTTAAAAGATACTTTATTTCAGTTTTTCATTTTTGTTTGACTTTCGTCAACCTTTTTCAACTACTCTCGTTCAGTAACTAGTTGAAAAGCAGATAAATGAAACATCAAAAATCGTTGTTTGTATAAATGGTATAAATAATTCCAAATCATACTTTGACAGGCTCGATGGCCGGCTCGATTCCCACCCAATGTTAATATGATAATTGTGTTTGTTTAGTGTCTGGGTGTTGAAAATATCTGTTTAAGTATTCTATAAGTATTAAGTACTCTGTTGTCAGGCGTCCGTAACACAAATGCTTTAAGGGACTTACCACGAAGTCAGGTCAATGTGTGAGATGTTGTGGGGATTTATTTATTCATATATTTATACAACCAACCCCACGCAGCGTAAAACACCGAATCGGGCACGTAATAAAAATAATGGAAATTTGTAAGAATAGGGTTGTAACTAGGAATGAGGGTTGAGTTGACACTGTTACCTGGCAATAGAAATCCTTAAAATATTCAACACGCTCGCGAATCGGGACACGTGACGACATTGTGTGTAGGTACAACGTGACAATATACAATTTAGACATGTCGACTGGATTTAATATATAACATCTAAAAATACATAAACCTGGACGGACCCGATAAATCACTAATGTCTCTTGTACAGGTTCGAACCCCAAGCAAGAAAAATTTATTAGACAATTTTTTGTATTTGTTCCGTATCTGGTTGTTAAATATGTATTAAAGTATTTTATTTGTGATTACTTAGTTGATTAATGTCCGTAAGACGCGTGCTTTAAGCGAATTATCACGGATTCAGATCCATGTATGAGATGTTATGTAAATTTCTCATCAAGCACTTGTGTTCCGGCTATGAAACAACAGAGGAATTACAAATGTATTACTTAAATACCCATAAATAACACCCAGAAACAGAACGTATCAAAATTTAAATAAAATAGTGCGTACTTTCTTTGGAATGTTATTGCTGTCTGTCTGTCTTTATATATGCTAAGTCTTTGAAACTACGCAAAGGTTTTTTTTTAGATAGGATGATTCAAGAGGAAGATTTATATGTACAATACATGCATAATATAGTAAAACAACACTGATTTGTATGAGGATGAAATGTGATGTCGTAAATCAACATTTTTTTTCCGATTACATTGTAAGCGCTGGCTGAATCCGACGAGATAGATCAAAATAATGTACTACATTATTGTACACCTTAAAAAAGTCTACAGAAACATCTGCAATGGTTTTAATGGTTTATGTCTACCTTTTAGAGATAACTCACAACAACCATTCATCTTTATTGCACTGGTACGAAGCCGGGTTCGCTAACATATTTAATAAAATAAAAAATAAGCCAATAAAATATCATCACTTTAGCCATTGATGAAACACTGCTTCACATAGGCCTCTCCAAGAAAGGTGCAATTTTGCCTATAATTTTACTGCGCTAGTTAATCGCAGAGCGCAGCTTTCGCGACGAGAATGCTGCTGCCTATCCTCGCCCTGTACACATGAGCCACACTGTACGGATGGATATACCACCATCTGTCGATTCTGGTACCTTAGTCGCTTCTTACGACACCTGGTACAAGGGGAGGTACTATTCTAATCATCCCTACTAATATTATAAATGCGAAAGTCTGTCTGTCTGTCTGTTCCCGCTTAAACCTCTCAACCAACTTTAATGAAATTTGGCACAGACAATCTTTAGACCTCTAGAAAGGAAATATACAGGCTATTATTTAATTCGCAATGAGAGTTGTAAAGGGGGATTAAAAGGGGGATGAAAAGTTGTATGAAAGTATCGCTATTTTTAGAGCTAGAAACTTGAAACTTATTTTTCAGGCCATTGATTCAATATAAATAAACATAAAATTCAAAGTTTATAAAAGTTAAGATAAAGTGGTATGGTACCCGAAACAACCGCGTGGACGCGGACGAAGTCGCGGGCACAGCTAGTAGCCAAAAAATACTAATTTAAAAATAAAGTAATAAATTCAACTTTCGCACAGACAACGCCACGGGCTCAATCTAGTCCTCAATAAAATAACAACAAACTAAAACATGAAATCTTGATGCCAAACTTGGGTCTCACTAAACTGGGGCTGAGCAAACTTTGCTATCTGAACGTCACAAAGCGCGTGCCGGCTAAAGAATGTCCAAGTCTCGAGACAAGCGAACTATGTCGAACCAACTAGACAATTATGTCATAATATAATAATCTGATGTAAGCCGATATTGCCGTGAGGTACCGGCGGAGTAGAATAGTACCTCCCAGGTATCGTAAGAGGCGACTAATGTAGCAGAACCAAGAGATGGCGGTATCCGAAACGGTGCAGCTCAAATACACAGGGCGCGAAAACACCTCCTTTCTTGGAAAGGCCTATATGCTGCAGTGGACTTACAATTGATGGTGTGATGATAATAATCTGATGTTCAATAATTTGATGGGCTGGCGCAGATAGTAGTGATGCTATCTTGTTTGCCAAAGGACGCGGGTTCGATTCCCGTCCAGAGAAAATATTTACATGATGATATTTGTGTTGGTTCTGTAACACAAGTGCTTTAATCGACTTACCACACAGTCGGCTCATTGTATGAGATGTTGTGTTAATATTATTGTCTGTCAGAATGTCTGCTAACAGAGAAAGTGAAAATTCGCGCGCCCTTCACCAACCCACATCCCCTCCCGCCCCCCGCCCCCGCCCCTTGTTTTTGCAATGAAATAAACATGATAATCCCAAGTCCACCTCGGTGCTTGTTAACAAAGTATGTGTTAAAATATGAAAGGTCCTCATAAATATGAATTGCTGGCGTATTCTCGCTAAAGACCGTATCGGTAAAATGTTTGGATACGATTCTCTTTGGACATAAATACTTTTTGGTCGGCAAGTTTGGGTAAAAAACTCTCGTATTTGTAAGCAGGGATGTTGCGGATGCATTTTTTTTCATCTCCGCGAATGTGGATTTTAAGCTCATATCGAATGCGGATCTGTATAAAAAGTGTTTTAATATTTATCATTTTTTTATTTAATAATAAAGTAGGGAATTAATTACTATTACTATTTACTAATTAACCCACCTGGTAATTTTTTTGACTGGGCCTCTGGAACGGTTGAACTGATATTAACAGGATTTTCGCTAGCAGATATTGAATTATTATGCTTATCTAAAGTAAATTTGTGGCTATGCTTTTTAATGGCAAAATATAATTTTTTTCCACAACATCTCATACATTGACCTGACTCCGTGGTAAGTCGCTTAAAGCACTTGCATTACGGACGTCAGACAACAGAGGAATCACATACTAATTAAATACATATATTTAACACACAGACATAGAAAAAACACAAATATCATCATATAAATGTTTGCGCTGAGAGGGAATCAAACCCACAACCCATGATACAAGATAGGACCACTACCATTTGCGCCAACGGGCCCGTCAATTTAATAATACACTTTAATAAAATGAATTTAAAAGCTAAAAATTATGAATACTGATTCAACATCTTTGTCTTCTGATATGAGAAAAGAAGTGGAATTTGAATCCGTCACCCTTTATGGAATCATTTAAAAATATAATTTATTAAGTCACTGACAGAAAGCGACTGGGGTGCTGGAGCCGACAGATGGTGGTATATCAATCTGAAACAGTGCAGCTCAAATGCACAGGGCGGAAATGGGCAACGGCATCCCCGTCGCGAAAGCTGCGCTCTGTGAATGAACACGCTTGCGCAGCACGGCAATTATGGGCAAAATTCCACCTTTCCTGGAGAGACCTATGCTGGACAGCAGTAGACGTCCTACAGCTGATATGATCTTTTTATTTTTTTCCAGACCACTACCTGATAGCCTGCCGTACGACCGACTTTGAGTGCTTCAAGAAGCAGTACGTCTCACTTCGGGACAATGTGCTCTTGGGCAGCACCAGGGTCGGCATCGAGGAGTACACCCCCTTCTACGTCCAGTACGGTAGCAGCGGCACCTGCCTCAAGGTGACTGGCTTGGAGGAGAGCATCCTCACTGGAATTTCGTAAGCATCATTTACAAGTCTACGTTAATTCATATTAAAAATACATGAGTCTAAAAGTTTAAGGCGATCTCGGGTTTTGCGTTTATCAATATTACTCATTTATTTTTATAGACAAAAAAGGATTTAAATGTATAAATATTGGCTATACACGCGAATCTGATGTCCCAAAGAAGTATAATACCTGATGACCCAATAAGAGTCATAAAACAAACATCGTTCAACTAGCAGTGCCGCGCGGTGTCGACCGCGTTGAGTTGTAAAACAAATCTAGATTCATTTATGTTCCGATGTTATTGGTCTTAGCGCGAGGTTATAATAGCCTATAGCCATCTCCGGTAAATGGACTATATAGAGCTGAATTTTTTTAATAGGACAAGCGGTTCCTTTGGTTAGCGCGTTCTAACACGGCACTATATCTTAGAACTACTTTACTGCAGGTTTGTTAAGTTCCATAAAATACTTTTTAGGGAGCAAAATTTTTTTACCACTTCATGGTTTATATTGTTATTTTTACCCAACTGATTTGGCACCTAATCCGGTATCCAAAGTACCGGCAAAGTAGAACAGTACCTCCCCTTGTAACAGGTGTCGTAATAGGCGACTAAGGTACCAGCACCAACAGATGGCGGTATATCCATCCGGGGCAGTGTAGCTCAAATACTAGGATCGGGATGGGTAAGTCCCGCAAGCTGCGTCGCGCAAACTGCGCTCTGCGATTGCCAACACCCTTGCCCAGCGCGGCAATTATGGGCAAATAACCTTCTTTCTTGGAGAGGCCTATGTTCAACAGTGAACTTTTAATAGCTGTAATGACGACTAATCACTTATTTCAAATGGTACAACGTACCTTTTCATCATTATCATACCAGCTATTATAAGTCCACTTAATAGGACTCTCCAAAATGGGGAAATTTGGACGAAATTGCCGCGCTGGGCAAGCGTGTTGGCAATCGTAGAGCCAGCTTTTACGATGGGGATGCTGCTCTCCATCCCCGCCCTGTGCATTTGATCTACACTGTTTCGGATGGATTTATATACCGCCACCTATCGATTCCGGTACCTCTTACGACGCCTGGCAATCAAGGGCGAAATTCTCCCTTTCCTGGGGAGGCCTATGTCCAGCAGTGGACTTCCAATGGATGTAATCATGAAATGACGAGAGACTTCGCAACCCCACAGGGGTTCTCGACGCAAACGTTAAAAAACACCGTTAGTGTATGGTATATTTCAAATTACATAAGTACCAGACCGCCCACGTTCGTCAATCAACGTTTGCTATTTCCATTGCTATCGCCATGCATTACAATTCCTATGCACTTGTAAAGGGCATCCTGTCTAAAAGGAAGTGCAAAGAGATTGCATTACGTCCGACGAACGCCACTCACGAAGTTACTGTGAGTTGCAAATTTAACATTCAATGATCACCGATATAGCACACTCTGAATCCACTTTCCTATCATTTTGACGGACCCAATGGCGCCGATGGTAGTGAGTCTGTTTTGTACCCGAGGGTCCTGGGTTTGATTCCCAAGACAAATATATGATGACTTGTGTTTGTTCTTTATCTGAGTGTTTGAATTGTGTGTGACCGTAACACGAGTGCTTTAAGCGACTTCTCTCGGAGTTAGATCAATGTATGTAAGAGGTGTTAGGAATTTATTAATTAAATTTTAATTAAGATAAACAAGAATAACAAATATACTACCCGCGTGATAGCGTCATCACATCCTATAGACACTCGTATTATCATAAAAATATCACTAACGTGATCACCTACAAGATGCCATATGTCACATTTCCCAGTAATTTCACTGTCTCTCACCCTTCAAACCCGAACGTAGAATGCGAGCAATGCTGTTTGGCGGTGGATTTTGGTGAAAATGAGGTACCAACGCAGACGAACATTGTACGAGATCTACCTAAATAAATCTTTTATTTGACAATTACAAATAGTCAGAGAGTTTCTTAATTGTAGTCACGCAAGCAACTAAAAGTTCCAAAGACTTAATACACAGTAGGAATGTTCAGGACCATGTTGTTTAAAGAGTTGGACCGAAAACTTCAGTTTCCAAATACATTAATATTTATTTTACTTTGAAATAATGTTGAGAAACTTGAAACTATATTTCTTACCTATCGATTTACAAATCCAAAGTAAAATTATTATTGCAGAGTAAGTGCTTATTGTCTATTGTTTATCATATGTTGTGTGGGCAAAGAAGAATAGTACCTCCCCTGTACCAGGTGTCGTAAGAGGCGACTGAGGTACCGGAATCGACAGATGGCGGTATATATATCCATCCGAAACAGTGTAGCTCAAATGCACAGATATAATGATATAATGTATATACCGCCATCTGTCGGGTCTGGTACATTAGTCGCCTCTTACGACACCTGGTGAAGCGGAAAGTAAAATTCTACTCAGGCGGTACCTCACGGCATAGTGTTTAGTATGTTGCTATTATAAATATTACAGTCATTTCTAACATTTTCAGGATGCAAAGCCAAACACACTCACTTACAATGCTACTAGAAATGCCAGTGAGAATATCTCAGGTCACAATTCTGGATAATACGCTCTGTGCAACGCCTAATCATCGTAAGTAAATAATTCTCAAATTACTCTTAAGATACCTATATATTAAACTAGCTGATGCCCGCGACTTCGTCTGCGCATAATTAATACTTCGAGAAGCTTATTATCTTTTCTAATCGCACTCATCTATCTTTATACGTACCCAAATTGGTTCTGCTGTTACCAGAAGACACTCTAATCACACAAACTCTTATGATATCTGAAAGAAGCGAATGAAGTGTACAAATTTTGTGTTATAGGGTGAGTCTACAAAATAAGTGATTTAATACAAAGACAAAAGTTCGTTCCTGTCTGCATATCGAACACAACACGATTAAAAGCAGATTTGCGGATAAAAGTTGGCAGGCGTTTGGGGCGCAAACGACATTTATCTTTATACATTAGTCCTAGTGTGATGTTATATAGCCTATAGAATTACTCAGTAAATGGAACATCCAACACTGAAGGAATTTTTTTAAATCGGACCAGCGGTTCCCGTGATGAGCGTGTTCAAACAAACAAACAAACAAACAAACTCTTCAGATTTATAATATTAGTACAGATAAAAGGAGGGGCTGACTGACTGATATATTAACGCAGGGCCTAAACTATAAGGGTTAGAAACTTGAAACTTTGTTTGGGTTCCTTTTATAATGTAGGGCACTACGAAAGGATTTTTTTAAATTCACCCCTTAAGTTCAGAATTATTTTAGCTATCTACATTTCACATTTTATTAATATGGGTTAATAGGTCTGACCATGATATCACAACAAACTGACAGTCAAAATACAGTATAAAGGTTTTTCATTAAAAGTCATAGAACACGTGGAAAATATTTTTTCGAAAATCATCCTAGAAGGGAGTAAAAGGTAGAAAAGTTAGTATGAAAGTTCAAGAAATTAGCGCGGAATATTGGCGAGGCCACACAACACAGGTTTGTTTTTACTGTTTCAGGTCAGCGCCATCTAGCGGTTTTCTATATAATCAACTATCTACTCAACATAGCTCACTTTCGGTGCACTTGCGTCGACCAGTTAACATGTCAAAATTACTCTATTCTATTGAATTGTACTCAATGTAATTCAATTTTGTCATTCCTTCGTACAAAAGCGAGTTACCGACCATTATACAAATATTTTATATGTTCTAATAACTATATTAAAATAGAAATGCAAACCGAGTTTTGAGTAATGAAATAAATACATATAATCTGTCTTCATTTTATTTCAGCCTACGACAACGTGGGACCGCATACGGGTATGTAAAACTTTGGAGTTTTTTTTTGAAATACACAAGATTTACAGCAGAAATCAATTTTATCTGTCTAAAAAACAAAAAAACCAATGCAAAAGAAAGACTAATGTCTTCTTTTGTCTTGCTTTTTTGTTCTTTTTGAATAGTACTGTTGTTATTTTTGTGCCTTGTAAATTGGGTGCCTGATGACCCTTAATTTTTCTGAACACGGGCACCAGTCTCTCACGAATAATTGATATCTTTATATGTACATAACATTTAATAGCCTTTATTACATGCTATCATTTGTGAAGAATAAACAAATATAAATAAAAAAAAATTAAATGTCCAAAATATTGGTAACGTTATTCCTGGATCCCTCCAATTTTTTTTAATCAAAGAAGCCACGATTGTAACGCCTTCACACCAACGTGGCAGTTCGAAGGAATACCACATTATATAAATCCATTATTTCAGGGGAACTGAAGAAATTCGCAGGAAACGGTAAGTTGAAAGTGTTTATTTGGTTTCAATATATATATTAAATAAGAAAATTATACATTAAATATATGCCGTGGGATACCAGCAGCGTATAGTATCTACCTTGTAACCGACAGATGGCGGTATATCCACCGGAATAGCGGGGCTCAAATGCAACATGTCGGGGATGGGCAATAGCATACCCGACCACTATTCACTTTCTTGGGGATGCATATGTCGCTGCCCTTCTCCCGTTCATAAAAAAATTATCAACTACTTTAAAATGCTGAAATCCCGGAATCTCTTATAATTTGGCTCCCGGAAGTTTACCGACACATCTAAATATAAATTAAGGAATGAAATAAATCATACTAAAATATTTCCTGGGTAATCGTAACCACTAAGCCGTGAGGTACCAATAGAGTAGAATAGTACCTCCCACTGCACCAGGTGTCGTAAGAGGCGACTTACGTACCAGAACCGACAAATGGCGGCTGGTATGATAATGATGATGATATTTCCTGATATGAAAATTTTGTGTCACTTTATTTGTCCGGGATGACCTTCTACACTACTAAGTCGATTTTAATCAATTGTTGCATTCTATGTATAGTTTGATATGACTTGAGAGATAGGATCACTCATACACGCTCAATTATTCTTAGTACTTCTGACCTGGCACTTCTTTAATACCTCTTCTACCTGGTTAAGATATGTTCGCCTCGGTCGTCCTATCCAACTCTTCCAGCCACTTCCGTTCTATATATTCATGCAGTCATTCTACTTTCATCCATTCTTTCTACATGTCCAATATGTTGTTTCTCATCCAAAACACAAGTGATTTAAGCTTATCACGTTGTCAAAGAATGAGATGTTGGATGAATTTAAATAGGTATCTTACGATTCCGGATCGTAATTGAGTTTGGTAATATTCCAGATTCCAGACTTCGTCGGGGCAGGTTGAGTTTCTGAGTATAGCCAATCAAAGCTGGAACTGCTTGCGCGGATAGCAAACAATAGTTCGTCACGTCGCCGTCAGAGGGCGGCTCGGCTGCAATTAGCTTCTATTCAGCCGGCGCCCCGCAGTAACTGCCCCCATAGCATCGCAACAATTGGTCTCTACTTGATGGGAATGCGATTGTCATTTGATTCCACACACACACATTCACGTGTTGTGTATTCTAGTTTTTTACATATATATGTATAGCGAATGCAACTCGTCTCAGGCGCGCGAACCCGCTTCTTTTTGTATTCCCGGGGAGTGTACTACCAATTGTGTTATCGAGATGATATTAGTATTCTTAGTCCGCATTGTGTCTTCGATGAAGGTACAAGGTAATTGCATGAATTTGCAACCATTCATGTTAAATATACTTTATTCAAGTAGGCACATTACAAGCACTTTTAAATCGTCAAAAGAAAAAAAAGTAATAACAATAACATTAATATTTCCAATAAGAAAGAGATCATATGCATAATTGTAGATAATAGAGACGACCCTGATGACCCAAGGAATGATAAAAGTCACTTAACACAGATAATTTCATTAAACCTACCTTAAACTAGTCTACCGGCACCAGACGAGTTTTAAAACTAAGTTTACTGCAGGTTCATTACGGGATTTACCAGAAAGGAACCTGCAAGAACACTGGTGGTAATAAAGGTTCCACCAACACCACCTATGTAGTATTTGGTGCTAACAAACCTTCGTGTCAAAGCTAGTGATTCAAGCAGTTCAATCCCAAGCAATTTTGTTGTTGACATAATCTTTAACGCAATAGTAAACTTTGGAGATAAGCTTAATTCTAATATAGTTCTTGAATTTATTATGTCCTCATTTTATTACTTCTTTTTTCATTGCTGGTTACTCTAAGTCATCGGCTCGGCCGCTTGTCATACTATTATACTACACTAATAAATACTCTTGAGTATATCCAGAGTATTTATTATACCTGATATATAGAAATTTACTTCTATAACTCCTATTTCATCCTACATGAAGTCTGGCAATCATTAGTCGCTGATTTCACTCATTTTAGTAAAGCTTTTGATTTTTGTGGCACTTTTTAAAACAAATTGCCATTCCCACCTTGTTAACTTTGAGGTTTACTGTTCCGAGTGGACATACCGCCATTTGTCAGTTTTGGTACTTCAGCCGCCTCTTACGGCACCTGGTACCAGGGGTGACACTATTCACTGTTGGTACCTCATATCCATTATAAGAAAAATAGCTTGAATATGTTAAAAATTGTTGTTAATATTTATTGAAGACATTATAAGACCACACACGTTGCTAATGAAAACTCGATGATTCAGGGCAATGTGGCATAATATCATCAAGTCACAGGATTGGCAACGCGCTAGTGATATCCTTGTGATATAGCCTTCTTAAAGCTGCGAAGACGATGCGCGTGCGCTTCATTTTTGACACAGTCACAAAAAATATAATGGATATTTTCAGCTACGTTCAAAGCGATGTACCCTTATGAGCTGAAGAAGAAGAAGGACCTCATATATCTGCACCTAGAAGAGGAAGACCTGGACGTGACCGTGGACATCCCAGACCTTAGGGAGTACCTCGACGGAGATCAGGAAGAAAGTACGTTTGTTAAATACTCAAAAACCATTTCTCTTGATCTACTTTCGCGTACATTCCAGCGTCACCAGGTGAACTCACCATTTAATTGCGCAAGGGAACGGTGAGAGGGGGGCGTGGAGGGGTTGTGTAGGAGGTTAAGAAGGGCTAAAGTATCCCCGTCAAATGCATCAATATGAGGTAGACCTTATACGAAGTTCGTCTACATTGGTACCTCCATCTCATCAATTCTAGCGCAAAACTGCAGTGTTCGCATTACTGTGAAGGTTCCGGTTTGAAGGGTGAAAGAGGCAGTGAAACAAATGAGTAATATGACATAATATCAACAGTCACAAAGTTGGCGACGTGCTAGTGATATCCTTGTGATAATACGAGCATCAATAGGCTGTGGTGGTTACTATCAAGCGGTTTGTATGCTTGTTTGTTGATCGGGTTAAATAAAAAAAAAACTTTTGTCATTATGGTTCCAGGAAAGGAGTACGAGATGGCTGAATGGGCGTATGATGTGGTGCAAAATATAGACGTGGCTAACGACCTGGTGCACCCATACATGGGCAAAATGAGGATCGTCGCTGACAAAGTGCCACTTAAGAAGTGAGTGCCTTTTGTGTTACCAGCGATAGATCATACCAAAGTCATCGTGCATTGGCACATCACTCTCACCTATCTCTACGTGTAAATAATGCTCGCTTTGTTGTGTTCCTGTTGGAAGAATAACGGAGAAGGAAACGACTGGGTATTGTTTCATAAGATCATTTACTGATCGCTATACTATTTTGGGTATACTTTTTAAATACATAAATATTTGTCTTTGGTCTGTAACTTCTTGTAACTAATCAGAAGCACAATAGCGTAGTTTTCGTTCTTAATTCAATTTTAGCGGATCATATAGCTTTTTATTACTGAAATATTTTTTAAATCGGTTATGTTCTTTTTAAGTTTGATTGTTACAAACGTACAATAATTCAAAACTAAGATTTTGAATTATTGTATTTACCTATTTTACCTAGTTTACCAAGTTTATATAATTTTTGGTACACAAACCAGAATGCATTTCAAGCCAATTGGTGATTCCTGATCTACATATGGGTATTAAAAATATGTTTATATACAATTTACAGATTAATACTCCTCTATCCGCACGAAGAATATGCAGACATCGAGTTCACTTACGGAGAAAGCGATTTCTATTAACCAATCGAGTTAGAAAATATAGTATGTTATTTATCTTGCAAAATACAACATTTGTTTTCTAACTTGTTTTATTTATAACCTACAACATTGAAAAGATGGCGCCGATGTCTAAGCACAAAAAAGGACACTAGAAATAATTCGACATGTAGGGTACTAAGTTATTGTGCCGTGAGGTACCGGCAGAGTAGAATAGTACCTCCCCTGTAACAGGTGTCGTAAGAGGCGACTAAGGTATAAGAACCGACAGATGGCGGTATATTCATCCGAAACAGTATAGCTAAAATGCACATGATAGGGATGGCAGCAGCATCCTCGTCGCGAAAGCTGAATTTGCGATTGCCAATGTCGGAAAAGGCTTAAATGTCCGAAAAGGCTTAGATCGTCGATTGTATTTTAAATAGCCAAAGTTACTTTACAATCACCGAGGCTGCCCATCCCCGCCCAGTAACATTTGTGCAACGCTGTTACGTATCTGGAGTCACAGTCGACTGGCATAAGGGGAGGTACAATTTAAATCTGCCGGCAACCCACGGCACTTTTTCTAGAGTGAATGCTTATTTAGCTTTCTTTAATAGGGTTTTTAAATTATTAGCGACATTGTAGCCTGAAATATCTTTACTTGGTGTTCGTGAGCGATTAACAAAATGATTTATGAAGAGTTTCCATCTCACCAAATTGGCCAATAACAACAGAGGCCGGTGTGAAGGGCTATTAGTTTAGAAATAATTAAAAAACGCCCCGCACCGCGCGCCGCCCCCATTTATCTAAGCACGGGCCGCCATGTCGCGATGTGCCAGAGAATTGCGAACGCGACACGACATGAGGTCTACCTCACTACCTCTACAAAGGTCGCCGCAAAATAGCAGCATTCGCATTGCTGTGTTCCGCTTTGAAGTGTGAGAGAGGCAGTGAAATTACTGAGTAATGTGACATTATATCTTCAAGTCACCATGTTGGCAATGCGCTAGTGATATCCTTGTGATATCGATGCAGTGACGCTTACTATCGCGAGACTCGTATGCTTGTTTATCGACCTGCTATAATAATAATAATGTCGCTGGTGGTAGTTAACCTCCTATCTTGTGCACCAGGGGTCGTGGATATGATCCCTACTAGGATAAGTATTTATATGATGATATTTGTATTTGTTCTGTGTCTGGGTGTTAGATTTAAGTAATATATTTGTGGTTTCTCTGTTTGACGTCCGTAACACAAGTGCTTCAAGCGACTTATCTCGGAGTCAGGTCAATGTAAATGTTGTGGGAATACCCGCCATATTACTTCTTGGCAAAGCGTCTGACTTATCGGAACCGACAGATGGCGTTCAGTTCATCCAAAATGGCGTCACTCAAATGTAACAAGACAAAGATGGGCAGTTTTGGGCAAAACTCCCTCTTTCTTGGGGAGATCTGTGTCCAGCAGCAGACGTTTCCTATGATAATAATACAAAATGTCGTGTACCATTAAATCCAGTCTGAACATCTAGAAGTCTAGAAAATATTTGGCTATCTAACTTGACCGAGAATCAAACCTTGGGGCTTTATTATGAAAATCAGAATTTGACGAGGTAAATTATAATGATTTCGTCTTGTGCGTTTAGGAATGTGAGTTCAATCTCTATTTATATTATAATTTTATATTTGTGATTCCTCTGTTGTCTGATGTCCATAAAACAACTACTTTATCGACTTCATATTCAATGTATGAGTTGAATTGGTTATTTGTTTTCTTAATAAATAATAGCTTCTTACAACATCTTTATGCTAATATTAATACTAGACCGCAACTCTGTGGCGAGCGTAGCAAATTAAATTAGCCAGATTTTTTCACAAAATTAAAAATGAAAATACTGAGGCGGTCGCGCAATTTCAAACCGCTGGTAAAGCTTAAACTAATTCTACATACTTACAAACAATAGATGTTCCATAGACAATATAACCCATAATCAATCTCTATGGTACACTAGCTGATTTGACAGACGTAATCAGGTCTTAACTATTTATGCTCATCATAAAAAAAATAATGCGACTATAAATTAAGATAAGTGCTTTTAGGTACCAGCAGAGTAAAATAGTAGATACCTTCCCGTGTACCAGGTGTCGTAAGGTACCAGAACCGACAAATGGCGGTATATCCATCCAAAACATTGCAGCTCAAATGCACAGGGCGGGGGTGGGCAGCAGCATTTTCGTCGCGAAAGCGATATGAGCAACCTTTCCCCCTTTTTTAGGGAGGTCTTTGTACAGCAGTGGACTTTTAATGGCTGGTATGATAAAAAGGAGATATAAACAAAGAAACATTGATTATGAATCGATTAAAATTGCTTTCGTACTTTACAATTTTATTCCGGACAAACATCTTAAAACGAAATCTATATATTCTTTTTATAAGATAGGGGAGCACTTATATAGGTTACCCCCTAAGAAGGTAAACCAGTGGTGCAAAGTAAGTATAAAACTTCGCCGTTTTTTAAATTTACCGAATTAATTACAGTATAAAGGTCTTCCAATTAAACGTACGTGTAACTATTCTTTCCAAAGCCATCCTTCAAGGGGGTAAGGGAGGGGTACAGAGGTAGTGAAAGTTCTACAACTTATGCGGGTAAAACCGCGAGTTAATGTTAGTTGCTACATATAAGGATAAATAAAATGCTCAATCTGTTCCCCCGCAGTCGACGGTCCCCGCACATTGCTTAGTAAGGATTTATGATCAAGTTTGATTATGCTGAGGTACCCCGCCATCCTTGCGGCCGCGACTGGAGCTAAACGCGCGGTCGCGGCCGCGACGCCAATTATGAGCGAACTTTCTCTCTTGGATAGGTAAACGCTCAAAGGGTGCTATGGTGATAATCACAACACAATAGCAAAGTCACTTTCCGCTGTCTGTCTGTCCCTATGAATGCTTCGATATTTAAAAAAAAACAAAACGGATTTGGATGCGGTTTTTTTAATAGATAGAGTGATTCAAGAGGAAGGTTCATAAATACACGCATAATATAATAGAAAAACTAGAGTTCTCTAATGTGATGTCATAAAAAACACATTTTTTGCGATTACATTGTAAACGCTGGCTGAACCCGACGAGATAGATCAAAATAATGTAATCATTAATATTGTATACCTTAAAAATGTCTACAAAAAAGTCTGCGATAATATATGTCCATCTCTAAGAGACAACCCACAATAATGATTTTTTAACCTCCTTGCAACTGTGCGACTTCAGAGCGGGCGGCTAATCAGTTAGAAATAAAAGTATGCCTAACTAATAATTTGTCAATCTCATTGTTGGTTAGGCTTTAATAGCATAATTAGCAATTTTTATGAAATTTGACATGTGAAAAGTCTGAGCCAAAAAAAAATATAAACAATAATTCTGGAGCAAGGTTACCGCATGGATAACCCAAACGCCGAACGAAAAATGTGAAACGTCAAAAAGTAGTGTTAACACAAAAAACAAATGGCGACAGGAAAATCGGACAAACACATCAATTCGACCTCCATCAAAACACCAACTTAATAACCGATAACAAAAAACAAAACACTCGCGTAAAACAAAACACAATCGGCTAAACGAAACGCGATGATAAATGGCGGCTACGAGAAAAAGAACATGGCCGCTGCGTAGAGGAGCAAGGCCGGGCGCGCCCGCGGGAACATTAATTCACGTCATTATACAGGTTGTACTCCGTTCATTAGAGGCTGGCTTTTACTGCCTTATGGGAAGGCTTCGGCGACAAGGGGGGCGAAATATACCACTTTATTTTTTTGCCCGAGATTCAAGTTAGAAGCCTTGAGCGGTTTTAAGGTGGAACCGCCAGAAAGCGGTATATCCATCCGAAACAATGGAGCTCAAATGCACAGGACGAAGATAGGTAGCAGCATCCCTATTGCGAAAGTTGCACACAGCGATTGCCCAGCGCGGCAGTTATGGGCAAACCCCTCCTTTTTTGGAGAGGCTTATGTCCAGCAGTGGACTTCTAATGGCTGGTATGATGATCATATTGATGCTATTCAAAGTCTATTACTATTCCACATGGACGAAGTGGCGAGCACAGCTAGTTAATAATGAATTGGAATTAGCTTCAGTCGACGAAGTCCGCTATAGAAATCAAGAATCGCTCACGCTTGTAGCTTGAGATGGTTTCAGGTACTTCAAAATATCCAGGGAAGAGTCGTAACACTTGGAGATCATAATTTGGAGCGTGTCGTCGACAGTTCTATTTTAAGGACATTTAACGAACGATTTTATTGCACGGATTACAGGAACACGAACGGGAACCGATATATATATTTTTATTAGACCAGGTCGACAAGCATACAATCCGCGTGAAAGTAAGCGTCACTGCACCCTATAGACGATCGTCATATCACAAGGATATTACTAACGCGATATCAACTTTGTGACTTGAAGATATTATGTCACATTACCCAGTAATTTCACTGCCTCTCTCACCCTTTAAACAGGATCACAGTAATGAGTACAATGCTATTTGGCGGTAGAAATAAGTTAGCATGAGGTTAAAATTCAAACGAACTTATGTGAGATCTGCCCTGGCTTCACACCGGTGAAATGGACAAAAAATGGTTATTGTAGGTAATTCCTACGTGACATACAATATACATTTACCGACTTTATTGCAGATCTTTTTAAGCTCTATACTGTAGTACATTCTTGATGTATCTCGTCAGTTTCAGCAAGCGTTTGCAATAAAAGCGCAAAAGTATGTGTTTATTTACGACATCACATTAGAATACTTTCAAATTCTCAGTGCCTCTCTACTATATTATGCATGTATTATATATATGTAATGAAATTAAATTTCTTTATAGGAATTTGCCGCGCTTCGCGCGTTTGTCAGTTATCTGTGGAAGTTGTTTATCTGTGGCGCGTTGGGTTAACGCGTCATTCAATGGCGTTTGAGATTAAGATATTTTGTATGTGCAATTATAAACCAAATAGATAAAAGTAAAGGATACAATTGAGGGAGCGAGTTTTTTTGTATTTTCAGGTAAGATTAACATTATTGAACTATAATAAATGTGGTGTAACATTGTATAAAAATGTGTTGAATAAAACAAAACTTTGTACTTTCAGAGAAACAGTTTGTTTATTTTGAAATACTATGAAAAACCCGCATCAAAAAGCAAAAGAGATTGTTTGTTTGAACGCGCTTATCTCGGTAACCGATGTTCCGATTCGAAAAATTATTTCAATATTAGATAGTCCATGTATCAAGGAAGGCTATAGGCTATATTATATTTTTTTTTAAAAAATTAGGAATCCGTTTTAAAATAAACAAACAAATCCTGAAAATCACCTTGCCCGTCAAAGGCACTATTCCACGCGGACCGAGTCGCAGTCACTGCTATTACTAAATAAAAAGAGTAATAACCCGATGCTAAGCAGATTTGCGGATGAAACTTGGCAGGCGTCAGAAGAAGTCAGGGACATCGACTAGTAATAAATAAAGTATACTTCAATCTTGTATTTCAATAGAAAGCGCAACGGACAAAAAAATGGTAGAACCAGTAACATTCAGTCAAGACTTTTTACTAGAAAACACCTTTTTTTCCTGCTTTCAGTAATCTTTTAAAGAGTTCCATTTTGTTGTTAGGTTGTAAAGGTTGCAAAAGTTACGTTGGATGTTAGCTACTCGCGAAACGGAATAAATTTTAATTAAGTTTATTACACAGATTAATTTGATTATTGTTAATTTATATGACCATTGTCATAGCCATGTGGTACCGACAGAGTAGTATCCACCCCCTATAACAGGTGTTGTAAGAGGGACTAAGGTAGCGGAACTGTGAAATCACGGCATATCCATCCGAAGCAATATAGAAGATAAGAATGACATATTACCGAGTAATTTCACTGCCTCTCTCACCCTTCAAACCGTTAACTGTGAACTACCAGTAAATCAGAGTACCTCCCACTGCACTAGGTGTCAAAACAGGCGACTAAGGTACCTGAACCGACAGTTGGCGGTAAACAGCGCAGCTCAAAAGCACGGGGCGGGGATGGGCAGTAGCATCCCAATCGCGAAAGCTGCGCTCCACGATTGCCAACAAGCTTGCCCAGCGCAGCAATTATGGGCAAAAAAACCTCCCTTGGAGAGGCCTATGTCCAGCAATGGACTTCTAATAGCTGGTAAGATGATGACTAAGGTACCAATGCAAATGACCTTCGCATGAGGTCTACCGTATTTATAAGTATTTAATTATTATTTATTTGATTAACAAAATTGCTATTTAAATTTGTGTTTGAATCTATGTATCTAAGTATATTCTATCTATCTGTAAACAAAGTTATTTTTTATTTCAAAGAAAACTCTTAACAATGTATATCGTAAACAGTCCAAACATCACAAAAGACAGAACCATCGTAGAAAATGAGAACACGCCGTCCCCCGTTATCGCTGCGAAATTTAAAAAGGCCGAAGTTGAAAGAGGCCATAAACAAACTCCCAACGAGGTCCCGGGCCTTATCTAAGAACTGCAATAACTGTTCCCCGAGGAAGCAACAGGTGTGGTGCGATCAGAAGTTTTACTAGAGGTTTTACGATCGATGGAGTTGTGACGAAGGTATTATTACGTGCCTAGTATCATCATTATGTTCTGAAAACTGTCCCAACTGTCGATCACTAGGCATTATTCATAGGCCGATAAATCTATTTTTAGGGTTCCTTAGCCAAATGTCTGCAAAAATAATATAAAGGTATATACATATATACATATATATATATATATATATATATATATGAAATTAAAGATTCTGCGTCAGGGACTTCTAAAGTGGTAAAATGTGAGTGTGTGTGTGAATCCCTTACCCCTCCTCCCTAAAGCTTTAAAAAAGAGGAGAATGATTAAACTAAAAAATATATTAACTGCCATGCAAACATCCAACGAAAATTGGTTTGAACGAGATCTAGTGTGTAGTTTTTTTAATCTTTAAAGTTTTTTGATGGATGTGTGTTTACCGCGATTACCTGTGGCAACGAAACGTGGTCTCTTACCATTGGCCTTCTAAGTCAACTCAAAATAGCTCAACGAGCTATGGAACGGGCAATGCTCGGAGTCTCTTTGCGCGATCGAATCAGGAATGTGGAGATTCGTAACAGAACTAAAGTTACTGATATTTCCCGGCGTATTAGTAAGTTTAAGTGGCAGTGGGCAGGGCACTTACAAGCAGAACCGATGGCCGATAGAGTCGCAAGGTTTTGAAATGGAGACCTCATACCAACAAGCGCACCGTAGGACGTCCACCCACGAAATGAACAAACGATCCGACTAAAACCGGAAGGATCGTGCTGGACACAGGCTGCATACAACCGGTCCTATTGAAGATTACTTGGGGAGGCCTATGTCCAGCAGTGGACGTCTTATAGCTGGTATGATGATGAAACTAAGTTATCGGTAACTTTAATTGGATGATTTCATAACCATATTGATAAGAAATAGTCCTAATACCCAAAAATCTTTCCAATCATCTTTTCATAGCAGTCGTATAACCAAAGGAGAAGAGGCAGACATTAGTGTAGATTTGTTCTGGGTGGGGTTCGAACCCACAACCCTTGGCGCATAAAATAGGATTACTACTACCTGCACCATTTGACCCGTCAAAACAAAGCCTTGTTCTCTCTCTTCTTAAAATTACGCTTTGTCGGTTAGTAAGTAACAGTTGTCGGTTAGTAAAATTAAAGTGTATCCGATTAAATCATATAAATAGTGTTTCAGATAAAAATACTAAACATAATTAGGCTTTCCTGCAGACATCGTTCCGGCGACTTTAATAGCGTGACTCAAATTGAACCTTATTATTCGAGCAGCAAACAACATGTTACTTTGCAACAGCACGTGCTGATTAAGATCGGCCATTACTATGCTTTTAAATAAGGGGGTAATTCTGATAATACCGCGAAGGTATGTTACATTACGTTGGAAAACTTTTGTGCAGATTTTCAAAATGTATATATATATATATACTTATTCATTAAACCAGCTGCAGAATGTCCACTGCTGAACATAGGCCTCCCCAAGAATTTTTACCCATAATTGCCACGCGGGACGGCAAGCCAAGGGCGTAGACAGAACACACACCCACACACAGAAAATTCCCACAGAAATCCTGCTGTTCATCCTCGTCTTGTTGCAATTAAACTACGCTGTTTTGGATGGATAAACCGCCATCTGTCGGTTTCGCTACCTCAGTCGCTTTCTACGACATGTGGTACAGAGGAAGGTACTTTCCTTGAACCCCAGCTTTATACTTACTAACAGATTAAAATAAGACAAAGTAGTTCATTGTATCGATTCGGAATAAAATAAATAATTCTTTTTTTTATTACCGTACAAACCGTATAGTCCGCGTGATAATAAGCTCCTATAGACCCTCGTAATATCTCAAAGATATCCCCATGATGTCACATTACCCAGTAATTTTAATGCCTCTATCACCCTTCAAATCGGAACACAGCAATGCGAACACTGCAATTTACCCTTAGAAACAGGTGACAGTGAGTTGCTAATGAAGACGCCCTTTTGGGAGACGTCTACCTCACGTAAATATGATTCATATTTTAACTACAGACAAAGTTTCAGACAGGTTGCGACAATTAGTTGGCTTATCAGAAATATCATAATTATAAGCCATCAATATAATTTCAGGCAGACACAGCTATTTCAAAAACCTAGTTTTAATTATAGCTCAAGCAGACGACACAAACCTCTCTCAAACAAAAGGGAAATAGTTAAACTCTAGTCCACACGTTTTAAAAGGTCAACAGCCCATATGCCAGACTTTTGACTGTCAATTGGACAAAGTTTTCAACAAAATTGGCTCCCCCATGCAGTTCTGCTTTTCATACTGCATCATTGCAGTGACTGCCGTTGTCAATAAAATTTGAGCTGTATTCCTATTGGGATAGAGTCAAAACTGCAAAGGATATGATGAAGAAAATTGATTGTGTGGAGGTTTCCAGCTGAAAGGGTAGCTTTGAGATCACAAAAGGCACACCGAACTAAGTTGACTCGTTATTTAACTTGTCGAGTCATCTAAAACAGATAAACTTGTCATCGTTTGAACTCGATCAGACAGATTTGAATACACCACGTTGGGACCAAATATGAAACAATATCTAAGTGAACTAATCAATAGTAATTTACATGTTTGGGAACGTTTTCATCCTGCAGCTACAGAAACTCGTCTACCTTATGTCATGTTTGTATCAACATCATAATCATCAGAGATAAAACGTCCACTGCAGAACACATGCCATTCGTGATGAACTTTTAGAGTCATCTAGATTAGATAAACTTGTCAATTAAAAACACCACGTTGGGCGCCAATTACGTAATAATGTTCAAGTGAAACAGCAAAACGGTAGCTAGCTACGTTTGTATAATTACCTTGAATCTGGTGATGTCTGATAGCCACTCGAAGCTTGTAGTTCAACGAGGCGTACGGAATTGAATCTAACGATACGATAGACACGTTAATTTGAATATAACGTTTATTCTGTTTAATCATTAATGAAATTGTAATTATGTAACGATTTCACATCACGTTGGGCACCCAATGAATACATACATAATTCGTAACTTATCTACGTGTGTGTAAAAAGGGAGAAGCTAACTGACTGACATCAACGCAGTGCCTAATCTATAAGGGTATCAAACTCGAAATTTTGCCATTTTCCTTTTTTTACGTAGAGGTAGCATTAAGGTAGAATTTTTGAAAATACACTTCCTAAATGGCTAAAACGAGGATGCAAAATTAGTATAAAGCTTGGCTATTTTCGAATGAAATTCAGTAGAAAGTTTCTTCATTGAAAGTCAAAAAATACGAGTAAGAAATATTTTTTCAATTGTTCCCATATGTGGCAAAAAGGGTACATAGTAAGTTTGAAAGTTCCACAAAGTAACGAGGGTGAAACCGTGGGGCGGTGTCAGTTTAACATATAACAGAAGGTCAAGTAGAGAATAACGGATAAACTTGACCTAAGCATTAACCCAACCCTAAATCATGGGTACTTCAACAGCTGAAGATAAGCCTCTCCAAGCGATTCCCATAAGATCGGTAGATCCTCCAACAAATTAATATAAAATATAACTATATAAATATATAAACAAGCAAACGTAAGCCGATGGTAAGTAATCCAGTTTCGCTCATGGCCACCCACACCAGAGGCATCACAAGCATTTTACCTTGGCCTTTAAAATGAGAATATAGTCGGCTCTTTTAGGTCACCGAAGTTATCGGCATACGTCATACCAGCCATTGGAAGTCCACTGCTGGACAGAGGCCTCTCCAAGCAAGGAGGTTTTTTGTCCATAATTGCCGCGCTGGGCAAGCGTCTTGGCAATTGTACACCGCAGTTTTTGCGACGGGAATGCTGCTAAATATTTTATATTATATCCACGCTTTAAAATTCTATTAAAATCTAGAATCTACCAAAACACTATAAAAGGTTCCGTACAAACTGCGTGTGGTCAATTATAATTCATCATCATCTTCATATCAGCCATTAGAAGTGTTCAGCAGTGGACCTCCGGGAGCCTTCCCTAGAAACCCCAATAAAAGAGAATCTTGCCTTAATTGCCGCGGTAGGCAAGCGTGTTAGTAATCGCAGCGTGCAGCTATCACGATGGGAACGGTACTTCCCATCCCCGTCCTGTACATTCGAGCTTCACTGATCCGGATGGATAAATGGTACTATTCCACTCTGCTGGTATCCCACAGCCTATAAAGGTAAAAGTACCAAATTATGTAAAGAGCATAAAAAATAGCATCGCTACAAGTTGGGCGCCAAACGTTGTTGAACAAATAAACCAATAATCTCTGTTTGTCAACGACTGCAGCACCAACTATAGCGTCCTGTTTGCGCCTACCCTCATTGGTGTAACTGCGACTACCCTCACCGGGACTGGAGTTTGCATACGACTGGTCAACCACTCGGAAATCGGGAATCGATATGGGTTAGGGCTGTGTACGTGCTGTTGCAAATAATTTTTTGCTTGTTATTATTTCGTTTAAAAACCATGGCAGTACTATCTACAGTTTTTAGAGCTAGAAACTTGGAACTTATTTTTAGGCCATTCATTCGATATTAATAAACATGACAGTCAAAGTTTATATAAGTTAAGGTAAAGAGGTATGGTATCCAAAAAAACTATTCCACGCGGACGAAGTCGCGGGCACAGCTAGTAAATAAACAAAAGTGCACTGTTACTTCACTCTCTCCTATTCTACCGCCAAAAAGCAAAGTTCGCATTGCTGTGTTCCGGTATGAATTGTGATAGAGGCAGTAAATCGGTGTAATGTGTTATAATCTTCAAGTCACAAGGTTGACAACGCGCTTGTGATAGTCTAGTGATACGAGCATCTATAGACTGCAGTGATATATGTACAATAAATGCCCAAATTTTCTTATACATTGACCTGACTCCGTAGTAAGTCGCTCAAAGCACTTGTGTTACGGACGCCATACAACAGAGGAATCAAAAATATTCTACTTAAATACATTTATTTAACACCCAGACACAGACAAACACAAATATCATCAAATAAACATTTGCTCTGGATGGGAATCGAACCCACAATCATTGGCACACAATACATATATAAATATTTCTAGAATAAAAAGTGTCAACCCTACCAGGGAAGCTTGAACACGATTCCATTGTTTGGTTAGCTCCGAAACCAACCGCTGGATCTGTTTGCAGACGTGGCATTGTTAAGGTTATGTCTGCAGTTATCGTCTCCATGTTGGTCACAAGCAGTGTGGTTTACATTGACCTCTTTGGTCACATATCTTTATTGATATCATTAGAAGTATGATAATAAATTCCCACAACATCCCATACATTGACCTGACTCTATGGCAAGTCACTTAAAGCACTCGTGTTACGGACGCCAGGCAACAGATTATCACAAATATACTATTTAAATACATATTTTTAACACCCAGAGATCTGCGCCGTCGGGCCCGTTATATATATACATGTTTAATAAAGTAGAGAATCACTAATAATATTTTTTTTTACATTTCTTTATTTCCGCCTACTTCGCTGGCGAAACCCGACGAGATAGTTCAAAATAATGTACTACAGTATTGTACACCGTAAAAAGGTATACAAAAAAGTCCGCGGTATATACCATCGCTTAGGGATAACCATCTTTATCATCAATGCATTACAGCCTATAGACGCTCGCAAGAATATAAATGAAAGTACACTGCACCAATACGACTTTTGTACGGGGTCTACCTATCTTATTATGTGATTAAGTGCCATCCGTCGGTACGGTATCTTAGTCGCCTCTACAACACCTGGTACAGGGAGGTACTATTCTACTCTTCCGATACCACACGGCTTCTAAAAATATAACAAACAAAATAAACTAATGAAAAATCCACAAGAAGATATTTCCCGACCTAAATTCCATTAGTTTTAATTCCAAAGCAATCGGAATGGCCCGAATGGAACTTGAGACATCTGTTATGGATTTCGACCAATAACAACTTCCCGATTGGAATCCGCGGAGAGTTCTTGCATATTGGAATAGTTGGGGAACTTTAACATGCCCTTTAACGATCGGCATTCACACTAAATTTAACCTTAGCAATTGCCTCGATGCCATAAGGTACCAGTAGAGTAGAATAGTACCTCCCTCACCAAGGTCGTAAACGGCGACTGAGATGGCGGTATATCCATCCGAAATAGTGTAGCTCGAACACAGGGCGGGTATGGACAGTAACTACGCTTGCCTAGCGCGGCAATTATATACAAATTCTCCCTTTTTGGGCACACCTAAAACCAGCTGTGAACGTTTTACGGCTGCTATAATGATGACCCTTATATAGTATATATATACTAATTCGAACTAAAGCGATTAGAACCAAGTCAAACTCAACATAAACATTATTTAAGTAGGCCAATTATAAGCACTTTTAAATAGTCAATAAAATAAGTAATAATAGTAATATATATTTCCAATAAGAAAATGATTTTATGCATATTTATATATCTTACCGACGACCCTGATGACCCAAGGGATCATAAAAGTCATCTAACACAGATAATTTCATTAGGCCTACCTTAAACTAGAATGCTGGTAGAAATTAGTAGAGCGAGATCACAGTTACCAGCTATCCTTGCTTTATCGTAATACCTCTACACCTGGTACGGGGAGGTACTATTATAATCTGGCGGTACCACACGGGACATGGGATTATAATGAATATCAACAACCCGCGTTTTTGTAATTATAATAATAATACTTTTTAATCGTCTTAAAAAAAGGAACTTAACATGCTACTATTTTTGTAGGTGTGTTACTCGATCATCATCACCATCATTACAGCCATTGGAAGTCCACTGCTGGACATAGGCTTCTCCAAGAAAGAAGGTTTTCCCATAATTGCCGCGCTGGGCATGCGTGTTGGCAATTGCAGAGCGTAGCTATCGCAACGGGAATGCTGCTGCCCGTCCCCACCGTCGGCATTTGAGCTACACTGTTTGGGATATACCGCCATCTGATGGTTTTGGTACCTTAGTCGCCCCTTATCGTCGCGGGTATCGAGCCACTACATAGGGAGGTACTATTCTACTCTACCGGTACCTCTCGGCTGTTACTCGATTTCTCCGGGAAAATTTTATTACTATAGTAACCGTATTAAAAATAAAGCTATACGATCATAAAGTTTGATTAAAATAAATTCAGTAGACATTCTTTGACCAGCAACAAACATATATACATCATTACCAACGTAGCATTTATAAAAATAAACGGAACATATCAATCAGAAGGTATAAGAAGATTTGCTACCCCCAAAATCTAATTCACGCAACACGTTATAAACAAAACAATGGCATCCACATCTACGAGCTGTCTCAAAACCCATTGTCCTCGAACAACCCTCCGCAAGTAACTGAGCTTAAAATAACGGCCTTTATAAATAGGAGCTTAAAATATAACAAGCGGGCCGTTATTAAGTGCTGATCTCAGCGGTTCTAAAAGCAGCGTCGAGTGCCCGGTGGGTGCGCCATGATCTTGCTGACCGTACAGTTCGATTAGGGTTGGTTATTTGTTTTTTTAATAAATGAATTCATAAATAAGAGGTGGAACTAACACAGAACATGACCTATATTAGTTGGTACCCCACTCTCACCTATATCTACCGCCAAATAGCATAGCTGTATTCTGGTTTGAAGAGAGAGGCAGTGAAATTACTGGGTAATGTTACATAATATCTTTAAATCTCAAGATAGACTTGTTTATATATTGACCTGACTCTGAGATAAATCGCTTAAAGAATTGTGTTAGACATCAGACAACAGAGGAATCACAAATATACTGCTTATATATATTTAACACCCAGACACAGAAAAAACACAATTATCATCGTATAAATATTTGTCCTGAATGGGCACGATCGAACCGACGACCTGTGCCATCAGGCTCGTCAAAAATACAATTAACTGACACTATAAATATTAAATTGGTGACAGTTTGTTTTGCTGACGGTACCTCCGCGGACGAAGGACGAGACGCCCTTCCTTACATTATCACCGGCAAGTGAGTACGTTGTCATACTGCCGTATTCAAGCGCGCTGTCAGGGATGATGTACTTTGTTTCATCCCTTATAACACTAGTGACCTTACGCGTCTATGTCTGCGTTCTTATTTATATATATATAAATACGAAAACTGACTGACTTACTGACTTTTATAACAAACAGAATCACTAAGAGAGCATTTCCCAAAATTCAACTATCCACACCCACCACGAGGTCAAAATGGGGGTGCAAAGTAAAAACTTTGATGTTTTTGAAATTATTCCAATTAAAAATATTATTTGAAATCATCCTTTAAGGGGGGTTTATTATTAAAATTGGTTTACAACCCAACGCGGGAGAAACCGCGGAGCGATGCTTGTTAAAAATAAATAAATAATATATCCCAAAGCCATTCAAATAAATTATTTCACAATATTGCCAAAAGCATACGACTTGAAGGGAGTTTAAAGCTGAAAGCCTTCATAATGTCTCAGGGACGTGACAATTGACAGGCACGTACCGGCGTTTCCCGACTTATCCCGACGTTTCTCGACGTTTATGGCGACCGCACACACAATAGAACGCACGCAAAGTTGAGTACCTGCGCCAAACAACTCCAAGCTCGGTACACACGTTGTCAAAAAAATGGCAAGGGAGTCTTGCGCCAATATCATCGTATCAGGTACTATCTTCCACTGCTGGACATCGGCCGCCTCAAGAAACGGGAAATTTTGTCCATAATTTCCGCATTGAGCAAGCGTATTGGCAATCGCGGCTTTCGCGATGGGAATACTGCTGCCCATCCCCGCTGTATGCATTTAAGTTTTTCTTTTCCGGGTGAATATACCGCCATCTGTCGGTTCTGGTACCTCAGCCGCCTCTTATAAAACTTGGTACAGCCGGTATTTCACGGCCATATATATTCTATAGCAAAATTAATCTTCGAAAATTATGTAGAAAGACTGCACCAAATTTGGTTACTATTTATGTATTGTGTTGCAATTGTTAGGACCAGATGTATGGGCACCTGTATACCTCTATTCTCTGATATCTGTAACAAGATAGCGTGAGATATTGTATGTAAATTTATTATTATAAAAGGAATTCGTGCGATTACATACTGCTCACAATATTCTAAAAGAGTGATTTGCCTTCACTGCATTAGTAACGCTAATATCATAATTTTTAGATTATATTATTAATCCCCTCCCACCAGTACCAGGTCTCGTAAAAGACGGCGGTATACCCATCCGTAAGTGTTGCTCGAATTCACAGAGCAGGGATAGGCAGCAGCATCCCCTTCGCGAAAGCTACGTACTGCGTTTGCCAACACGCTTGCCCAGCGCGGCAATTAAGGGCAAAATCCCCCTTTTGTTGGTGAGGCATATGTCCAGCATTGTAGTGCCAATGGTATGATGATATTAGTTTGGAAGAATGTAGCTTCATCTTAATGAAATTGTTTACAAAATCGGTCAGAACCCGATACAAACAAAAATACAAATCTTTATATGTTTTAAATATTAATACAGATTATACTAGTCTTGAAACAAGTTGGTTGAAACACTCCAGTCGCGGCCTTTTCAAACTTTTCCACATTTTTTCTTTCTCAATTCATTGTGTTACAGACCCCTTGTAAGTTTAACATATTTTCTAAGTTTCAGCTTTAATATGAGATCCGTTGTCTGTCCGTTTATTGTCATATTTTAACTAAACTGTTCGCAGATATTTTATAATAACTTAAACAAACAGAAATTCTAGTTTTAATCTTTGGCCATTACTTACATATTCACGAACAGATAGGATGACGGAATCCAAAACTTACCTGAAAAATAAAAAAGGAGTATTAGAAAATTTTTCATAAATTAACTGAATAGGATGGTTAAACAAGACACTGCGTATGTATTAATACAACGTTCAAATTAACACAAATCTTTTTTTATGTTCGTGTGAGAATAGATCTCACGACCTTTGCTAATAAAGCCTCCCTTAGTCGCCCTATCACTAGAACTCCACAAGTACAAACACTTTACATACATTCTTTTCGTAGAGTCGTATTTGATCACTCGATACCTAGGGAAGAACATTTTTTTAAATATTGTATGAGTAGGTCGACATTAAAGCATACAGTCCGCGTGATAGATAAGCGTCACTGCAGCCTAAACACGCTCGTGATATCACAAGGATAATAATATATTTACGCAACATGTCATACAATGAGTTGATTAAATTCACAAAATTCATCACACCATGAGTTGATTCTGAGATGAATCACCTAAATCACTTGACAAATATAATACTAAGATACATATATAACACCCAGACACAGAACAAACACAAATATTTGTTTTATAACTACCATCTGCGCCATCGGGCCCGTCAAAGCATACGTCACGTTATCCAATAATTTCTCTCCCCCTTCAAACTGGAACACAGCACCGACCACTGCTATTTCGCGGTAGAAATAGGTGAGAGTGAGATCCATTGCGACCTTCTTTGGGAAGGAGGTCTTCTCTTCACTTCCTGACGCACTAGTCGCGATATGCAGTTGACGCGAAAAATATCGCGGTAAAAATGGTGAACATAAAAAAATAATGAGCCCAGCCGGTAAATAAATACATACACACAGACAACGTAAGAGATAACATAGAGAGACAAATAAAGGCATTATTTTTTATCTTTGTGCCTCCCAGCTACGCTCGGTTTAGAGGCGTCTCGTCTCAACTACCAAACATAAATTTACATAGACACATTCCTTATATGTTAAAGATGCCTCTCTTGATGAAGTTTGGATTATGGTGGACAAATAATAGTCTCATTTTTATCATCCGAAAGATGGCGGTAAACAGTGCAGCTCAAAAGCACAGGGCGGGGATGGGCAGCAGCAAATGCAGACAACGTTTTGGCTACCTAGCGGCTACCGTTCTCAAAATTGACAAAATATGTCATGGTTATTTCGTCAATCTTGTGATCTTAATTTTAATACGTTCACGTGGCTTCGACACAGTGCGAAATAAAAGAGAAAACAAATTAAAACTTGTTTTTCTTTGGTTCTTGAGTTATCTTATATAATTTCTTGTAAAAACCACTAAAATAGAAATATATCAGTAATGGTTAGTTTAAATATGTTAGTGTTCATACACAAAATTGTTTCGACCCCGTATATTACCTACGTCGCATGATTCATTTTATATCGAATCCCGCGGGAACTCCGATTTTCCCCGGGAACAACTGTACCTTACTACTTACCTACAAATATTTATGTAAAGAAATAATATTTCTTTAATTTTGAATTTTGCCGCGCTTACTACATTACCAATGACATTGACAACTGACAAGCGATAGAGTCTGGGGATCCTTGGTCTGAGGTCAATGGTCAGTTGAGAGGTTATGGATAGCATTGTAAAAGAGATTTATTGTGATAGATTATAGATAAATAAGAATAATTGGTGAAAGAATAGACTTTAATTGTCGTTTCTTCGTTTTCAGGTAAAGTTATAATAATAGGGTAGTTAAATAAGTTATCGTATTTGTAAGAAACTAACGAAATAAAACTTCGTTTTCAGAAGCAACGCATGAGTTTATTTTTAACCTAAAATTGAAGGATAATATAATCGATATATTTATATGTTGGTATTTGCGTTTGTTCTGTCTCTGGTTGTAGAATATATATCTTTAAGTATTGTTTTCGCGATGCCTCTATTTTCTTATGTCCGTAACACAAGTACTTAAAACGACTAAGAAAGGATATTTAAAAAAAAAAGATGCAAAATTTTTTAAGTTATTCGATTTTGAATTAACGGGGGTGTAGAGTTAGTATGAATTAAATTTAGTTTCAATTGAAAGTCGTGAAACGAGTGTATTTTTCTTTTTGAAAATCATCCCTTAAAATGAGGTGCAAATTCAGTATGAAAGTTTAACAAACGCGGGTGAAACCGCGGGGCGCTGCTCGTGGTTTCTCGTGCTTATATTCAACAGAAATTTATTTTAAATGTAAAACATAAACAAACAAACAGAACAAAGTATCTAATTAGCAGTCTAACCAGGCGGGAGAACAACCGGTGGGCGCCGCAACATACCGAAACACGCTGAAACACGGCGAGACACGCCCAACTTCCGAGCATACAAATGTGCCGAGAACTTTTGCTGAACCTCCCTCCTCCTAATTAGAGGGAATTACGATCAAACTAACTGTTGCCAGTATGTTTGCGTGGCCTCACTAAAATGTAATCAAAGACTATAACCTTGTGATAGACAAACAAGGAAACCTTACTGTCACTTCTGATCTATCTCTACGTCAAGTTTCATACGGATCCGTTTAATAATACAAACAAGCTACAGTCCGAGTAGTCCGTAGACGCTCTTATAATAAGGATATCACTGGCACCTTGCCAACCTTGTGACTTGAAGATATTATGTCACATTACCCAGTAATTTCACTGCCTCTCTCACCATTCAAACCAGGAACACAGCAATGCAAACACTGCTGTTTGCCGGAAGGAATAGTTAAGGGGGAGGGACCTAATGCAGACAACCTTTGGACGACGACGACGAGGTCTACCTCAAAAATTTGAGTATTAAACATATTTAAACTTTCTCTTCTAATATTACTAATTATCACTTAATAACGCAAACTTTAGTTTATTCGCAATCTATACTTTCATCTAAATCAGTTCGCATACTAAGGTGTGATAGCGTGATAAACAGACAGGCATCGTTATCATCATCATCACAGCTGTCGTAAAACGTCTACTGGTGGACATAGCCGTTCCCTAAAGAGAAAGAAGATTTTTGCCCATAATTGCCGCGCTGGGCAGGACTAGTGGCAATCGCAAACTGTAGATAAGCGAGAAGTATTCTGCTGCCTATATCACCCTATTGCATTTGAGCTACGCCAGCAAACAGATATACCGCTATCTATTGTTTTTAGTACCTCAGTCGCCTTTTACGATACCTGGTACAGAGATACTATTCTGCCAGTACACTAAGGCAAAATTATAATATAAATAATTTTAGAATGGGTAAATATTTATAAATGAGATTTAGTTTTACTTAAAAACCGGCTTCATTGTTTACGAAAACCTAAAAGTGTTTGTATTATTCTATTCTATTTTTCTCGAATTTCGAGAGAGCGAATTTTGTTTTTGTCTACGAAGTTTTCTTATTTAATTTAACTAAGTAATTAGTTAATTCTCTATCACTATATAATGTTTATTTAGTAAAAACTATTTCTCCTCAAATGCAGATAACGGACTTGTTATATCTAATAAAATTTAATTGTCTGTTGTAATATCAAAATAACAAACTATTGTTTTAAATATATGCATGTGTTATAAATATATCATATATTAATAATTAAATTTTTTATTTTACTCTCTACAAATGATAACATGTAATAAAGGTTTATGAATGTTATGTACATATAAAGATATAAATCATTCGTGTTAGACTGGTGGTGGGACGTCCTACCCTCTAAAACTTAGCCAGATCTAAGAGGCTTCTACGAGCGGTCACTGATTTCATAAGGCAGACCGCATACAAAGGTCGTCTGCATTGGTACCTTACTCTCACCTATTTCTACCGCCAAATAGCAGTGTTCGCATTGCTGTTCCGGTCTGAAGGGTGAGAGACATAATATCTTTAAGTCACGAGGTTGGCAACGAACTCGTGATATCCTTGTGATACGACGATCATATAAAGGCTGCGCTGACGCTAACTATCACGCGGACTGTATGTTTGTTTGTTAATCTAGTCTTATAATAAAAACAGAAACCGTCTTCTCTAGAGTATACGTAAACTTCGGTGATCATCGCCATCTAGTAACTAGTGTCATGTAGCGGAACGATAGGACAGTGTGCAAGCACAAGGCCATAATGAAACAATTTTCAAACGCGTTTATTATTTAACTTTTCATTTGTTTTGATGTGTCAGTTAGTCGCGTTTAGAAGCTATTAAAATGTAATTTTATTGTAAGAAATAAACGCGAATTGTTAAATAATATTATAGGCACAAGGTCCTTAAGTAAGGTCGATTGTAAGTAATTATGTGAAAAGAGGTCTTACGCGAAATCAGACTTTTTTTCCTGACGAGCTTTATTAACGCTGGCTAACTGTGACTTCATTTTCAGCTTCATTAAGGGGCAGAAGCTATGATGCTCATTAATGAGTATAAATGGCGTAAAAAGTAGCATAACAGAGACTCTAACTCTTCCGAGACGTCATTTCCAGCGGATGGATGGGCTCGGCCGCTCGTGAATTAACGATCCTAAGCAAAATATCCTATCCAGGTCAATGTATGGTCAAATATGGTCAATGTATCAGGATACCTGGGTATATGTTATGTGAATTATTATTATAAACAAAAAAAATCCACAACATCTCATACTAAAACATAATTATAAACTCATAATAAAACCAAGAACCAATCCAAATTCATTCATTCATTCATTCACTCATGCGGAACATTTAGTCGGTTTCTACAGTGAAGTCTGACCACATCTCAGCCACTGCACAATTAAGTCTTCTGGGAAACACCGAAGTTCCCCGTGTAGACTTGATGCAGTTAGAGTTGTTGGCCGCTAAACTAATTTAGCAGTCTTTGTTTAGTGCTTAGCAAGTTTGCTCGGTGGTGTGGAATAACAACGTGGGATGGGCCAAGTTTGCGGAACACTTACACTCAAGCACTCGTCTCTTGAGAGTGTTTATTGCTTGGAGTGAGATCTGTTGGCTGAACCTTAGCAGCTGGCAACACCCTCCAGGTTCACCAGAAGGCCTAGCATATAAACAAATAAATATAAAAAACTATTAATATATATTCATGCCGCAGGTGTCGTAAGAGGTGACGAAGGTACCAGAACCGACAGATAACGGTGTATCCATCTGAAACCGTGCAGCTCAAATGCACAGGGAAGGAATAGGCAGCAGCAGGTGCCTTGTCGCAAAACCCGCGCTCTGTGATTGCCAACACGCTTGCCCGGCGCGGCAATTTATGGGCAAAATACCTCTTTTCTTGGAGAATAGGTATTTTGCCCATACCATGTCCAGCTGTGAACTTCTAAAAAATACTAAAATCTCTATATCTATCTCAATTATACAATGTCAATACATGCATCTTAGTAAAAAAAATGTTACAATCAAATCAACCAAAAATAAAGTAGAATTATCAGCGCCTAGAACTCACGATGGAAAAAAGACTGTACTGTTTGGGGGAGAACAGCTGTTCAATAAGCTACCTCCCACCATAAAAGAGTGTGAAAACATAACTATAATTTAAATTAAGTTAAAATTGTATTTAGAGTCGTGTACCTGCTAATTGTATATTTTTATGGGAACTTTGATAATACATTGTAAATTAAATGTAATTTCGTATTAGAGTAAAAATCTTTAATACAATAATAAATCAGCAATTAACACGTTGACCTGACTCCGAGACAAGTAGCTTCAAGCGTGTAATGGACATCAGGCAAGACAGGATTTACAATTATAACAATTAGATACATTAACAAACACAAAATAAATATTTGATAAAGGTTGGAATCGAACCTAACCGTTGACCAAATGGATACTGTTAAATTAATGAATCATTTTTTTTATTTAGATAAGTCGATCAACAGGATTGCGATCCGCGTGACAGTAAGCGAAGACGCTCGTGGTATCTATGGCATCACTAGCGTGTTGCCAACCTTGTAACTTGATCAGTTACGAGAAAGAACATCACCCAGTAATTTTAAAACACTGCTGTATGGCGGTAGAAATAGAAGATAGATCTGAGGTAGCAGAGCCTATCAACTCTTTATGAGATCTACCTCCAATAAAATAATAATAAACACATTAATGTAGATCAAATTTAAAAATATATAAAAAAAACAGTAATTATAAAGTACAATGGGTGGCCTTATCGCAAATAGTAATTTCTTCCAGGCAACCTTTGGATGGAAAGAGCGAATGAAACAAAGAGGTAGTGAGAGGTGTCAATAAGATCTATAGAAAATATATTAAATTTATATAATTTAAAAAGATTGTATTTAAGGAAATATAACTATAATGAAAGAAAGAGATCCTTCACTAACCGTTTAAACACGGGCAGGGACTGCGTGCATCTAATAATAAGCGGGAGTACATTCCACAAACGATCAGCCTGGGCCGTAAAGGACTTAATAAAAAACGTTGTGTAAGGCACAGGCGTTTTCAGTAGAAGGTTAATCAGATTTTAACTGGTCCAATGTCAAAGACGGTAGCGTCTCTATTCTTATTTTGTGCGACTGTGTTTGTGGGTATGTTCATATCATAATTCATTATAATAAATTCTCACATCTGATGATGGCACAACATAATGACCTGACTTTGTGATAAGTCGCTTAAAAGCACTTGTGTCACAGATATTAGACAACACAGGAATCACAAATATACCACTAAAGTCATATACTGGATATTTTGACACTGATAAAATACAAATATGCATCATATAAATATTTGTCATGGGTAAGGATCGAACCCAGGACCACTGGCGCTCAAGATACGATCACTACCATTTGCGCAAACGAGCCCGCCTTCCCTAATAACAGCATGTATTTATACAACTGTAAACCTAAATAAGCAGGACATTTACTCCTTTATTACGTCGATAACGTTCCGCCGACCTTTATTCCTCTGACACGATGGCGGGGACCCCCAATCGTCTGTATGTAGCCCACGTATTCGACCCACCCTAATTGTTTTAGCGAATGTAACATTAAAAAAAATGTTATTCCCGTACTGTTTGTATATTTTCTTTAACAACAAAATGTATGATTTTCTTTCGAGCAATGTATTGAAGACTGTGTTGTATCCAGTAATTTCTTGTACAGTTTTAGACGCTCATGTCGTCACAACGATATCACTAGCGCATTGTCAACCTTGTGCCTTTAGGATATTATAAAACATTGCCAAGTAATATCACTGTCTCTCTCACCATTCAAACCTGAATACAGCAATGCAAACACTGCTGTTGGGTGATAAAATAGGTGAGAGTGCGGTACCCATGCAAACGACTATTGTACGAGGTCTACCACATGTCAAAACGACTTGATAACTTCTTTAAAATGTGGTTTCGTAAAGAGAAGTTACATATAACTGTGTTTGTGAAATAATTGCCGTGTGCCATGTGGTACCGATTGAGTCAAAGAGTACCTCACCTTGTACCAGGTGTAGTAAAAGGTGACTGAGGTACCGGAACCGACAGATAGCAGAACACGGAAAGCGGATAGCGGAGCAGTGTAACTTAAATCCAATAAAGGGTAGGGATGGGCAACGGCATTCCTGACACGAAGCCACTCTCTGCGATTGCCACTTTGCACAACGAGGCAATTATGGGCAAATTTCCCCTTTCTTGAGGAGGCCTGTCTCTAGTAGTGAAAGTTTTGCGCTCTCTTTGATGATGATAATAATGAGAATATTATAGACTGCTAAGTGTTAATTTTACAATCGTTTGTGTGCTAAATAAATAAATATAATCAAAGTAATCATAGGTTCCACATGCCTGTGAAAGAATAATTTCAAGTTTGTAGACCGACTTCAGAGTTGCAATAGAAACCAATAATGCCAGAAACGCAAATCGGAACTATTTACACGTTATGCCGCCGCCATCTTGTTGGCCGCCATTTGCTTATTCGAATGTCGAGTTCACAAACCCGCGAAACATAAATCAACGTTCTGTTACATCGGCAAAACTATAAAAGTGCATTTGCGATGCATCAAACCTTTTGAGTTCGACTGAACGTTTCACTTTAAATCGTCTGAACGAAGCCTCGACTCGTGAAACATATGGGTCTACTTTAAAACAACTACCGTAATTGAAAACTGTTCTTGGCTTCATCCAATTCCGGTGCTTGTAGTGCAGTGCTGAAGAATATCTGAATCTATTTCATTTTAATAACGTGTAATTGTTTGTTTGTTTGTTCCTTAATATCAGGCACTGCTGATCGGATTTGTTCGGCGAATATATCTGAACCAGGTACAAAAGGTTATACCGTTTCAGAAGAGAAGGTCCATATCAGATGTACCAAGAACAAACGAGTACGTATGAAAAGAGTAATGCGAGTAAGGGAAGCGAGAGAGGAATGCCAAGATCCATAGTCTCTGCATACCCCAATGGAACACAGGCGTGATGTATGTATGGTTTAAAATATAAGTCGGTGTGAAATATATATACTTATTTATATCATGAAATCGGCAACAAGCATACGGTCCGATTGATGGTAAACGTGACCGCAGCTTATAGACATGTGTCACGTCAAGGATATCACTAGCGTGTCGCCAACCCTGTAAATTGAAGTCATGTCAAGTCAACACCATGTCATATTTACTCAGTAATTTATCTGCCTACCTCACTCTTTGAACCGGAACACAGCAACGCGAACATTGCTAGTTGGGGGTAGAAATAGGTGAGAGTGATGTACTAATGTAGGCGACCTTTGTACGAGGACAATCTCTTGAATTTGTCATCAAAATACTCTCGTTAATAACTTCATTTTATATAATGATAGATTTTTAATTTTAATATCGCCTATATTATTCCAAAAATATCATCATCATCATGATACCAGCCATTGGAAGTCTACTGCTGCACATAGGCCTCCCCAAGAAAGGGGGGAATTTTGCCCATAATTGCTGCGATGGGCAAGCATGGTGGTAATCGTAGAGTGTATCTTTTGCAACTGGGATGCTGCTGCTCATCCCCACCATGAGCATTTTAACTACACCTATGATGAATATGCCGCCATCTGTCGGTTCCTGTACCTTAGTCGCCTCTTACGACATCTGGTACAGGGGAGGTACTATTCTACTCTACCGGTACCCAACGGCAACCTACCGGTACCCCATTACAAGCGCAGGGTACTTATATCAGTCTAGTAGTTTTTTTATTTTGAGTGAGACAATAAACAAATAATCTTTTTCTCATTGTTTTGATGAAAGTTCTTTCTAACAGCCAGAAAAGATTTTATTCACGGATCATTTTATCTCTGCAACTGAAGGAAAATTTACTTTAAAACGTAATATTACCTGGCAGAAACGTCTGAGGACTCGGGACACAGGGAAAAGGGAAAAAAACGTGAAAGCAACTTGAGTTAGTCTGGTATTAGATTTACTAACTTAATTCAGACGGTCTTGACGTAGAGTCTAATGTAAGCCGACAGAAATAGACCCTTTAAATTCAGCTCTTTACAATCAAATAAGTATATTCATACAATATCCTATGCATTGACCTGAATCCGTAATAACCTTAATATTACAGGTATCAGGCAAAAGGAGAAGCTGACTTACTGCCTGAATGACTTACATATCAACTTAAACTTTAACGGTTAGAAACTTTAAATTTTGCACAGAGGTTCTATTTATAACATCGTCATAATCATTACAACCATTAGAAGTCCACTGCTGGACATAGTTCTCCCAAAGAAAGGGGGAGTATTTTCCTTAATTGCCACGCTGGACAAGCGTACTTGCAATCGTTGAGCGCAGTTCGCGACGGGTATGCTGCTGCCCATCCCCATCTGTGAGCTACCCTGTCTCGGATGGATATATCGCCATCTGTCGGTTCTAGTACCTCAGTCGCCTCTTACGACACCTGGTACAGGGGGAGGAACTAATGTACCGGTACCTCACAGCGAATTATTTTATAAAGCACACTATTTATAACGTAGGAAAGGATTTTTGCAAATACACCTCCTGAAGGGGGTAAAACAGGAGTTCAAAGTTAGTATACAAATTTGCTGTTTTTGAAGTTATTACAATTAAATTTATTAATAAAAGTTATTCATTGAAAGTCATAAAATACTTGTTAATTTTTTGATGGTAAAAGGGGGGTGCAAAGTTAGTATCAAACTTCTTGAATACATATTTTTAACCCCCATTCACAGAATAAACACAAATATATCATTATATACACAATAAATGGGGTGTCCTGGGTGGGGATTGAACCATATCTCTCTAAGCATGTTATGCTTGTGAAAAGAAGTCCAAGCATATTAAAATAATCCATATGGAAGAAACATTGCCTTAAGGTACCGGCAGAGCAGTACCCCTCGTTCAACCAGGAGTCGAAGGCTTCTAAGGTATCAGAACCAACAGATGGCGGTATATCCAACCGAAGCTATCCAGCTCAAATGCATAGGGCAGGGATGGCAAGCAGCATTCTCGACGCGAAAGCTGCGCTCTGCTATTGCCTATGCTATTCATGCAGCTAATGAATATGCAGGTGTGGCGACAGGAACCCAAAGTCACTGAGCACCACGACAGATGGCACCAGTAACTCAGTGAAGTGTCATCTCCATACTAGACGCACTCAACGCCGTACATACGCTGGATCGCGCTGACAAGATTTGTACCAACCATGTTATAAATCCGTGTGAAATGCAAATGCACACTCCTTTGCAGTCCAGCGAAATGACGGTCTCTCACACTGATCACATGATCGAGTCTTAAAGGCGTCGAAGGCGATCGCATTTTTTTGCAAGAACTCATTATCTCTAGTAAAAACTGGTTTTAATTAATGCCTTCGTTAAAACTAGAATATACCTGACATAATTGATTTTTAGATAAAATGAAACTATTAGAAAATATCAGCTATAGTCAGTCTCCTGTACTGGACATATATCTCCCTCCCCTTTATGTCGCCGTGCCGTCCAAAGTGCCGTGATGAGCAAACATGGTTGTTGGAATCCATCCCCACCCTGTGCATTTGAGCTACGCTTTTTGGTATGTGTATACCGTTTCTAGTACAATCGCTGCTTACGACGGATGTACAGAGAGAGCACTATTTTAGACTCTCATCATAGCCACTTGAAGCCCACAGCTGAACGTAAGCCTCTCCAAGAAAAGAGGCTTTTTGTCCATAGTTGCCGCGCTGGGCAAGCGTGTTGGCAATCACAAAGCGCAGCTTTCGCGACGGGGATGATGGTACGCATTCTCTGCATTTCCCCCACCCTCTACATTTGAGCTACACTCGGATGGATATATCACCATCTGTCGGTTCTGGTACCTTAGTCGCCTCTTACGATGGATACGATACCTTGAGCAGTGGGAGGTACTATTCTATTCTTCCGGTATTTCACAACTCTTTTAGAATTTTTTTTAGTTTTTAGACACTTTTTGACGAGCCCGATGGCGCAGACGGCCAAAGGTCGTGGGTTCAATACCCACCCAGGACATTTATTTTATATAATCATATTTATGTTTGTTCTACGTCCAAGTGTTAAATATATGTGTTCAAGTAATCTATTTGCGATATCTCTGTTGTCTGATCTCAGCAACTAAAGTGCTTTAAGCGACAATATCATGAAATCAGGTCAATGTATGAAATGGTGCGGGAATTTTTATTATAAAATTAATCTTTTTCTAACGTTTGGAGAAAATTCCAGTAAAGTTGATATTGGAACATAGATATAGGACAAGGCGTCTTAATATGAAGGTTATTAAGTAATTACTGGAGACCCCGACATGCACCGGGCTGGCTCGCTGCCAAGAGAGCGGGGCGATAGCCGCGGGGGGCGGCGTTTAGCTAGACATCTTTACTGCAATATTTGATTTATGTCATTAAAAAGTAGAAAGTTATATGTGTATGTATAGTTTGGTTATACGATTGTATGCGCCAAAGGTCGTGGGCTCGATTTCCATCCAGTATAAATATTAATATGATATTTATATTTGTCAGAACAAACTCCCAGACACACATACATATTTAACACCCAGACACAGACGTCTGGGTGTTAAATATGTGTATTTTAGTAGCGTATTTGTGATTTCTCTGTTGTCTGATGTTCGAAAGACTAAGCAACTTATCACGTGAAAAGTAAAATTAACATTAATAATTGATCACGTAAAATGATGTATTAGAATATATTAAGGTTTTATTAATTATTTTTACTGTTACGTTCATTTCAAATTTATTATTACATACATACATCACGTCTCTCCTATCAAGGTAGGCAGAGACTATAGACCTCCAATGGTTACAATCTTGGCATACCTCTCTCGCATCCTTTATACACGCCAGTTTATTCTTGGTACTACTAACCCGGCCCTTCTTTAATACCTCTTCTACCTAGTTAAGGTATGCTCGCTTAGGACGCCCTATACCAACTCTTCTATTCACTTTCGCTCTATATATTTGTGCATAAATTCTACTTTTATCCAACCTTTATACATTAATTTCTCTATTGCTGTCACAACATCATTTTTTACACCACATCGAGTTATAATCTCTGTTATTAAAGTAAGAATAAATTTCTTTCGAATTCTTTTTGTTATCTACTTAATTCATACCGTTCATAGAAACTTCAACAAACACGGATCGCCAACTAACAAAGAACATATTATGCCTAAGTATGTTTATCTAACATTATTTAGAATTTACATTTTCAACATATCTATTGTTCAGCTAAAACCAATAACTTAAGTTAAGCATTTAAGCAATCTAGACTTAACATTTGGAATAGATAAATCTACCGTTCGAAGCACTAACTTAGGTACGTAACTAGACACTAAGATTAATGACCACTCCGTTACAAATGGACGCTGACTGGAAAAGTCGAACCGATACGATTTGGGGGCGCATTTGAGGTTCTTGATCCTAGGTTAAAGGTTTGACTTTGTAAATAACTAGCAGCGCCCCTCGGTTTTACCCGAAAGGTTCCTTACCGATCCTATTAATTTTACTAATACACAATGCGTGAAAATACCCATTGGTTGGGATCATATCTATATTTTTTTTATTTGAATTCTATATTTATTTTATTTTGGGCAGGTCAACGTCTGCCGGGCAGCTAGTATATAATGAAAATGAAAAATAATCTTAAATTCTATCTATTTGTCTATTACGTTTTTAGCTTCCCACCGATAGATCAATTCTGATGACGTTCGTAGACAGACTTTATATCGCGCGGGACTCGATATAACGCGCAGTATGACGGGAACAATGGCTCAGGTGGTAGTAATCTTATCTTGTGCCAAAGGTCGTAGGTTCGATCCCCACCCAAGACAAATAATTATATGATAATATTTAGGGTTGCTATGTGTCTCAATGTTAAATATATGTGTTTAAGTAGTGTATTTGTGGTTCGTTTGTTGTCTGATGTCTGTAATATATGTAATTTAACCGACTTATATCGGAGTCAGGTTAATGTATGAGATGTTGTTGGAATTTATTATTATATAGACGACATCGCAGACATAACACTAGTCCTCATTAGATGACTGATGATGATCAAGGAAGTAATGTAGTACAAAATTAACTATGTAACAATTGATTCTAACATACGACATCTAACAAGTAATTGCTGATAAATAAATCAATAAGCTGAGAGGTACTAGCACAGTTTAATAGTACCTCCCACTGTACCAGATGTCGTAAGAGACGATAAAGATACCAGAGCCGACAGACGGCATATCTATCCAAGACAGTGTAGATCCAATGCTTAGAATGGGGATGGGTAGCAGCATTCCTATCGTGAAAGCTGCGCTCTGCAATTGCCAGCATTGCTTGCCTAGCGCAGCAATTATGGGCAAAATTCCTTCTTTCTTGGGGAGGTCAATGTAATGTAAGTAATGATAATGATGATGATAAAATCGCATCATACACGCAAATGTCATGTTTCTCTTAATCAAATCAGTTCTTTATTGCAAATAAAATGTTAAGTATTGTATAATATGTGGTATGGCAATCCATAATACTCGTTTATATTTTTTATGGCAACCTCTTTTAACGGTAATACATTAAACCAAAACTGTAATCTAAAAAGAAAAAGGATAAACTGATTGACTGACTGATATATCAACACAGGGCCTAAACTTAGAGGGATAGAAACTAGAAAATTCTTACACAGGGGTTTTTTTTATAACGTAATGAAGCACTAAAAAGGATTTTTGAAAATTATCATCATTTGGGGGTAAAACGGGAGTGTAAAGTTAATATCAAACTGAGCTGTTTTTGAAGTTATTAGAATAAAATGTAGTATAAAAGATCTTTATTGAAAATCATGAGACACGTGTAAAATATTATTACAAAATTCATCCCTTAAAGAGGTAAAAAAGGGGTGCAAAGATAGTATCAAAGTTCAACAACTCAACGCGGGTGAAAACGCGTGGCACATCTTGTAAGTAATATAAATGGCTTTACAAAGCCGTTAAAAGGAGTTTAATTTGAAGGTTTCCTTTTTACCAGGTCTACAAACAAGCATACAGTCTGTGGGATAGTAAGCGTCACCGCAGCCTATAGTCACACGTTATACCACAAGGATATCACTAGCACGTTATCAACGTTGTGAGTTGAAATAATTATATCACATTTACCCAGTAATTTCTCAACAGAACAGCAATGCGAAAACTTTTATTTGGCGGTAGAAATAAGACAGATTGAGGTACAAATGCAGATGACCTTTGTGCGAAGTCTTTCTTATGGGAATTTATAAGTTAAGCCGTGAAGCGTAAAAGACAGTCTATAATATTATCTTTACTAATATTATAATGCTGAAGAATCTTAGGAACCACTGGTTCGATTAAAAATCCAGGCTATATCAGATATATCACGCTAGGACTAATATATAAAGATAGATGTCGTTCGCGCCCCAAACGCCTGCCAACTTTTATCCGCAAATCTACTTTTAATCGTGTTATTTCGAACTTTTGTCTTTTTTAAATCACTCATTTTGTGGCCTCTCAGCCTACAACACCAAATTTGTGCAACTTCATTCAGATATTAAAACAGTTTGTGTGATAAGAGTATCTTCTGTTAACCCCTGAACCAATTTTAATAAATTTTAGTATATATAAAGATAAATGAGTGCGGTTGGAAAAGAAAATAGGCTTCTCGAATTCTCATGTAAAATTGGTCAACTATGATACAAGAAACTTGCCAGTACATGGCAAACAGCTTCGTTCCAATATGGAAATGAGCCTCCAAACAAATTCTTGGAACAAATCCGGGCGACCACCGAACCTGAGGCTTCCTGGCCGCGAGCCAGCACGCCTTACTGTGTTTTATAGAGGCGTGTCGTGCAAGTTTTTATTAATGCTTTCGCATTTGTGAATATATCGCATTGGTTTTTGGCCACCTTTAATACTTTCGCAGATTTATAGGTTTTTGCGGAAGTTTTACGTGACAGTCTCTATTATTTATACTGGCTTAATTAAATTGTTTACAAAAAAAATTTAATGTCATCAAAACGCGGTTTAATATTTTTGTTGTAAGTAACCGAAATGTGGAATCAGATATTTAAAATGTTAAATAAACCGCGTTGTAAAGCCGTTAAAAAGCAGTTTTATAATGAGCTATACCGGTAGAGTAGAATAGTACCTCACACTGTACTAGGTGACGTAATAGGCGGCTAAGGTACCCGAACAGACAGATGGGGGTATATCCATCCGTAACAATGTAGCTCAAATGCACAGGGCGGAGATGGGCAGCAGCAACCCCGTCGCAAAAGCTACGCTTTTCCCTTTCTTGTAGAAGTCTATGTCCACCAATATACTTCTAATGGCTCGCATGATGATAATGATAAACGTTTTAAAATAGTTCATTTAACTTATTTTTTTTTGACGTTTTTGTAATTCTTCATATCAGCTATTGGAAGTCGACAGCTGGACATAGGCCTCTCCAAGAAAGGAGGTTTTTTTCCTATAATTGCCGCGCTGGGCAAGCGTGTTGGTAATCGCAGAGCACAGCAATTGTTTGGAATAGATATACCGCCATCTGTCGGTTCTGGTACCTTAGTCGCCTCTTACAACAACTGGTGCAGTGGGAGGTACTATTCTACTCTGCAGGTACCTCACGGCTATATAGCTTATATATTAGAGAAACTACTCTATCGATATTCGAGCAACAGAACCATTAACGGCCATTATTTTCTTATATAAACGGCTTTAATATGGTTCATTTAACTTATTTTTCTCGCGACGTTTCAGTAATTACACAGCCGTTATTAAAAGTCTACGTTTATTAACCGTTAATGTTTCAATCTGCGACAGTCCCTTCCCGCCCTCCAATTAGTCCGTATTCCATGAGATTTTAAAGTTGGCAACAGGCAACCGTGACGAGGAAACTTTTAACACTTCGAGTCGTAATGTTTGCACACACGTGTCCCGGGAACGGGACGCGGGGCAAGGTGTACCGTAATTAGACGGGGACCGGGACAATTCAAACATTTGCCCGGGTACGACTCCGGAGGAAATTTACAGAGTCTCACATCCAGACACGTATTGGGTTATCTTGACATTCTTTAACGCATTTCACGAGGTAGACATAATACATAGGTCGTCTGCATTGGTACATCACTAGCCCGATTGAGCAGTGGTAATGATCGATTAGTGTTCGATTCTCACCCAGGACAAATATTTATATGATGATACTTGTGTTTGTTTTGTGTATGGGTGTTAAAAATATGTATTTATTTAAGTAGAACATTTGTGATTCCTTTGTGGTCTGGCATCCACAACACAAGTCCTTTAAGCGACTTACCACGGAGTCAGGTCAATGTATGAGATGTAATGGAAATGTATTTTAAAAAAAACTTATGAAAATATATTATTTTGAGAGGAGAAGGGTGAGAGAGGCAGTGAAGTTTCTAGGTAAATGCGACATTGTATCTTCAGTTTACAAGGTTATCCTTGTGATGACACGAGCGTCTATAGGCTGCCGTCACGTTTATCATCATGCTTGTTTGCTGACTCCATAACAAAAAAATGATTTGAAGATATTATATCACATTACCTAGTAATATCACTGCCTCTTTCACCCTTTAAACCAATATTGAATTAGTCGCTACACATCTATCCCTTATTGTCCCTCAATACACCTCTGGCTTCGAGTTACCAGCAAAGTTAGCATGTGCCCGAATCTGTTCCGAGTTAGTTTATATATACCATAGCAAATCTTAAATGGGCGAGACAACAATTTAAATATTTTGTTGTCTCGCTCTTGTTGTATATAGGTACATACATATTTTCAAATATGTATTTGAAAATATGATTTATTAGTTACTAGCTGTGCCCCATGGTTTCACCCGCGTTTAGTTGTAGAACTTTCATGCCAACTTTGCAGCCCCTTTAACACCCCTTGAAGGATGATTTTCGAAAAAAACATTTACTCGCGTCACATAACTTTCAATTAAAATTTATACTGAATTTCATTCGAATAATTTAAAAACATCAAAGTTTTATACTTTCTTTGTACCCCCTTTAACAACCTTGAGGGATGATTTTCGAAAAAAATTTAAACGCGTCAAATAACTTTCATGACGTAATGGTTGACTGGGAGATAATGCCATTTGCTTTTTTGATCGCAAAAACCGCTATCTATAATGGCTTCAGAGAACTCGTTGACTTTTCCAGTCCATAAGATGAATTAGCAATGCATTTGAGTGAGTAGCTTTGTAATTAAAGCAAATCACCTATTTCTACCACCAAACTCCTATTGTTCGCATTGCTATGTTTCATTTTGAAGAGTGAGAGAGGCAGTGAAATAACTGGGGAAATGTGACATTGTTTCTTCAGTTCAAAGGGTTGGCGACACTATAGTGATATCCTTGTGATAACACTAACGTCTGTATGCGGCCGTCACGGTTATCATAAAGCGGACCGTATGCTTGTTTGCTGACTTCATAATATATTAAAAAAGATTCATTTATATCAGTCTTGTTACATTTCTGACAGCAGTGTCTACTTTCGGCACATTTGCCAACTCATCGCCATATTTTTTGGTGAACAATTGCTCGTTATCGGAACTGTTGCCTAATTATTGTGTGCGATTCGTCATTATCATTACAGCCCTACACTGGTCACAGTCTACTGCTGGACGAGAAAAGGGGGAATTCTGCCAGTAATTGCCACACTGGGCCAGCATGTTGGCAATTGCAGAGCGCAGCTTTCGCCACGGGGATGCTGCTGCCCATCTCTACCCTCTGTATTTGAGCTATACAGTTTCGGATAGATATGACACTATTTGTCGTAAAACACAACATCCTAATGATTTGCGGTGTTTCACACTAACCAAAGTCTTTAGGCCTCGACTAGCTACCCTTGCTACGGCCCTGGAAGCAGTGTTTTCTGTCAGCACATTTGCCAACTCGTTGCCAGATTTGTTGGCGAACAATTGCTCGTCATTGGAAGTGTTACCTACTTAGATTGTAAACATGCAAATGAAATGCTGTCTTTCACCCTAACCAAAGTCTTTGAGCCACAACTAGCTACCCTCGCTACGGTCCTAGAAACAGTGTTTACTATCGGCACATTTGTGAACTCGTTGCCAGATTTGTTGGCGGACAATTGCTCGTCATCGGAAGTGTTACCTACTTAAATTGCAAATATGCAAATGAATTGCTGTTTCACCCTTACCAAAGTCTTTAAGCCTCGACTAGCTACCCTCGCTAAGGTCCTGGTAGCAGTGTTTACTGTCGGCACATTTGCCACCTCGTCGCCAGATTTGTCGGCGAACAATTGCTCGTCATCGGAACTGTTACCTACTTAGATTGCAAACATGCAAATGAATTGCTGTGTTTCACCCTAATCAAAGTCTAAACCACGACTATCAACCCTCGCTACGCTCCTGGCAGCAGTATCTACTCCGGGCGAAGTTGCCAACTCGTCGCCAGATGTGTTGGCAAGTTAGCACACGTGCGATCGTCAACACTCTAATGCTTTTGGACAACAGACGCCCGTGTGCGAGCAAACACGATTACCATAATTGCAGGGGCCGTATGCAAAAGTTAATTCGTTTATTTGCGTTACATCTTAAGAGGCGTTTGTTGATGTTCCAGCCAGTATTCAGTATTATTAAGATAATACGTATTTTATCATCGTCATCATTACAGCTATTAAAAGTCCACTCGACATTGAAAGGGGGAATTTTACCCATAAATTCCGCGCTGGGCAAGCGTGTTCGCGACGGGGATGCTGCTGCCCATCCCCATGATGGGCAGCACCATCCCCGTATGCATTTGAACTACACTGTCTCAGATGGATGTATACCACCATCTGTTGGTTTATGTCTTTATAATCTATACAATCATAATACATATATACATAATTGAATATGTAGATATATATGAAAAATACGTGTCACGGTGTTAATCCGCGATGAACTTCCTAACCACTGGACCGATTTTAATATTGTTTTGCTTACTGCATATAGTTTGATTCAACTTGAGAGATAGGATAGTTTATATCTCAATTTATCCTCACTTTGACATATTTCTACCGCCAAATAGCAGTGTTCGCATTACTGTGTTCCGGTTCGAAGAGTGATAGAAGCTGTAAAATTAATGGGTATTGTGACAAAATATCTTCAAGTCACAAGGTTGGCAATGCGCTAGTGATATCCTTATGATACTACGAGCGTCTATAGGCTGCGACGACGCTTACTATCACGCACATAAAAAGAAAAGTATATAGAAAGCTTCTACATAATTATGCAATAAAATATTACAAGTCTTATAAGAATATATGGACGATAAATGGGCATTATCCGTCTTTGATGAAACTTCTGAATTAATAGCTGTTTGAACAGTCCCAGGCGGGTGGAATCCTGTATACTAATACCGCAGGGCCGCTACACAACACTCGATAGGTATTAAAGGGACTGACGGGTACTTATCAATATTTCTTTAATAACATTTTTATACAAAGATGAAATTAGAGATTAAATAATTTGGGCACAACCTTTGGAAACTTTGGGACAATAGTCAAACAAAATACATACATCTTCTGACCCTGAGTAGGTAGGATGATGAAAAAAAAATTAACGGCTATAAACACTGTTTATTACACTTCTTATCTTTTCTGTTCGAAGTTTCGGTTTCATTACGGCAGCCATTCAGAAGAGTAGCCTGTGAGTTTGATAAACCTCAATTAATCGCGAAATAACACAGTTTATATTCAACGGATGGTTCGCAAATCTATTGTAATTAGAAAACATCCCCACTTCAATTGTCTTAGTTTGTTTTTTTTTTGGTTTGTTTTGTCTTGGTCGGTTCTGTCTTGGATTTCATGCATACTTATCTGGTGTGATGTCGATCTTCTAATAACTTACCTGAAAGAAAGAAATAAAAATCAGTTATTATTATGTTTAAATATTTAAAACAAAATTTTTCATTTAACATCAGATTCTTAGGCCGGACCCAAACCCGGACCTTTTCCTTTCCGAAATAAAGTGTAACCGAGACCAAAGTCGACCCGTTAAATCTTTTCAAGTGTTATCTTTACAGTGACGGTCACCGCCATTTCTTAAATGTTATAGGTAATCAATTTGCCGGGCCCGACTGCGTAAATGGTGGTGATCCAAACTTGAAGTGCCAAGGGCCAAAAATTTGTACAATGCATATTTGTTATGATTCCTCTGTTGTCTGATGTCCGTAACACAAGTGTTTTAAGCAACTTACCACGGAGTCACTAACACAGGACAAATATTTTTTTTAAGTCTGGGTGTTAAAAATATGTATTTAAGTGTTGTATTTGTTATTGCTGTATTATCTGATGTCCATAACAAATGTGCACAGGCTTATCTCGGAGTCTGGTCAATGTTTGAATTATTGTTATTATAATCTAATGTCAACACTGGGTTTTTTTATTAGACCAGGATAATTCAAAGTTACCCTAATAGTTCAATGTTACCCGAATTTACTGCAATGTATAAAAAAATATTTTTTATGCTATATTTACTGTATGTAATTATATAGAGTAGGTAATTTAATAGCTAATTGAAATAAATAAAACAATACATGTTGTTTTTTATAAAATATGTTTAATATAAGCTATCATTCAATCTTCAACGCCCTGAAAGGACCATGTCTTGTGACATTTTAGTGTTAAGAACTTATGTATACTAATATATACAACGTATACGTACAAAAATATGAAATATGATTATTTTACAGACAAAAAAGCCGTAGGATACTGGCAAAGTAGAATAATACCTCTCTCTGAATCAGGTGTAAGAGGCGACTGAGGTCCCGGATCGGACAGATGGCGGTATATATATTCGTAACAGCGCAGCTTACATACTACAGGGTGGTGATGTGCAGCAGCATCCTGGTCGCGAAGTGGCACTCTGCGATTGCCACCACGCCTGCCCAGCGCGGCAATTATGGGCAAAACTACCTCCATCTGGGGGAGACTTTCTATATCTGATATGATGAAAGACAAGACTGCCAGCAAAAATTTTTATATCAAAACTCTTTTACTCCAAACCAATGCCTAAACGAAGGCTTAGCTTGAAAGTTTCAAGCTAAGCCTTCGTTTAGGCATGTATCGGTTTCAAGTTGAAACCGATACACACTTTGAGAACCACTGGTTCACACGGTGTGTAAAATCAGATAAGAGCTTGCCCCACGTGTACCCAACATAATGATATTAAATATGATGTCTTATATCTCCATTTGAACGAGCAAACGCCTCATTTCATGCAAAATACTGCACAAGATATAGACAGTACGTGATAAGATATAAACAGGCAGTATCACTTGAGTTTTATGAGTTGTTTAATTTTAAGGGTTCCATACCTGAACAATGTCTATGGAACTCTATCGTGAAGTCTATTGCTACGCGATTGCAATAAGAATTTTAATACATAGAAAATAATAATAATACTTAACACCTGCCGTATTGTCCAAAAGTTTATAAAAGATGATCAAAGTTCACTTGGCCTAAGCCCGTCAATTTTAGTTATATACCGAAACACCCTCAGTGTTTTGAAAAATTGAAATCCAAAAATAATAATAATAATACACTTTATTGTACACCTAAATTTACAAACAATATTAATAGTATGTAATACACAGTGAAGTACAATTTGCGGCCTTAACGCATAGAGCGATTTTCTTCCAGGCAACCTCTGCATAGAGAATGTGTGGAAAACTTATTTAAAACACGAGGTAGTTAGAGGTGTATCAAATAAAAAAAATAATATTAACGTAAGAAACATTACACAAACTTTTTGAATTAAAAAAGAAAACTGAAATATATCTTTAAAGTACAATATTGGCCAGTAAGAATGATAAGTTCTAGAATCGAAGTAATTACAGCTATAAATAATACTCCTTCATTCTCTTCTTAAATATCGGCAAAGACCGCGCGCATCGGATTGTTAAGGGAAGTGCATTCCACAAACCAATTGCATAAACCGTAAAGGATTTCCTGTTGAATGTTGTGGAATGCACAGTTGCAATGCATTATATTTCGATGGATTCTGCAGCACGCACGAAAAAACATGACTCATGCGGCGTTACCTCGCTCTGAGGCGTTCCGTTTAAGGCTTGAAGTGCAAGCGAGAGCGCGGGACGAGCGACAAAGAGCCACAATCGGCCCAACGTTCGGCAGCGTTCGATATCTGTCTCTATCGTGCTCGAGCGAGCGATGCGCCCGCGCGGACCGCTGCTATATATATATATATATATATATATATATACTATAGCTGCTATATATGTATACATACAGTATTTTCTTATGTTTACGTTGTCACGTTCAACTATCGACAGTAAACCGACTTTACAGATAAAATAGCTACAAATAGCTACTAAATAGTCTACAAATAGCAAGTATACAGTCGTAATACCACACGGATATCACTAGCGTGTTGCCAACCTTGTGGCTCGGAGATATTATGAAACAAGGAATACAGCAAAGGAATTGAGGTACCGGCAGAGTAGAATAGAACCTTTCTCTGGAGTACAGAGGAATGTGTCGTAAAAGGCGACTAAGGTACCAGAACTGACAGATGGCGGTATATCCATCCGAATCAGTGTAACTCATATGTAAAGGGCGAAGATGGGTAGCAGCATGCCCAAAACAAAAGCTGCGCTCTGCGATTGCCAACACGCTTGCCCAGCGCGGCAATTATGGGCAAAATTTCTTGGGGGAATCCAAACGGCTGATATGATAATGATAAAATCATATGGCCTGATTTTATAAGTTGAGATATTAATAATTGATATTCAGAGATGAGAGCCACGATCTATTGGCTAATGTCCAAATATGCGATTACATGATGCTTATCACGAAGGCATCCCTGAGGCTGTGCCCGGCCCACCCGGGTTGGTATCTTCGGGCCATTACTAAAATGCGAAGTGCTTTTCATTCATTAACAAACGATACTTATAATATGGAATTAGATTATATATAGAATTAGATTATACATTGACTCGACGCCAAGAAAAGCTTACAGCGGCTTCGAGTTATGCCTGATACCTGAGACATGAAGATTTTTTCTAGTAGATATTAACTGAAACAATAATTCATCATTTTGTCGACTAAAAACTCCAAAAGTAATAAATAATATATTTTTGTTGAATAAAGTTATTATTAGATAGGGCACTGCGTATTTCTGTTGTATGACAGAAACAGGAATGAGACGTTTACTCCAAGATTTAAGGGTATCAGTGAAACGTCATGACAGTGGAAAGTAAGTAAGAGACTTCAGTTATTTACGTTACAATAAAGGCTTTGCCCGCGGCTCGGGTCGACGCGGCGCTCCGCAAAATTCTATTAATTCCTCCAGTCACGTAGATTGGTTGCGAACTCTCGAGCTGCAAGCGGATATAGACACGCTGTGAAACGTTCGCATCGAGATTGTTACACGAGCATTTTTAAACACGACAATAAATTAAAACCAGTTGTATTCAATTATAATAGGTGAATATTACATTTATATGTATACGATAATGATATATGACATAAGAAACTTTTGCTCAGGGATTCCTTTTGTAAAGATTTTTGAAGATTTACCCACTAAGTAGTAAAATAAGGGTGCACAGTTAGTGTGAAACTTTGGTGTTTTATGAAGTTATTCGATGAAATTCAGTATAAAGGGCCTTTATAGAAAGTCATGAAAAATATTTATTTCGAAAATCATCGCTTATGGGGTAAATAACTGTGCCCGTGACAGTAATCGTCACTGCAGCCCATAAACGCTCGTAATATCACAAGGATATTAAATCACTACCCGAAGCAGCATAGCGATCATTCGGGCGGGGATGAGCAGCAGCGTCCCACGAAAGTATCCTCTGAGATTACCACCACGCCTGCCCAGCGCGTCAATTGTGGGCAGAATCCACATCACTAGGGGAAGCCTATGTCCAATAATGAACTTTCTAAGGCTGAGGGAGGTGTCTCAAACTGGAATGCAAAACCAGCTTATATGGCAGTGAAGGTCACCAGGCCTCCTGGTCTTAGTTGCCTGGACAACAGGATAGGAATGGGCAGCAGCATTCCCGTCGCGAAGCTACGCTCTGCGATTGTCACCACGCCTGCCAGGCGCTGCAGTTATGGGCAAATTCCCTGGCTTTCTACAATGGTGACGTAAGTTATGTTTATTTAAAAGTTTAACAACACCATAAAAATACAAGATCACAGCTCGCACTCGCAAAGCATTAAGTTTATCGCTTGCACCGTCAGCAAAATAATTAAAGCCTTTATAGCTCCATCTAGCCAGGTGATGGGATCCGAAGAATTAATTAGTCAAAAATGTTGATAAGGCTTTCTCGCCCAAGTTTGCCTCTCGCCTCGGATTACGTCCAACAACTTTGCGCGGTGAGAATTTATCATGCCGGAAAACTCTATTTATTCGTTAACATAAATTGTCTGTTCGGAATTATAATTGTTTAATATTATCCTCCAGTGGGGTACCAGCTGAATAAAATAGTATCTCCCTTATACCAGGAGTCATGAGGTGTGACTGAGGTAGCGGAACTGACAGAGGGCGGTATATCTACCCGAAATAGCGTAGCGAAAATTTGGGCGGGTATGAGCAGCAGTATGCCACGAAGTTGCGCTCTGCGATTGCCAACACGCCTGCCCAGCACCCATAAAAGCGTACTGAATACTTGGGCGGGGATGAGCACCAACATGCCACGAAGTAACGCTCTGCGATTGCCACCACGAAGACCTCTAACAAAGGTCGAGTGCATTAGGACTTCGCTCCCACCTATTTCTACCGCTAAATAGCAGTGCTCTCATTGCTGTGTTCTTGCCTCAAGGGTGAAAGAGGCAGTGAATTTAATGGGTAATGTGGCATAATATCCTCAAGTCACAAGGTCGGCAACGCGTTAGTGATATCCTTATGACATTACGAGCGTCTAAAGACTGTAGTAAAGCTTACTATCACGCGGACTGAATGCTTGTTAGTCGACCTGGTCTAAAACAAAAAAAATGCTATTACCGTAGCTCGCACATACACCATAGGCTAAGATCCGTACATCGCTCTCGCCGGCGAGTGCGTGATATTCCCTCCCACACCCAGGCGCATTGGTGCCGCCAGGCGCATTCAACATTCAACAATCCAACGACGGTTGGATTCTACTCTGCCGGTATCTCACAGCAAATACTTGATTTAATATATAATATTTGATTTGATTGATTTGATATATATATATACCGTGAGAATATAAACACACATGTAATTAAAGCGCTTTCGTCGCTTAATCAGTTTATAAAAGCGCTTTAATTCCATTAGAATCTCCGTGTAAGACGAGCATCCAGCGTAACCCCACTCCCGTTAAATTAACATGCAGCTCACAAACATCGCGAGAGTAAGCCTTCTCGTTTTTAATTACGGAGCCCTAATCTCGCACTTTACTTCAAAATTAACAGTTACTTTGTTGTGAAAATTAATTTAAGATTACATTTGCCGTCGCTGTACGTGCAGATTTTAAACAGACGGGCCCGATGGCGTATTTGGGACTATCTTTGACGACGATGGGTCGTGTGTTTGATTCCCAGTCAAGTCCGCTCCAGTCTTCCACTTTACAGTCATTATTTTAAATACTTTAGAAATATTACAGATTCTAAGAAAACCTGTGCGAAGCCGGGGCGGAAAGTTAGTTAACACAAAATATATCTACAAAAATAAGGCCTAAGGATAAAAAAAATCTATTACTCTTACAGACTTTTTCAATCGAAAGAAAAAACCAGTCAATATCATTTATACCGCAAAAAAAGTCCTTTTAGACCTAAAGCTGATAATTTAAAGTGGATGGAAAGGTGGGGGGAGGTAACTGAACAGGGTGGGGTTTAAAAGAACTAATCTACTAGTTCCCAGGTTGTATTGCAAGTCTTTCATTTTCGCGTCCGCAAGCAGCGTTTTGTTTAGAAATCCTAACTTTCCTTACTTAACTAAAATTATAGATGCAAAATCTGTCTGTCGCACTTCATCATATCAACCATTGGAAGTCCACTGCTGGGCCGGTCCAAGAAAGGAGGAATTTTACTTTTAATTGCCGCACTGGCCAAACGTGTTGGCAAATGCAGAACGTAGCTTTCGCAACGGGGACGCTACCCATCACCGCCCTATGCATTTACACTGTCTCGGATGGTTATACCGCCATCTGTCGGTTCTGGCACCTGGGAGGTACTATACTGCCTGTTTTCACTATTAGAAAGTTACATTACAAACAAATATCAATACAGACGGCCACAATGGCGCAAAAAGTAGTGATCCTGTTTTGTACGCCAAAGGTCGTGGGTTCGGTCCCCACCCAGGAAAAATATTCATATGATGATATCTGTTTATTACTCCAGAAGAATGTATGTAGCTAGTGAAAGATTTTCTAAGATCGACTCAGTAGTTTTCCAAACAAACAAACAAAAATGTAAACCTTTTCCGTTATAATATTTGTATGGACAAACAAACAGACCCTTCCTCTTCACAATATTAGTGCATATAAGTAAATACCAGCCTGAATAATTTCCTAGGAGCAATGGCTTTGAAAACCTTCTATCTAGACTGGAGTCTCGCAAAATTTGTCAACTCGATGCAACGGAACGTAGCTTTTGAATTTGCGGTTGGGTAAAAAAACTACCGTAGAAGTATTTTGAGACCTGCGCTTTCACAATACGCGGCCCAGATGGCTGCGAGCGCCGAGGGATGGGACATGGTCGACAAACTTCAATAATATATCGATGAAAATATTAAAATCACTTGCAAATTCACACAACGTCTCTTTATATATTTATCTTATATTTTTTGATAAGCGCGATAGCGCAGACGATAGTCAATTAATCTTGCCCGCTAAAGGTCGTAGGTACAATCAACACACGTGACTTTCCCACAGAAACAGTTCTCATTTAGGGATGAAAGTAAATTTCCTCCCTTGTGAAATTTCACGAATATTGGTTCACTGGATAAAGTGTGAGGAGTTAACAAACAAACTTACTTTAAAAATTTTAATATTAGTTGAGATCATAATATTTTAATTGAATTGGATAATATTTATTTTTGATAAAAAGCTTGTCGCGAGGTTTAAGTACTCGTATTTATTATTCATATCCAATGATATTATTTACTTGATTATCTACACAAGTAGATGTTGCAACAAACTTTTTGTAAGAAAAATTGTTCCAAATGTGAAACAACGTTATGAGATTTAATAAAAGGTTGTTATCAAAGAAAGATTTATTATAATTTATTTAAATAAAATATTAGCAGTGTCCTGTACGCTTTATTTGCAATGACTGAAAAAGGCATCTAAGTTATAAGACCACAATAATTGTAAGACCGATAATGTACATACACTTACATAGAAAAATAAATTTATGGATTATAATTTTAATTACTTCTAATTATTTTTTTACTTTATGCACGTTTTTTAAATTCGCACCTTACAGCCGTGAGGTACCGGCGGAGTAAAATAGTACCTCCCCATGTACCAGTGTCGAATGAGGCCACTAAGGTACCAGAACCGACAGATGGCTGTATATCCATTCAGAACAGTGCAGTTCAGATGCACATGGCGGGATGGGCAGCAGCATCCCCGTTGCGAAACCAGCGCACTGCGATTGCCGACACGCTTGCACAGCGCGGCAATTATGGGCAAAATTTTCCCTATCTTGGGGAGGCCTGTGTCTAGCAGAGGACTTCCAATGACTGGTAAGATCATGATCTTCGTATTACCATTAAGTCTCCCTATTTTAGGCAAACGCTAAAAACTTACTTCGTCATATTGGGTTATTTGATATCCATATTTTAGGAAAAAAAAGCATGGGTGTCCCGCCATGTGGGATTTAGAATGATTTTACCCAGTTAACCATATCGTAGAAACTTAACGTGTTTACAAAATTATATTATGTATATATCTGATTAAAAATTGAGTAACAAGCTTTAAAAGCCCGCCACATTAAATTAAAAGTAACATCACAAAATATTTCGAGATATTTAACAAATCGTTTCATTTGATACCCATATTGTAAGAGTGCATTAAAAAATAATTGATCCACCATCTTGGCAATGCCGCCATATTGTATTTAGATATAGCCACACAGTTAACTATGCATTGTCATCCAAGCTGAGCGTTTAAACAAAAATTTAGCTCGATCGGCTGAAAACATCTGCTTCAGAATTGAGTTGCAAGATTTTACCTGAAAAAGCATACATATATTGCAAGTTAAAAAATTTAAAATCTAACAAACCCTAAACAACGTCTGCCGAATCATCTAATCTATATATATATAGCTATAGAGAAGCTGACTGTGTGACTAACTGACATAATATCGACGCAGGCCCTAAATAGCAAGGCTTAGAAACTTAAACTTTTACACAAAGGGACCCCCTTTTATAACGAAGCGGAGCCCTTAGGAAGCATTTTTGATAATTAGCCCAGTAAAGGTATAAAACGGAAGTGCAAAGTTTACATGTAATTTTGCTGTTTTTATAGTTCTTCGAATTAAATTCAATATAGATCATCCCATTTAAGGGTTTCAAAAAGAGGTACAAAATTAGTATGAAAGTTCTACAACTTATTTATTTATTCATTTAATTAACGCTGTTGAAATCCGCCAGGAGCTGCTCGTAAAAAAGTATATCCGCTACAATAAATAAGTATAAATAAGTCCACTGTAGGACATAGGCCCATAGAGAACTTTTCTCATAATTGCCGCGCTGGGCAAGCATGTTAGCAATCGCAGAGCGCAGCTTTCGCGACGGGGATGCTGCTGCCCATGCCCGCCCTGTACATTTGGTCTACACTATTGCGAAAAGATATACTGTCCTCTGTCGGTTCTAGTACCTCAGTCGCCTTTTACTACACCTGGTACAGGGGGAGGTTCTGTTCTACTCTACCAGTACCTCACGGTAATATATTAATGCCCTGCCCACTGCCACTTTTACTTACTAATCCGCCAGGCAATGTCGGTAACTTTGGTTCTGTTACGAATCTCCCGATTCCTGATTCAATCACGCAAAGAAACTCCAAGCATTGCCCTATCCTTTGCATATCTCGTCGAGTTTCTTTCAGTTGGCCAATAAGGCCAATGGTAAGAGACCATGTTTCGCAGTCATAGGTCATCGCTGGTAACACACATTGTCAGATATGTATATATTTATTTGAATATGTGTATATAAAGCATGTTGCCATCACTAGCGCCACACGGAGCAGTCGCAGTCACGAGTGCCCTCGAGCCAGGATTGTCGCATAATAACGTCTGGATACTGTGATTAAAGTCGCGTGATCACATTCCGATACGGAACAGTGACCGGAATACTAGTATCTGTCTGAGGGATTAAGCGGCATCGATGGAGGCTTTAATGGATCGCACCGGATCCCTGGATTAAGTCGGACCGGACCGGATACGGCGGATGAAATCTGTTTCCTCATCTATGTATCCATTATCTAACATTTTCGCATTCACCACTCATAATAACACTACTATTTTAACAGCTTTAAAACACGATTTTTTCTTACTTTTTTTTGACTATACATTTTTAACTAAACACGCAGAATTTCAAACAGAAAATATAATAAGATAATATTTTTCTAGTATTTCTAGCTTGCGTAATTTCTGTAGATCTGTTTGCCAATCGACAAAGGCCTCCAACATTTTCCAATCTAACCTTTCCTAAGCCACTCTTCTCCATGTGAGTGACATTGCCACTTTTTATGTCATCATCCCACCGTTTCTGTGGTTAACCTCTCCTCTAAAACAAAAGCTAATAAACCGTTTTAATGCCTTTAAAAGAGTACATTAATAACGATTTGAAGATTTCTAATTTTCTTAACAATAACGTTAATGACATTTTAATAAAGTTATTGTTAAGAAAATTGGTCGTCGTTAATGTTTCTATCTTGTGCGCCAAATGTCGTAGGTTCGATCACCACTCAGAACAAACACTTATAGGATAAACGTTTGTGTTTGTTCTGTTTCTGGGTTATTCATAAATGTTTGCAAAAAATACATTTGTAATTCCTGCGTTGTCTGTTGGTTACAAATGCTTACACTATGTATCTCGGATTCAGGTCAATATTGAGATCATCACATCAGCCATTGGAAATCCAGCTGAACATAGACCTCCCCAAAATAGGGGAAATTATGCCCATAATTACCACGCTAGGCAAGCTTGTTGGCAATCGCAGAGCGTAACTTTCGCGATGGGGATACTGTGATATGTCTAGCAGTGGGCTTTCAATGGCTGGTATGATGACGATTTATTTTAATTATTACACACATTTTGTCTGAAAATTATCAAAACCACGAGACTACATTGAAAAATCACTTATATCGCGTTATCAATTATATCCTTTTCTTTTAAGATTTATGTATTCCCACAACACCTCAAAACTTTACCTGACTCTGTGGTAAGTCACTCAAAGCACTTGTGTTACGAACGCCGGACTACAGAGCAATCACAAATATAATACTTAAATATATATATTGCAAGAATTAAAATGGATATTTGTGTTTGTCCTTTCAAACACAAATATCTTCATATAAATATTTGTCCTGGGTTGGAATCGAACCCACGACCCCTGGCGCATAAGATAGGATCACTACCATCTGCGCCATCGGGCCCGTCATATTTAAAAATATCAAAATATGTAAACCACCATCAATTCAATGCAATCCACCATTGATTCAAATCGCAAGTGATACTCCTCGATGCGCCCTCTGTCGAATTTCATTAAAAGCTTTTTAAATAAAAAAAAAGATTAAATGTCATTTTATTACATAATGAATATCAATAATTTAATAAATATATAACACGCCGTAGTTTCTAATTCGTCCGTTTCATATCCGTTGAAATATTTGAATTGTAAAGAGAGGAGGTAGCCCGACTGCTATCGGTTCCAGCCCGCCTCCCACCCTTTACCCCCCTTAAGCGGATTACCGACTCGCTCCAGGACTAATCGTGACCCACCACTTAATACCCTGGCTCCGCTCGAGTCTAGGGTAATGTAAAATTGCGGTTATTTTTCTGCTTTGTGGCTTGCTTCGAGGTTGAACGATGGTCGGCTTGAGGTTCAGCTTTAAATATTGTATAAAGGAATTTCATCCGATATTTCAGTATCAGAGGAAAAATGTACACTGAAATAACACTGAAAACCGAGAGGTACCGGCAAAGTAGAACAGTACCTCCCTCTGTACCAGTTATCGTCCGACTAAGATGCTAGAACCCACAGGTGGCCAATTGACCTAACTCCGTAGTAAATCGCTTAAAGCATTTAAATACGTATATAAATTACCCAGAGCAAACGCAAATATAATCATATAAAAATTAAATCTGAATGGGAATCGAACCCACGACCCTTGGCGCACATGAAAAGATCACTATCATTTGCGTTGTCGGCCCGTTTCTTTTCTCTCATTTCGACAAATCATTTTTATTCATATAAATTAGATTCCAACGAAAAATGATTGCTATTCAGCGTTTATCAAATAAAACCTCAACTGTACTTACAAATGACAAATCCGATAATGCAGATGGCAGAGATCCTATCGTGAGCGCCAAGAATCGTGGATCCTATTCCCACCCAGGACAAATATTTATATGGTGGTATTTGTGTTTGTTCTATGGTGGTATTTGTGTTTGTTCAATATATTTACTTAAGTAGTTTTTTGTGATTCCTCTGTTGCCTGGCGTCCGTTACCAAATGATTTAAGCGCCCTACCACGGAGTCAGCTCAATGTTTGAGTTGTAAGAATTTGTTTATTACTACTATAAATGTATAGCATGAATATAGTTAGCTATAGCACGCGACCGCCACGAGCCATAAGTCACGTTTGTTTTGACCGAGGAAGTAAATATCGGCTATTGAGTTACCGCACTCTGTAACAAGTTGCGTAAACGGTTTCTCTAGACGAGCCGACGCGTAAGATAATTGTAGCTAAGATAAGGCCACTGTCTACTGGCAAGCTATAAAAATAAAATAACATTAAAGATATACTTACAAGGACAAAATATGTCTCAATTTTCCAGCTGGACTCGAACCTACATATTTTCCCAGTGGGGGGGCTGCACTACTGATATGCTACCAAGATTATAGAGACTATAAATATCATCATCATACCAGCCATTGGAAGTCCACTGCTAGATATAGGCCACTCCAAAAATGGCGAAATTTGCTACCCCCGCTCTGCGCATCTAAGTAACACTTTTGGGGCTATACCGCCATCTGTCGGTTTTGGTACCTTAGTCGCCTTTTACGACACCTGGTACAGAAGAGGTACTATTATATTTAGCCGGTACCTAACGGCTTATGATTGTTTGGTAGTAATTCCGTATTAGGTTGAAGCTTTTCAACTGAAATATATTGTTAATTCCGCCATTAGAATAGATGCAATATGATAATTAAAAAATCTTAAATCTCATATATTGATTGACTCCGAGATAAGTCGCTTAAAGCACTTGTTTACGGACATCAAATTACTAAGGAATAACAAATATATTACTTAATACATATTTTTAACACCCAGACACAGGACAAACACAAATATATTCACATAAATATTTTTGTCCTGTGTGGGGATCGAACCCACGACCCCTGACCCCCTTTAGAAATGACTTTTAAAAATATTTGTAACATATCTCATGACGTTCAATGAAGAATTTTTAATGCTGTATTTAATTCAAATAAGTTCATAAACAGCAAAGTTGCATAACAACTTGACACCCCCGTTTTACCCCTTTAGGGACCGAATTTTCAAAACCCCTTTCGTAGTGCTCCCCTACGTTATAAAAAGAACCTTTGTTCAATATTTCAAGTTTTTAACCCTTACGGCATAGTCGCTGCGTGGATACGTCAGTCAGCTTCTACTTTTATATACATACATTTATTATAATGCTTAAGATTTTGTTGGTTTGTTTGTTCCTTTGAGCGCGCAAATCTCAGAAACTGCTGGTCCGATTTGAATAATTCTTTCCGTTTTCGATAGTACATTTTTCGAGGCTACTTAACACAGTCGCTTTTTCACGCGACACGAAGTCGTTGGCACGAAATGATAGTGATCCTTCCTTATGTGCTAAGCGTCGTGGGTTCGATCCCTACCCAAGACAAATATTTATATAATGATATTTGTGTTTGTTCTGTGTCTGGGGTAAAAAATAAGTATTTAAGTATTATATTTGTAATTCCTCTATTATCGGATCTATTGCCCGTAACACAAGTGCTTTGAGCGACTAACCACGGAGTCAGGTCAATGTATAAGATATATGAATTTACCTTTTTTTAAGTTCAGGGTAGTTCTCTGCATAAAACCTTTAAAGTTATACATAGCTTCATCAGTTTAGTGGACACGGGCCCTTTCTTAGTCAAAGTGGGTTATAATGTCAAAATTATAATAACTATTATCGGATCCGCCTGAGTTATGGGGCCGATAACCGGCCGCCCTTTGACGTTAGCTTCCGGTACTGCAATCCAGTTAATTTATTGCATTTTAAATGTTAGCAGAGGGGTAGAGGGGTAAGAAGCGTACTAGAACCGAGAGATGGCGGTATATACATCGGAATTGCAGCAGGGCTGGGATAGACAGCAGCATTCCCGTCGCGAAGTTACGTTCTGCGATTGCACCGCACTTTCAAAGCGCGGCAATTATGGGAAAAAATCTCTCTTAGACTTCTAATGGATGATGATGATGAATTTTAGTAGCGGAGTGGAATAGTACCTCCTTCAGTACCAGGTGGCGTAAAAGGCGATCGAATAGAGGTATACATCTATCTTAAAAAGTGTAATTCGAAGGCAAAAATGCTCTCTGCGATTACCACCACGACTGCCAAGTACGGCAAATATGGGCAAATACCCCTATATCTCGGGTAGGTTTGTGTCCAGCAGTGGACTGCTGGCAGCGTGCCTGATGATGATACTAAAAAACATTTCGTTAAAGTTGTTTGTATCAATACAAGAGTATTGATTACAATTTTTATTTAGTTAAGTTGTTTGTTCCTTTAAATGCATTAATATTTATTACAAATTTCATTCAATATAATTTAAAAAAAAATTTTTACCATGATAAAGGTTATTATCAAAAATTACTTAAATTGATTTCACCATCATCAGCATATTAGCTGGAAGACGTTCAAAAAAGGGACAATTTTACTCATAATTGCCGAGCTAAGCGTGATGGCAATCGCAGAGAGTAGTGCGACGAGGTTTCTATTGCCCATCCCCGCCCAGTACAATCTATCATCCCCTGCACATTACTTTACCCAGTAATTTCACTGCCAACCTCACCCATCAAACCGGCAGCAATGCAAACACTACTATCTAGCGGTAGAGATAAAGTAAGGTACCACTGCAGACGACTTTTGTATGAGGTTTAGTAATGTAATAATATCTAAGGAGTCCACACACAACACAAGAGCCTGTATTGTGACAAGCGTCAGCGATATATCCGGTTTGATACCCGGATATCAGGTGGATTAAAGGGTGGCCCATCAGTGTCCAGCACGGTCGTGAGACAAGCAGGATTAAGTCGCGTCTTAGTCGGGTTGTCCGCTACATACCGACATACACCTACAACAATCCGTCTGCCCTGTCTGTATGCACCAATAAATAAATTCGACCCTACATTTGGAGGTTTCATGCATAGAAAATGTAGGATTATATTTAAAATTATATTCATCATACCAGCTATTGAAAGTCCACTACTGGATATATGCCTATCCAAGAAAGGAGGTATTTTGCCCATAATTGCCGCGCTGGGCAAGCGTGTTAGCAATCGCGACGGGGATACTGCCCAGCCCCGCCCTGTACATTTGAGCTGCACTGTTTCGGATGGATCTACCGCCATCTGTCGGTTCTGGTAACTTAGTCGCCTCTTACGACATCTGGTGCAGTGGGAGGTACTATTCTACTCTGCCGGTACCACACGGCTACGGTGTGATATATAAGTATTATATTTATGATTACATAAGTTTGTTGTTCACAGAAGGATCATGAAAATTGCCTTTTTGAATAACGGAAGTATAATGAACAAAGAACGATCTAACTTATAATCTCTTAAAAACTCTCTTCATAAGGGTTATATATATTTTTCACTCAATAGCATTTTCATTCTCGCAAATCCTGGATTCTGTATAATTCAACTCAATTATTTCAATTGACGGGCCCGATGGCGCAGATGGTAGTGTTCCCATCGCAGGACAAATATTAAAATGATGGTATTTGTTTGTTTCGTGTCTGGGTGTTAAAAATATGTGTTTAAGTAGCATATTTGAGATTTCTCTGTTTTCTGACGTTCGTAGCACAAGTGCTTTAAGCGAATCATCTCAAAGTCAGGTCAATGTATGAGATTAATTATTATTATTATTATTGACCGTCGACAAATCCACCAAATCTCTTCTCTTCCTAGCACCAGATATATATGTACAATGTATAGGCAGAAGCAAGAGTTGGCACAAATCAATTAACGAAGATTACGCTCAAAATATTCAAACTCAAGTTTGCAAACTTTGTTTGACAGAGTTGGTCCCGACGATCGGGACTCGCTTCTACCCAAATATGGAACTTCGGAGGATTTCACTGTTATTGATAAGTATATTATGCATCTATACATAAAAATAAAATTAGAGTGTCTGTTTGTAATATTAAAATAACCGCTTTCTATTACATGCATTTGAATGTATTTACGGTACATATACCAAAATATCTTTTCTACAATTTATGTCTGTCTGTTTGTTCCGGTTAATCTCTGAACCGATTTGGACGGCTGTTTCACCACTGGCTGATGGCTTTTTTAATAAGGAGTAACTTAAGCTATATTACGTCCGAAAGGAGCGGAAATTTGATTAAAAATGTGGCAAAAACGGACGAGAAATTTACGTTCGTTGCTAATTCCACGCGGACAAAGTCGCGGGCACAGCTAGTCTATATATACAACTAGCTGTGCCCGCGACTTCGTCCGCGTGGAATAGTTTTATTTTTGGTACCATACCTCTTTACCTTAACTTAGATACACTTTGAATGTCATGTTTATTTATATAAGTACCTTCACCTTCACACCTACATGGACACTACAGAGCATAGGTGCCTATAAGAACAGGCTAGTCCTAGTTTAGGTACTTAAGTATCAAAATGTATTTTAGTTTAAGTTTCCTTTTGTTGTTGAATAAAGTTATTATTATTATTATATCGAATCAATGGCTTAACAAATAAGTTTCAAGTTTCTAGCTCCAAAAATAGCGATACTTCCATACAACTTTTCATCCCCCCTTTCGACCCCTCACAACCCTTTCTCGGGGTCTAAAGAAAGACAGGGTCCAAATTCAAAATCGGTTTAGAGGTTTAAGCGGAAAAGCGTAACAGACAGACAGACTTACTTTTGCATTTATAATATTAGTAGGGATAGTAGGGATTATAATAGAAGGTCCCGATGGCGCAGGTTATAGGGATCCTATAGTGTGCGGCTAAGGTCGTGTATTCGATCCCCACCCAGGACAAATATTTATATGATTTATATAGATTCAGAGTATTTATGTAATATATTTGTAATACCTGTTGTCTGATATCCGTAACACAAGTGCATTATGCTACTTAATATTGTGCACGTGTGTGTACTTAATATTATAAACTCGTGGCTTCGATCCTTACCCAGAGCAAATAATAATATCGTGAATATTTGTATTTGTTCTGTGTCTGGGTGTTATTGATATGAATCTATGTATTATATTTGTAATTCCTTTATTGTCTGATATTCATAAAAAAGGTGCTTTAAGTTACTTATCTCGAAGTCCACTGAAAGTATGAGATATTGAATGAAATGAAAAACAAAATATTTTTTACATACATAAATTGTACAATTCAATATATTTATTTTAGTATTAGTATAATAATACTGGGTTGCCGAGGTAGCGGCAGACCAGAATAGTACCTCCTTTTGTACCAGTTTTGTAGCATGGTAGTAAGACCAATTTGACTGTCAACCATGTGACTTGAAGATATTATGTCACATTACCCAGTAATTTCACTGTCTCTGTCACCCACTAAATCGAAAGACAGGAATGCGAACACTATCATTTGGCAGTAGATGTAGATGAGAGTGAGATACCAATACTGACAGCCTATGTCTACAAAAAAGTAACTTTTATCCAGAAAAGCAAAACAGTTCCCGAAGGAAATAACGCGGGCCGAAACATATCAATTATACATATCCGAGTTAACATAAACATCTGCGTAACTTTTCAGCTCCAAATATTAATTTAAACCGACCCTCAGTTCTGATCTTCTCAAGCGAGCGTAAGATTTCTGGGAACCAATAAGCCCTCAGGGTCCGGAAGCGGTTCTAGAAACTAAGATATGGACATGGCATTTCTGGTGAGTGAAAAATCATGGCCGCTTGGGAGATGAAAGCTTATCTGAGCTTGTTTGTAATCAAAACTGTAGAATATGCGGTCCGTTTGAGATGATATGTGAAACTGCCTGCGTAGATCGTTAAGTACATACATACATACATCACTATTTACTTCCACTTGCTACGATCTTAGTATTCCTCTCTCGCTTTCTTTACTCGCATTAGTCCTTTCATACACGCTCGTTTATTCTTAGTACTTCTAACCCGGGCCTTGTTTAAAAACTCTGTAAAGTTCAAACGGCACTATATCCAACAACTTTTTATTTCCGTTCAATATATCTTCCATAGGTCCCATCTCTCGGTAAAAACACTTTCCAGATACAGGAACTTTTTCACTTGTTCAACGTTCATGCTTTTTCTTATTTTGAAAAATAATCTATAACAACTGCACAGAACTGAGCAATTCTTTTTTTATTGTGTTTGCAACTATCAGGACAATATATGTACAGGAGCAGGAAGATTACAATATAAATAAAAACTATACATATAAATTAAATTGGATTGTCTGTTTGTAATATTAAAATAACGACTATCTACTATACGCATATGCATATACGGTACACATACCAATTTCTTTTTGTTGTCTGTCTGTCTGTTTATTTCGACTAATCTCTGGATCAGCTGGAACGATTTGGACGGAACTTTCACTAGCAGATAGCTTACGTAATAAATAGTAACTTAGGCTACATTACATTGCGCTACGTCTAAAAGAACGGAGCATTGATTAAAAATGTGGCAAAAACGGGCGGAAATTTAAGTCGTTGCGAGCGCTGCGTGGAAGTTTGTAGTTCGAAAGAAAATATGCTGGCTAAAGTCACAATTCGACGCAAACAAAGCCGCGTGCACAGCTAGTAAATAATAGTTATAAATAAAATCATACAGCATCTCATACAATGACATGACTTCGAGATAAGTTGCTTAAGACCTTGTGTTACGGGCACCAGATGACAGAGGAAACACAGATGTAATACTTAAATATATAAAACAAATAGATGGCGTCGGCTACCGGCGGAGTAGAATAGTACCTCCCTCTATACCTGAAGCAGTGTAGTTCAAATGCAACAAGGAGTGGTTCGACAGACAAGCTACCTTTTGCGACTTGTTCAGAAATCTTATTAAGAAGTAATATAATTAAGCAATCACTTATTATTTGAGTCGAAATCCGCCATCAAAGTGAATTTATGCCCAAGCAACAAGAGTTAAACACCCAAATTAAACAAATCAATATACATGGAAAGTAATCCCGATCGAGATAGCGAAGGCCCCCGCCGGCGGCCTGACTCAGCATAACTTAGCGAATGTTTGCCCGCACCGTAAGTACATCTTACTTAGAAGGTCTACAATATTGACGGGCCCGATGGCACTGGCGGCAGTGATCCTATCTTGTGTGCATAAAGGTTCGATCCTTACCCAGGACAAATATTTATATGATGATAATTGTTTTTGTTCTGTGCCTGTGTGTTAAATTTACGTATTCTATCATATCAGTCGTAGAAAGTCCACTGTTTGACATATGCCTCAGGGGGGCCCCCCTGACTTACTTATAACTGGGCATGCGTGGTGGCAATCGCAGAGCGTAACTTGCGACGAGGATTCTACTGCCCATCCTCACCCTGCAGTATTTAAGCTGCGCTGTTTCGGATGGGTATTCCGCCATGTGTCAGTTCCGGTACCATAGTCTCCTCCTACGACACCTTTCTACTCCGCCGGTACCACACATCGAACCCACGATATCACAAGGATATCACTAGCGCGTTGCCAACCTTGTGACTAGGAAGATATAATTGCGATAACGCCCGTCTACTATAATTATTGTTTGGTGAACAATAAATAATAAATTTATATAATGATATTTGTGTTTGTTCTGTGTCTGGGTTTGAAATATATGTATTTAAATAGTATATCACATGAGACAACACAGAAGTCACAAATTCCTGAGTTGTCTCATGTCCGTAACACAAGTGCTTTACGCAACTTATCACGGAATCAGGTGTATGATATATTGGGGGAATTTATTTATTTAATATTATAACGTGTGATTATTTCAACTAGCAGTCTATTCGTATTATCAGCGAAGACCGTTTGTAACAGACACCGGCATCATTAAGTTCTATCTACCGATATAAATCATAGCAGGCTCCCAACTTACACCCGGGGATGCGAGGGTGCGCGCATCCCCCCGCGCCCTGAGAAATAGCACGCATCCATCTCACCACACGAGTGACACTCGGGCACGGATAAGTTCGGGATATAGTCCAAGAGTATGTTTCTCTTCCGAACATTAATTAGTCGATAAAAATAATAAAAATATTAACACAACATCTCATATATTGACCTGACTCCGAGGTAGGTAGCTTAAAGCGCTTGTGTTACGGACATCAGACAACAGAGGAATCACATATATCATACTAAAATACATATTTTTGACACCCAGACACAGAACAAACATATCGAACCCACAACCACTTGCGCATAAGATAGAGCCACTACCGTCTGCGCCCTCGGGCCCGTCAATAAGATAACTTCATCAATTCATCTTGTAATGGGTCAATTTGTCTATTTAAGTACATAATATGTTTTTTCTTTATGAATCCATTGGCCTTTTCAAATTTTACTAAACCAACAAACATACCGAGACCGCGTGATATTAAGAGCGTCAACTCCTGTACACGCTTATATCATTAATAGGATATCACTAGAGCAAAATATGTCACATTACCCAGTAATTCCACTGCCCTTTAATGCGAAACACAACAATGCGACCACTGCTGTTACACGGTATAAATAAGTAAGGTACCTTTGCAGGCGACCTTTGTATGTATAGCTACCTCTAAGGTTGTTTTAAAATGGATTTTTTTTCAGTTGATTCACTTATATAAATATTTAATTTTTTTTAAAGGCGCGTCACAATTATGCATTGTGCGCCAAAGGCTCGATCCCCACCCAGGACAAATATTTATATGAAGATGTTTTTGTTTGTTCTGTGTCTGGGTGTTAATTATATGTATTTAAGTAGTATATTAGAAAGTCCTCTGTTGTCTTATGTCCGTAACACAAGTGGTATGAGCGGCTTATCCTGGAATCGGTTCAATATATGATATATTTTGGGAATTTATTTATTTGTGTAATAATTTTGAAACAAAATAAATAGTTTCCACAGGGACCATTTAATCCAACACAACAACCGACTACATGTTCAGATCAGCATCCCATAAATCTCCCGGATTCTTTATCCGGAGTGGGGCGCAAACATCTTCCCCGGGAAACAGGGGGCCATTAATCTGTTCCAGTTGTAAGATACACATGGCATATATTTTAACTGCCAGTTGTGTGTCCGCGGAGTAATTACGACGTTGTTTATATGTATATTTATTGACCGCGGTTTTGCTTGCGTAGGCAGACAGGCTATGATAGAACTATATATTGTGAAGTATAGCGTGAGGTACCGGCAGAGTAGATTAGTACTTCCCTTTGTACCAGGTGTAAGAGATACCAGAACCGACAGACGGCGGTATATTCATCTAAGAAAGTGTAGCTCAAATTCACAAGGTGGGGATGGGCAGTAGCATCTGCGAAGCGAAAGCTCCGCTCTGCGATTGCCAACACGCTTGCGCAGCCTGACAATTATGGGCAAAATTCCCCCTTTTTATGGGAAGCCTATATCCAGCAGTGGAATTCCAAGGGCTGATATGATAATGATAGTTAAGACAGGACGAAGTCTGTCGGATTACAAGTAGTTATATATGCCTTATGTGAATTGTGAAAATATGAAATAAAATATGTATATCGTGAAACAGTTGCAAAAAGAAACCAACCCTAAACCGACAGATGTACGCGATTCATCCCCGGGCCGACGCGTGTCGCGGTAATGTAGGCCCTCTCAGTTGCGGGGTCGTAAATTCACTCCTACGAAAATCAAAATTATTTGGATGGTGAAAGGCTTGCGTGTGTAAGCTAATTGTCAGAGACGACACGATAAGATAAATCACATAAATAAACTGCTTTTTACTGAATGCAAGATATTTTTATATATCTACCGTGTATACATTTTTTTGTCTGTTTATTTAATAATAAGTAGCTATATCAAATCCCGCTACGACTGAGCTAGAGCGGAGCAATTATCAAAGATGAGGCAAAAACGGTCGAAAAATATACGTTTTGAGAGTTTTCGTTGCGTGCGCTTCGTCAGCGGGAAAAGTTACGAATAAATAATGTAAGAGGGAGTTAGTCCCACGCGGACTAACTCGCGGGTTCAGCTAGTAAGTAGATAGATTCACACATCTCATCCGTTGACCCGACTCCGAGGAAAGTCGCTTAAAGCATTATAGCTTTACTACGTGATATCATTATATCATATATCACTGCATTATCACTCAGGGAGGCTTAAGTCTAGGTAGGTAAATAGTTGCTAATCGTTGACTACGAAAAAACGGAGTATTTTTTGTACGACTAAACATGTGTAATAAATTTTTATTTTTTTTTACTATTGTTAACATAAAGTTAGCAATACTTGTTCATTTAATGAGGGTACTGACACGGAAACTGTCACTGACAAGGAAAAAGCTTAATATAGGGGTCAGGAATTTCATTACAACTATGTACCATTTTTTGTAACAATAAATATTATTATTATTAACCGTGTGGTACCAGCAAAACAGAATAGTACCTACCTTCCTCTGTAATAGGCGACTGAGGTACCAGAACCGACAGATGGACCGCCATCCATATCCATCCGATACAGTGTAGCTCAAATGCACAAGGTGAGGATGGGCAGCAGCATCCTCGTCGCTATCTACACTCTGTGTTTGCGCGGTAATACCAGACAAAATTCTCGTTTTCTTGGGAAGGCCTAGTCCAGTGGGTTTCCAGTGGTGGTAATGATGGTGATGATTATGACTTTAGCACTATAACGTCAGGTAACATCAGTTGGGCGGGCCCGATAGCGCAGATGGTAGTGATCCTATGTTGTGCGTTAAAGGTCGTGGGTTCGATCCCCACCCAGGACAAGTATCTATCAGTTCTGGTACATTAGTCACCTCTTTCTACACCTGGTAAAGGCGGAGGTACTATTCTACACTGCCAGTACCTACGCTCTACGATTGGTGTTTAATTGCCTTCCCAGCTTTGCAATTGTATACAACCCCAATATTTCGAAGCAATTAGGAAGGCCTATGTCCAGCAGTGGACTTTCGACTGGTGATATGACGATGATGATAAAATATTTGGGATCTTTAATAATGTGATTAAATCAACAAGCATACGGTCCGCATGATACAAACGCCACCGCAGCCTGTACACGCTCGTGTCATCACAAGGATATCACTAGCGCAGCCAACCTTGTGACTTGAAGATATTATATCACATTACCCAGTGATTACAGTGCCTTCAAACCGGAACACAGTATTGTGAACACTAACAACAGTGTTGTATTAAAAATGTTGAAGATATGTTGCAGTAGAAATATGTCAAAGTGCAGATGACCTTTGGATGATCTACCTCTACACAATTAAAACAAACATCTTCATAATTTGAGCAGACAAGCGAAGTATACCACCATCTCGGAAGCTCACCAAACTTGTTAGATACACAGCGCATAGATGTGGAAATTAATTAATTTAATAGACCCACGACTAGGGTTGTCGACGACTATATTTATTTTATACAAATTATATCCGTGAGGTACCGGCAGAGAATAGTACCTCCTCCTGTATCAGGTGCGTAAGAGGCAAATAAAGATGGCGTATATCCATCCGATACAGTGTAGCTCAAATGCACAGGGCGGAGATGGGCAGCAGCATAGCCGTCGCGATAGCTGCGATCTGCAATTGCCAAGACGCTTGCCCAGCGCATTTATGGGCAAGATTCCCCCTTTCTTGGGGAGGCCTATATAAATATGTGTATGTATACATGTGCACATATACATTTTCAATATGTAAATTGCAATATCGTTGAATTTACCAATGTAACACTTCAAACTTAATTGCATTATTCATACTTCACTAATAATAATTGATTCTGAAAATGTGTTAGATACATTTTACGCCTTTAATTTTTAATTAATTAAGAATACGACATAATTCACCTATCTTTCATAATTCTACCTGGGAGTAGAGAATGATTCAGTACTTGTTACTGTTTTTTATATTTTTTTACGTTTTATAGTTTTAATTAACTTTTGGCTAATTACTCTATCAGATATCCGTATTCCGCTTTTGGCAGCCCTAGCGTGCAACACGATGCCGGCATTATGATAAATTATGCCGAAATTAGATTGGATGATTCCATTAACTTACTCGTACATATTTTAAATAATCAAACGTAATGTTAAATAAATAAAAATTTAAACTGGCACTGGAATAAACGTCTAGCAGTCAAACTATTGGTCGAATAAGACAGACAATTCTCAGATCTGCAATTTCGATAGAGGTGCCTTAATTAAAATACATGTATTATAAAACATCTCATACGTGGAAGTAGCTTCAAACAACAGAGGTATTACAAATATAATTCTAAATTTTTTTAACACCCACGCACTAAACAAATACAAAAAATTATCGTTTAAATATTTGTCCCAGGTGGAGATCGAATCCACGACTTTAGGCGAACAAGATAGTATCACTACCACCTGCGTCATCGGTCTCGCCAATTCTATAGATTTAGGGACTAAAAAGTGAATCCCAATTGTAGGAATTCACTTCGGTAGAATTGGTTAGAACCCGAACTTGTAAATTAGTACTTATATGATATTAATATTAATAATCGGCAAACAAATAATATATTGCATTTGTTCTGTGTCTGGGTGTTGTTCATATTATTTGTAACTCTTCTATTGCTACTTATTTAGGTTAAGATGTCGTGCGAGTGATGGCTAGCAGCATCTTCGAAATCAGCGCTCTGCGATTGCCACAACGCCTGCCCACCGCGGCAATTATGGGTAGGAATCCTTTTTGACTTACGCCCAGCAGTGAGTACGACTAGCGTAGAGTCTAAGAGTCTACTATTGGACATGGGCCTCCCCAAGATAGGGGGATTTTTGCCCATAATTGGCGCGCTGTGCAAGCGTATTGGCAATCGCAGAGCGTTAGCGATAAGGTTGCTGCTGCTCATACCCGCCCATTTTACCCACACTGTCTCGGAGGGATATACCGCCATCTGTTGGTTCTAGTATCTTGGTCCCCTCTTCTGTCACCTGGTAAGTAGAATATAAATAAAATTCCGTATTCCTCAGGTATTCAACTCTGCCGGTACCTCACAACTAAAGGCAATAATAGCTAAATTCAAATAAACCTCCCACGGTAAAATGGACCCGATTTGTAATTTACCGTTTCACCAAACTGTTTCGATTTTGGGAGGTTATGAAGTAATTTTCTTAAAGGCTCCGCTTCGAGAACTTTCCCTTTGGTAATTAAGGGAGTAGCTGGCTGGCAATTTGACTGGAGTAAATTCATGTTTCATTTTCGTTAAATTCATTTTGTATTGCTCGGTTCGTTGTTGTGTTTATGTTTTTCTCAAATGTTGCGTCATTGCTTTTTATTATTTTAATTACGTTTTATTTTTGAACGAAAATGTCACTTTCAAATGTTCAAATTCAATTCTCATTTCAGCTATAGAAAGTTCACTGTTGGACAGACAGTGCCCAAGACAGTGGGATTTTCGCCCGTAATTAGCACACTTGGCAGCTGTGGTGGCAATTGCAGAACGCAGATTCGCGACGAGGATGCTGCTGCCCATCCCCATAGTGTAGCATTTAAGATGATGATACAACCAGCCCGAAAGTGGTGGATGTCCAACGTTTATTTAAAAATATTTGAATGTTATCCCGGCGAAGTATAACAGTAGGTATCGCCCTCTGTGCCAGGTCTCGTATGAGACGACTAAGTTATCGGAACCGGCTGACTAATATTTAATTCCGTTCCGGGTCATCCGGGTCATCAGTATTATAAATATAATACAGTTTATTTTCGACAAATTGAAAATGTGCTTGTAAAGACCTGAATGAAAAATATTTATTTTTAATATTTATATATTAAAATATTTATATATTATTGATTTGATTTATCCATCCGAAACAGCACATCTTAAATGATAGCATCCTCGTCGCAAAAGCTGCGCTCTGTGATTGCCAACAAGCTTGCCCAGCGCGGCAATAATGGGCAAAATTCCCTCTTTCTTGAGGAGGCTTATGTCCAACAGTGGACTTCCAATGACTGACTGACTGACTGACATAACAACGCAGGGCCTAAACTATAAGGGTTACAAACTTAAAAGTTTGCATAGCGGTTTCTTATATAACGTACTGAGGATTACAGAGAGTTCATCCCCTATGGGAGTGAAACGGGGGTGCAAAGTTAGTATGAAGCCACGCGGGAGAAACCGCGGGCTGATGCTAGTATCCTATATCTATATACCACCTGAACACTTGTATGCCTATACACATGCATTTTTGTTTTCTGGTTTTGATCACGTTGTTCTTTTATTAACGTAACTTGAATTTCTTTCTCATAATTAAACCGTGTACCTCCTCCTCCTCTTTTGTGCCCGGTATTGTTTTCACTCCGCCCACAAGGGGTCAATTAATTTTCTTAACATGTGCCCAAGCTGGGGTAACCATACGGGATTCACGTCTGAATTCTTTCTCTTTCTTAAAGTGTTCTATGTTAAAAATGAAGATTACTAAGTATATTGTATTTAATCGTAGAAATTTACATGAAGTAGAAGTCATACAAAGGTACTCTATATTGGAACATCACTCTCACCTAATTCTACCGCTAAATAGCATTGTTCGCATTGCAATATTTAAAGGGTGAGAGAGGCAGTGAAATTACTTGTAATGTTATATTTCATTACATATTTTCAAGTCAATAAGGCCAGCAACGCGTTAGATGGCAGTGTACCCAAAACAGGGTGGAGATTTCCCACGCATGCATTATACATGAGACACATATAAAGGTCTTCTGCATTGGTACCTCACTCTTACCAATTTCTACCGGCAAATAGCAGTGTTCGCATTTGCTCCGGTCTGAAAGATGAGAGAGGCAGTGAAATTACTAGGTGATCTCACATAATATCCTCAAGTCACAAGGTTGGCAACGCGTTAGTGATATCCTTGTGATATTACGAGCGTCTATAGGCTGCGGTGACGCTTACTATCACGTGAACAGTATGCTTATTTTTGAACCTGGTCTAATTAACTAAAGGGTTTTACATCGATGAGTCTATTGCAAGATGAATTTTCTATATAAAATGTATTTAAGTTTGAGAATGCAATGTTATAAGCAATCTTAGCGACTCGTACATTACCTACTAGCATCGCACCGCGGTTCCATTTCCTATGAAAATGTGGGGATATTATATAGCGTTTGGTTTTTGTTGATAATATAACTTCCTATTAGTGAAAGTTTTTTTGATATCGGCCCAGTAATTCTTGAATTTATTTGTTACAAACATACAAAAATACATTTATTTCTTAAAATCACTATTCTAGGTGAGAATCGCATTTTTTTTTATACAGTATATTTAAAAACAAGCGTTCGTTCCGCTTGATTTTTAAACGTGACTGTAACCTATAGACGCTTGTGTCATCACGAAGATATCTCTAGCGTGTCGCTAACCTTGTAAACTGAAGCTACGATGTCACATTTACCCAGTCACTTCACTGCCTCTTTCACCCTTCCAACCGGGACACAGCAATACAAACACTGTTATATGCCGGTAGAAATAGGTGAGAGTGAGGTACCAATGCAGGCGACCTTTTCTATAAGGTCTATGTTAAATTGATGAATGGCAATCCCCACCCAGTTTTAAGTATACCGCCATCTGTCGGTTCCAGGTAGTATTATATTTAAAGTTTAGCCATACTAATAGAAAATCCCGCACAAAACTCAACAGACAGTATCCCTACGCGGGCTATGATATAAATTGGTCCGGAATGGCACTGGGGTTTGCGACCCGACCATGTTTTACTTGATAACCCCTGCCCAGTCCATCATGCGTTACTGTTAGTAGGCCCGCGTAATTAGGCGCTTTCCGAGAACTGTTGGCAGGATGTGTTTGTTACACTTTGTTTTGTTCTTATAAAACAAAAATAATAACTGTTTGTACGGTGTGTAGAAATTCATAATTATCAACATCATAGCAGCCATTGGAAGTCCACTGCTGAACATAAGCCTCTCCAAGAACAAAGGTTTTTTTGCCTATAATTGCCGCGCTGGGCAAGCGTGTTGGCAACCGCAGAATGTAATTTTTTATTCATGAAAGAGTTTCTGTAATGACTTCAGTAATCTATAAGTTATTTGTTACAAACTTGCAAAAAATCCTATTTACATAGTTCTATCTTAGATAGCGCTTTCTTAATTTTTTTAAAAACAACATTACCAGAGAAGTGAACATTAAAAAAAACCCCTCACGTAAGAAATAATTTGCCCATAATTACCACGCTGTGCTAGCGTGTTGAAATTCACAGAGCGCAGCTTTCGCGACGGAAATGCTGCTGCCCATCCCCACCTTGCGCATTTGTGCAAGTGCATATCAGAGAGCATTTACATTAAATATACGCTATAGGCACTTTCTCATCTCATTTTCTATTTTAATCGCGTCATATATAAACAGCAGCGTTTACATAACTGTTATATATAATACATACATAATACACACAAACGTAATGACACTCATACGTTAATTACCTGAAGTAGTGAGCACTGTTATGTATATATTTGTCCGTATTATTTTTTCTGCTCGCGTAACGCATTTGAAATTAATTGGATGAAATACATTTTGTTGCTTGCTGCCAACACGCGGGTCTGCGTGCCTTGTGCTATCTAATGGGATATACGGTAACATATTTTTTTAGGAAAGTATTTATTTTCACTTGATGCAAAAAAAATGAAATTTCCAATTCTTTCCGTGATAAAAATGTTACGTTAGGACATAGCATTTTTTTTTAACTATTATCTGTTTTTGTGCTAAATTTCATACAGATCCGTTCTGTTCTGCCGACTTAACAGAAACTAACCTCACAAACTATCAAGTTTATAATTATCAGAATTACCCAATAATTTCATTGGAACATAGCACCTTCAACCGGACAATAATACATTGACCTGACTCCGAGATAAGTATCTCAAAGAACATGTTTGCGAACATCATACAATGATATATCACAAATATTAAACCTATATACAAAACCTATATACCTATATACAAACATAAATAACACCATCATATAAATATATATGCACGCAAAATAGTATTATTACCGTCTGCGCGCAATCCATCGGGCACTTCGACAATGCAATGCAAACACACTGTTTGGCGGTATGAATAGGTAAGAGGAAGCTGGCTATTTAAGAGTATATCTTGTTTATGCAATACCTGAAATGGATTTAACAGAATAACTATTGACATAACAAAATACATTGAAATACTTAATGCGGTAACACGCGTACTGTATTGGTAAACAGTAATTATAATTGATCAATCGGTTTATTGTTGATTGTCGAGGTTATTATGCCGTCGATTATGTATCCTTACTAATATTGTAAAAGCAGAAGTTTGAGAGCAAAATATGGGTGTGTGTTTGTTGACGGGCCCGGTGACGCAGATGGCAGTGGTCCTGTCTTATGCGCCAAAGGTCGTGTTTTCGATTCCCATTCAGTACAAATATATGATTGTTCAGTGTCTGGGTGTTTAATTATGTACTTCGTATATTTGTGATTCCTCTGTTGTCGGATTCCGTAACACAAGTGTTTTAAGTGCTTATCACGGAATCAGGTCGTATGAGATGTTATGAGAATGAATCAATTAATTTATTACTCCTACTGTCGGGGAGCGACACAGACTTCTTCCCGTAAAAACATGAGTTCCTCAGGAAATATGTATAAAGTGTTGCAGGCGGAAACCTAGTGTTGTAATAAAACTATTTTTCTTCAAAGATTTAGAACATTGTTTATTGACGAGCCTCATGACTTAGGGTACCGGCGGAGTAGAATAGTACCTCTCTCTGTACCAGGTATCGTAAGAGGCGATTGAGGTATCGACAGCTGGCGGTATATCTATCCGAAACAGCGTTATTCAAATGCTGCTTCAGATAGATATACCGCTGAGCTATATATTGCTGAGCGTTTGCCACCACGACTGCCCAGCGCGGCAATTATGGGCAAAATTCTCCCTTTCTTGGGGAGGCTGCCATGATGATGATGGCGCATGGTAGTGAGAGAGGACAGCTTTTATCTCAATTTAAGACAAGACACCCGTCTGTCGGGTCAGCTAACACAAATATATCTTTATATATATATAATTCTACTGTACGTGTTTTTGTATGCGTTTGAGTGGCGCACTAAATGGTTAAGATTCACAAATCAATGGCAGATTTTTCATCAATACTCCAACTAATCAGATAGATCGATTCTAATGATATTTTGTGAATGCATTCAAGTGGGATTTAGATTTACAAATGAGCCCAGCAAATGGCGCTGCAGTCAGTATCTAGGTTATTTATCAGGACGTCTGTCAGTTCCGCTAGATTTATTATATATTGCTAATACCCTTCGCAATTCAAAGAGTTCAAGCCCAATTCACCCCTGCTAACCCCGCTACGGCATATAAAGCCAATATGCGAGCATGTACGAGTGGAGAGGTGGGAGGAATACACGTGCCTGTCTAGCGCTAAGTTAATTAAATCAAGCGACGGCAGCGCTTATAAAGCGGCTAAGCGACGCTTTCCTTAACTCCATTTGGGAACACTGATATTTTGTGGTAGAAACTTAGCTTTGATCTAGAAATAAGCCGACTTTGTGCGGGTCCATTGTATATTGTTGCCGTAGTCATAATGAGGCCCATTGTCGCATTTGGTAGTGTTAATGTCTTGTGCGACAAAAGCGTGGGTTCGATCCCATGACTCCGAGATATGTCGTTTAAGGCACTGTATTATGGTATTCAGACAACAGAGGAATCACAAATATAATTCTTCCAGTCAACCGTCATCACATAGTAAAGTGTTAGTTTTACTGCTTATTGTAATGTTACCGGACAAACCCGATTTCAGGACAAACCAGTTTTGCCTAGGCGAAACCAGTTATTCCTATACGCGATAGGATTAACTAGTATAGCCTAGTTCAAACTAATTTGTCCTAAACCCGATAGGATAAACCAGTTTAGGCTAGTCCAAATTAATTTGTACTAAGCCCGATAGGAATAACCAGTTTAGGCTAGGCCAAACTAGTTGATCCTGATATAAATACGCACACTCCAGGATAAACTTGTATGGTCTAGTCCGAACATTATAGTATATCTAGAAAGTTAAAATAAATAACCTAACCTAACCTAACCTAACCAACCATACCAGTACCAGTAACCATACCAGTTTATCCTTAAGTGTGCGTATTTATATCAGGACCAACTAGTTTGGCCTAGCCTAAACTGGTTTATCCTATCGGGCTTAGTACAAATTAGTTTGGACTTGGCTATACTAGTTAATCCTATCGTGTATAGGAACAACTAGTTTCGCCTAGGCAAAACTGGTTTGTCCTGAAATCGGGTTTGGCCGGTAACATATATATAAATAAAAGGGCTATTGTATATAAATAAAAGAAACTGATTGACTGACATAACTCCGTGCTTTAACTTTAAGGGTTAGAAACCTGAAATTTTTCATTTGTTCCTTTTATAAAGTAGGAAAGCACTAAGAAAGCATTTTTGATAATTAACTCTTATGGGGGTTTCCGTGTGGTACCTGCAAAGTAGAATAGTGCCTCCTCCTGTATCAGATGTCGCAAGAGGCGACTGAGGTACCAGAACCGACAGATGGCGTTATAACCATTCGTAACTTAAGTGTAGCTCAAATGCACAGGACGGGGATGAACAGCTGCATCCCCGTCGCTAAGATACGCTCTGCGATTGCTGCCAACACGCTTGCCCAGCGCGGCAACTATGGGTAAAAAACCTCCTTTCTTGGGGAAGCGTAAGTCAAACAGAGGACTTCCAATGGCTAGTATGATGATGATGAAGGGGGTAAAACGTAAAATTAGTATGATACTTTATTGTTTACGAAGTTATTTGAATTATGTGGCAGCATTCCCGTCGCGAATGCTTTTATGAAGATAATGATGATAACTGACTGACTATCAACGCAGGGCCTAAACTGTAAGGTCAGAAAAAAACAGTATTAAATAGTTCAATTATCGAGAAAGGCTGTATAACATCACGCTAAGACCAATAACAGCGGAGCATAAATGATACTAGGTTTATTACTACAACTTTACGCGGGTGAAACCGCGGGGCGGTTATAGTTCCTTAAAATTTCGTAAAACACAAACCACTTAATAGTAATGATTTTATGGTACCAGCTCCCTCATTACACAGCCTATGCTTTACTAATTTCTCATTTTTTTTTTAATTATGCATATAAACCTTCCTCTTGAATCCCGTAATCTATTTAAAAGAATAGCCGTAAGGTGCCGGCAGAGTAGAATAGTACCTTCTACTGCAGCAGGTGTCGTAAGAGGCGACTGAGGTACCAGAACCAACAGATAGCAGTATATCCATCCATCGTTAAAAAATCGTACAAAAGCAACCACTTAATACTAATGATTTTACTATCCCAGCTCCCTCATTACACATCCTATGATTTACTATTTTAGACACAGTTGCATACCCGCATAATTGATCTCCAGTGAGTGCATCACAGAGATTAAACAATTATACTTCATTACGAGGCGCGTCTCGCCGGATATAAAGAGCATTGTCTAACGTCTATCCTCTAATAAGCGGCTAGTGGCGCGTGTCCGCCATGTTGGAATAGGGATGTGAAATAAGACATTTTTAAAAATATTATTCAATTGAAAGTGTTGCAATTATTTGATAATTTTCGTTGACCGTGTTAAGTGTAAAACCAAGTTAAATTTTAGATTAAAAAATGTATTAGAAATAAAATAACTTATTTTAGATTTCAGGTTGTACTTTTATTAGGAGATATCCCTCTCGTGGAAGATGCAAAATGCATTAATGTAGGGAAGGTTATTATGTCAGTACATTGCCTACAACATAGCAGAGATGGTGCTAACTATCATACATAACATATCGACAAGTGCCCTAATATCTCATGAATCTAAATTTTAGTGCATTCCTACAGAAGACTAGGTTCTTAGCTAGGGTTAATACCTTTTAAAATTACACCTTAAAGAATATACGCTGACTACATCCAAGACTATTATAGAGAAGGTCTGGTGCGATCAAACATGTTAAGGAAGCAAGGAATGTGTGTCAGGTTCGGATAGGAAGGATATGAAGAGTCGTAATTTTATGTATATGCGAGAATTTTAAAATTCTCAGCAGAACTTGGCACCTATTTAGAAACAGACAATATTAAAACATGCCTCTTTTTCGCATTATAGCAGCCGTAAAAGGTCCACTGCTGGACATAGGCCTCCCCAAGGAAAGGGGACTTTGCCCATAATTGCCGCGGTTGGCAATTGTGATAGCAATCGCAAAACGTAGCTTTGCGATGGGAATGCTGCAGCCCATTTCCACCTTATTGCAATTGTGCAACACAGCTTCGGATGGTTATACCGCCATCTGTCAGTTCCGGTACCTCAGTCGCCGCTTACGACGCAGGTACTATTCTAATCTGCCGTTACTACACCGTCAATAAAATTTCATAAATATTAAGTATTTTAACAAACGGAAAAATATGTTAATACGAGAGCTGCGATTAATTAGTAGGTAATTAGGCATGTGATGAGAAAACTTGGCGGAATTGAACATCTTTAAATAAATAAACACGTATTTGGTGACCTTAAGTGCAGTCTGACTTACAATATAGCCAAAAACAACTTTTAGGTATGAATTTTGCCGTGCCTTGGAGTAAAGGGGAAAGTAGAATAGTACTTCCCTTCGTACCGTGTATCGTAAGAGGCGACTATACTATAGGCGGTACCGCTAGATGGCGGTATATCCATGCAAAGAAGCACATTTCAAATACAACAATGTGAGGATAGCCGTGAGGTACTAGCAGAGTAGAATAATACCTCCTCCTGTACCAGATGTCGTAAGAGGCGACTAAGGTACCAGAACCGACAGATAGCGGTATATCCATTCAAAAAAGTCACCTCAAATGTACAGGGCGGGAATGGGCAGCAGCTTCCCCGTCGCGTAAGCTGCATTCTGCGATCGCCAACATGAGTGCGCAGCGCGGCAATTATGGGCAAAAGCCTCTCCTATCTCGGCGAAGCCTGTGTCCAGCAGTGGACTCAGGCTTCCTGGGGCTTATATGAGGACGATGAATAAATTTAAACGCGAACGGCGTTAATTCAACTAGTCATAGTTTTTAATTTGGTATGTACTTATTTAGTCGCTCATTTATTGACGATTCAATAAATATCGCCTTGGAACATGTGAGGTTGGATTGCGCCTGACCGCACTATTCCGCTCGGTATAGTACGTCACGCACACGCCGGCGAGTGCGGTATGCTGGTGTGTGTGTGGCAGTGTGGATGTGACTGCCGGCATAAAACCTATACCAATAAAAATGAATCATGGGAACGTTATAAAACGATTGCACCAAATGGGATAATTATTTTTTTGTTCGGCTTGTAATCGTTACGTCCAGCTCTATACGGAATCAATGGATCGGGAAGTATACATGGAAAATTATGTATCATAGATTTAGGACATTGCGGGATTTAAAGTCCCACGGTAACGAGGTCAACGGGAAAATACTTACAATGTACCTGGACGAAATCGGGGTGGGTTAGTCCAAATTAAAATTATAAATGCTTAAGTAGGTTTGTTTGTTGCATCTTTAAAAGTTATCTACTGAATCAATCTTCTTGATATTTTGCATATATGTAGTTGGGATAACGAAGAAGGGTAAACATAGGGTACTTTTTATCCTTATAAGATATGAAGTATCGGGCAAGTAGAATAGTACTTCCCACTGCACCAGGTATCGTAAGAGGCGACTAAGGTACCAGAACCGACAGATGGCGGTATGTCCATCCGAAAAGTGCAGCTCAAATGCACAGAGCGGATATGGGCAGCAGCATCCTCGTCGCATTTGCCTAGCGCGGAAATTAAGGGCAAAAGAAGCTCCTTTCTTGGAGAGGCGTATGTCCAACAGTGGACTTCCCAATCGCTGGTATAAAAATGATAATGATTTAATTAAGCCGCATTAAAATGCTTTGCGTAGTTTTAAAGATCTAAGCATACTAGGGATAGACAGACAGACAGACAGACAGACAGACTTAGATTATACTATGTAGTAATAATGTAATACTGTGCATTTACTCGTCAATAACACATCTGTGTTTCATTCAGACAAGCGTATAAAACAAGAGAAACACTTCGTTATCCCTGTTAATGACAATGGCGGGAAAACACATCGTTCTGCGCGCTTCCCTCGATTGTTTCCCGAGGCATTGCCAGCACAGGTGGCGCCACTGGCACTAGGACGAGGCCGCCCCACGCACTATTTTCACGAACCGATAAAAATTCGACAAGTAAGTTGAAATAAACAACGCGGCAAATTGGATCGCCAGTTGTTTCCGTTTCGTCAACCATGGCCGATGAGTTTTTGTAAATAAAAAAAGGAAATAGTGTACTTCCCTGTCGCTAAAATAGTGCTTGTCAATGGTTTTCATAAAATATTTTTATTTATGTTCTATGTCATTGTAAAATTAGAAAAAAAATAAATGATTCTTGCTCGCTGCGCCTAATCTGCATCGCTGATGGTTAACATTTTTGATAATGGCTACACATGCTGGGATGCATTTTTGGGATTAAGCCGTTGTAAGACATTCTTTGCAGTGGCGTTACCGAATAAACTTTTCCTGTTCCTTATTGTCTAGCGCGACAATATTGCTAAAATTGAGTTTAGAGTGATTGTTTACTGTGTGCAACTTGAAAAAATGCCAATGGATCGTCGCCGATACTGGGTAAGCCAACGTCACATTGCTCGTACACTTGGTTGTACCTCGAACCATGATAGGAGACGCCATCAGACGATTTCCGGAAACGGATTTATACACCCGGACACCAGGTCAAGGCTGACATAATAATAATAAATACATTATTGTACACCAAACATAAAAATACTTGAAAAAAAGTTATTAAAGTACAATGCGGTCTTATCGCAAATAGCGATTTCTTCAAGGCAACCTTTGGATGGAAAGACCAATATGAGATGAGAGAAAGAGGTAGTAAGAGGTGTCAATACGATAACTCACTTCATGAACAGATGATCGTTTTATTGACAGCAACGTCTTGAGAAATCGCTTTTGCAACGTTAGAGAAGCTCTTACACGGCTTTTTGAGGTAAGAAATATCGGAAAGAGTGAACGTACCATAAGAAGAAGAAAACACTCTGAAAGCTTTTCGCTTAGCTCGTGTGCCAGAACTACTACTTCAGCACTGTAGAGCTAGATTGCTGAATGTGGAGCCAAAATATGCTGATTGGACTAGGGAGGAATGGCAGGACGCTCTGTTTTCAGACGAGTGCAGAATAGACTTAGGAGGTCCAGATAGACATTAGCGTGTATACAGGCAAAAATAAAAATTTTCACCATGCGCTATAACTGAAACCATCCATAATGGTTTGGTGAGGTATTTCTTACGAGGCTGGTATCGATCTTGTTGTGTTCGATGGAGGCAGTGTAAATGCTCAAAGAGAAGGAGCCATTAGAAGTCAACTGTTGGACATAGGCCTCCCCAAAAAAATGGGGAATTTAGCCCATAATTGCCGCCCTGGGCAAGTGTGTTGACAATCGCAGAGCGCAGCTTTCGCGGTGGGAATGATACTACCTATCTCCGCCCTGTCCAATTGAGCTACTCTGATTTGGATGGATTTACCACCATCTGTCGGTTCTGGTACCTTAGTTGCCTCTTACGACACCTGGTACAGAGGAAGGTACTATTTTACTCTGCCAGTACCTCACGGCAGTATGAGGTGTAGTATGAATCTATTTATTCTTATTTATTTTATATTGAAATATAAGATATGCTAACTATAATTGTAATACTGTCCAAAAGGACTAAAATATTTTTAAAAGTATTATTAGTATTATTATTATTTATTTTCGACGATTTGAAAATAATGTGCTTACTTTAATTAAGCTTATTTTTAGTTATATTTATGTATTAGGATTACGTTTGAAGGTGTTATATATAGGTCGGAGAATTGTTTTCTCTACTTATTGAATTGTAAAGCGAGATAAACAAAGAAATATTACTTACTTGCAATAATACAGTCTGCCATCTCTCCCCGTGTGGACCGTCCATCCTTCCTTCAGTTCAGCTTGCATCCTCTCCAAAGCAGCTTCATCCTCCACCGCAGTTCTGAGCCGTGGGCTCCCAGCCCCCAGCCGTGGGCTTCCATACTTCGGACTAGCGCCCAACTTGGGACTATTGGCGCCCAATCTGGGGCTGTTAGAGCTTGACGCTCCATCGCTTAGACTGGGGCTTCCAGTGAGCCTTGAGCTAAAGTTGGGGCTGGGGTTTGGCCTGGGGCTGTTGTTTAGTTTGGGACTGGCCGTGCCGCTGGGACCAGGCGACGACGAAGACGCCTGCTGCAGCAGCATCGCTTTCACGTCATCGCACCATTTTGAAGGTCAAATGGATCTGAAACAAAATACGATATTTAATAATAATTTATCGCAAATTAATTGATTTCATACAAATATGAATACTAGCTTTCCGCACCCGACGTTCCTCGGGAACTTCTGTTTTACCGGGATCTTCTAGGGAAGAACATAGACCTTTTGGTCACGATTTCGAACCGTTTTATTGACGAAATTTGGTTTGTTAATAGCTTGAGCTCACTAGAGCTATGTCAAATTTGCCAAATTACGTTTAAATAGTTTCACTATCTAAGGCGTAGAAGCGTGAAAAACAAACAGATAGTAAGAAATACTCGAGCATTCATAGACTCATCCCGACTTCGTCAGCGTATTTAAAAAAAAAAATTTCATGAATCCGGTTGTGTTCATGTTTCGTCTGTAAACTGCGTACACGCATAAGTCGTATTTTTTAAATTATTTCATTATCCATTAAAAGATCCCGATCTCGTATAAACCTAATCCTGACAATATAACGCCATAAAAAAGTATTTAAATCCAATAAATTTGACGGGCCTGATGGCGCAGTTGGTAGTGATCCTATCTTATGCGCCGAAGGTCGTGGATTTGATTCCCACCTAGAGCAAATATATATATATGGTGATATTTGTGTTTGTTCTGTGTCTGGGTGTTTAATTATATTATTTGAGTAGTATATTTGTGATTCCTCTGTTGTCTGTCTGTGCTAAATGCTTTAAGCGACTAATTACGGAGTCGGGTCAATATGGTGGGAATTATTATTATTACAAACTAACTTCACTCGCGTAGTTCTCGTTCTGGAAAAAGTAATAAATTATAAAGTAGTCTAAGCTAAGACCTTGTAACACTTAGCTATCTACCCGAAAATATTCCGTTACAATCGGTACAGCCGTTTCGGATTTTAGCTCAGGCAGGCAAATAGACAAAAAAAGTTCGTCGTCGTGGCGTCCGTGCTTTGTTGCTCCACAAGTGCTTTAAGCGACTCACTAAGGAGTCAGGTCAATGTATGGGATGTTGTTGGAATTAATTTATTTATTAAATATTAATTGATCAAATTTGATGTTGTAATACTAGAGCGTTTCGTTTTACACATTCTAAAATTGCAGCGATACCGAAGAACATATCCACGCTCAGTTTTCTTTGTATTATAGTAAATACATAAATAAATAAATACTTGTTATAATAAAAAATAACAGTTAAGCGCGCAATACTTCACAACCAACAGTATCGCATGGCCAAGACGCAATAAGTGGGCTCGGAAGCTCATAAAGAAAAATAACTGCACCAACTAAATGAACATGAACGCGAGCCGATTGCAATTCCTTGGAATTACATCAGAACAGTTAACTATGTCCGCGTATCCGAAGCCATTTACGGATTTCACGCTGCGAATGTGCCGACAGTTGCCCAGAAGCGGGGTACCGCGTGGAAACCTAATTCGCGCGCTTTTATCGAGGAGCCAATAAAATGGCGCGTATAAACAAAACGCTGCCGCCAAAATGGCGGACGTTTTCATTCACATTTCGACCGCCGCGCAAACGATTATGGTACCGTGAACAAATAGGGAAGTACAGGCGTCGTTGTAATATCAAATCTGTGTACGGTTGGTAAATTCATCATTCATTCATATTAATGACGTCTCCCAAAAACTTTTTCAATACAACAACAGTTAAACGTCTAGAAATGTCAAACTCGGCAGCCATCTTTTCATTAGTAATCAAATATTTTTTTTACTAAAAAAGTAGGTCATTGATATAATATCTAATACACGCTCCTAACAAGGATATCATTAGCCCGTTGTTAATTTTGTAACTTGAAAATAATATGTCACATTTTTTCCTTCCTCGCAATTTCACTGCCGTTAATTTTAAAACCGATACGCAGCAATGAGAACACTGCTATTTGGCGCTAGAAATAGATAAGAGTGAAGTACCAATACAGAAGACGTTTTTGTAAGGTTTACCTCGCATAAATAGATTATATTAAATATATCATACCATTGATTTCATTGAATTTCATGTAAAACAGAAATCCATACGCCAACATATGCCAACTTTCACTGTTATATATTGGTAGGAATTTTTATTCTGTCTGTCCGTGCACTGTAATCGGAACTGCTGCCTTCTTTTTTCGTGGCAATTTGGGCAGGATTGCCAGCGGACTTTTTGTGGGCAGTTTTAATCGGCGGTGCCATTTAGAGAGCTCGCCGGCGATACGTTTTCTGGCTTCCTTTTTCAGTTTTTGAACGCGCCTTTGATACTTTGTTTACTTGGCTCCGTGAAATGAGAGTTTTTGCTTAAGGGCTATATATATAGCGATGGCCAAAGGTTTTCTTGACACATGTTAAGTTATATCTTTGTTTTTTTGTCAAATTGACACACGACCTCATAAATGGGTGATCTCTCCGTGATAAATCGTTTAAAGTACTTGTGTAATCACAAAATACATTTAACAGCCAGACAGAACAAAACCATTCATCACATAAATGGTATTCGAATATAATATGGAATTTGCTGGAGCTCAAATTAAAGTCATGGAAAACCGCAGAGTAGAATAGTACCTCCCTCCATACTAGGTGTCGTAGGAGGCGACTTTGCTACCGAATCCGACTGATGGCGGTGTATACATTCGAAGGAACGTAACTCAATGCAATGCTGATGAGATTATTAAATGTTTGGGTTAAAATTCCCCTAAAATCTTTAGGTTACCCCAAACTCTTTAGGAAAGGTCTAGGTCTCATGCATATGACCTAGACCTTTCCTAAATTATACATAATAACTTCTGCTAATATTATAGTAATAATATTGGTATAAAGATAAATTGTACTCTAGAATAACAATTAGCTACTTTCTTCCCCAAAAAACGTACAGATATCGAAGGAAAGATTTGTTTTTTTTTCTTGTCGAAATCGACATATTTTTTGCACAGCACTAGTTTACTGGCTAGAGATCGACATATGTTACTCTTAATCCAACGAAAACAAGAGATCCCGAGGGAAGTCCATGCGGATGAAGCCGCGGGCGGTAAGCTACCGCGCAATACCAACGGAAGCCATCCGCTAAGTATCACTTATTTCCTTATTCCCACATACCTTTATCCCGAGGGACTCCGGCGTGATCTTTTATAAGACGCCTTTGTGTCAGTAAGACCTTTTGTAGCGCAATATTGATGTTTATTGAATGAATGACTTGTCGGGGAGGGAGTTATTTATTCTGATACTAGATGGTTCCCGCTCTTCGTTCGTGTGAAAACTGAATTTTATTTCTTGCCTTCGTGAAATGAACTTAACGTACAATTGTATGAGTTTTATTGAATTTGCTAGTAGACAAGACTTAATTACACATACATACATCACCGTGTCTCATCGGGATAGACAGAGACTATGGATCTCCACTTCTTACGATCTTGGCATACCGTTAATTCTTGGTACTTCTGTGCTGGCCAATTTTTTTTAATACCTCTTCTACCTGGTTAAGATATGTTCACCTTGGTCGTCCTATACTAACTCTTCCATTAACTTCCGCTCTATATATTTGTGCAGTTATTCTACTTTCATCCATCCTTTCTTCATGTTCAAACCATCTCAATCTCAACAATCCTTTCTTTATTGTAGTCACAACATCATCTTTAACACCACATCGATCGATAGATCTCTTGTCACATTGTTCTTTAATCTATCTCCCAAACTCACAGTATACAACTATCTTAAATATTTTTTTTGTTATATCATCATCATCATCATAGTAGAGGGAAAACTGCGTTTGCACTGCTGGGAATAAACCTCCCAAAAATGGGCTAGACCAGTAGGTGCTATAGTAGTCTAGCCAACAGACTAGGCCTACACTAGTCTAGCCCCAATACCGCGCTAGGCCCAGCAGTAGACGTCCTACAACTGATACCATGAAGACTAAGTACCAGATGGTATGCGGTTATTTAAATAAATAATTCAATAAGCCCGATGGTTCAGATGATAGTGATCTTAAGTTGTGCGACAAAGGTCGTGAGTTCGATACCCACCTAGGATAAATATTTATATGATGATATTTGTATTTGTTCTGGGTCGGGTTGTTAAATATATGTATCTAAGTAGTATATTTGTGATTCCTCTGTGGTCTTATATCCTTAAGCTTTAAGCGACTTATCATGGAACCAGGTCAATGTATGAGACATTGATCTAGTTCCATGATTTCACCTTGTGGAAATAAAAAAAAACTATTCCTTACTCTAAGATAAGTCGCTTAAAGTAATTGTGTTACGAATATCAGATAATAGAGGAATCACCAATACTTAAATACATTTTGAACACCCATACACAAATTTCCACTATATAAACTTCTGTCATATATGATCACTACATTTACGCCATCGGGCCCGTCAAACGCGTACACTAATCCAGATTTTTTTGTAGTCTCTCATCATCCAAACCAGTACAGAGCACATTAATGATTATCAGAAATAGGTAAGAGTTAGGACTTTTAGAGGAACAAAGAGGTGACCTTTGTAATAATACCTCTTTAAACATACTTGCCTTTATAACCTCGAATAATCTCAGTAACAAAAGGTCGTAAAGCAACGCGCCTTTACACTAAACCCACACATATGGCTGACCCATTAAATCACTTCACGGACAAAATCGCTTGCCGGATAATGCGGTTGATACGGATCTTTTTAAAAGGCTATCCTGCTTCTGGAATATATGTTTTAATGTCAAGTCTTTATAATAAATGCCCACAACATCCATAACTTAACCTAATTGCCTGATAAGTCGCTTTAAGCACTCGTGACGAACATCAGACAACAAACAAATGAAGACACTAATATAATACTTAAATACCACAGACAGACAAAGATAAAACACAAATATTCGTGATATAAATATTTGGGCATCGAACCCAAGACTTTTCGGTGCACAAGATCACTATCATCTGCGCCATCGGGTCCATCATACCAAAATGAAGAAGTCATGAATTATCTTTTAAATGACAAGCGAATGAAAGGATTTCTGAATCATCAAATCACCTACTACTTAAATACATACATTTAACACCTAGACACAGAACAAACATACATATCATCATATAAATATTTGTCCTGGGTGGGCATCGAACCCACGACCTTTGGCGCACAAGACTGGATCACTACCATACGCGTTCTGGCCTTTTTTCTGAAGGAGGTTAATGTTAATTTTGAAAATTAAATACCAGCTGTAGAGACTAGTGAGTAGTTCTTGCTTCGCTTGAGTTTATCGTTCTAATGAATGTAATATAGAATATTGTGTTGGCTTATTTTTAGATTTAATAAATGTTAAAGTTGTTGTATCATGTTGTTATGTGCTGTGCTGTTTGCCGGCTTTGCCTGGGATCTTCGGATGTATCTAAAAGCCGAATTAGCAGTCCTGAAGATGTGTATAAAGATTTTTAAGAATAATTTAACTTTTTTGTCTATTTATTGAAATAAAAATGAACCTGAAAAGTATGCATATCATCATCAACATACCAGCCGGTAGGTAGTCTAAATTCCCGCACTTGTCAGGCGTGGGTATGCCACTGCCCATCTCCACCCAGTTGTATTACAACAGCACAGTTTTGAATGGATACACCGCCACCTGTCGGTTCCGGTACAGAATAGCTACCCACTATTATATTCCGCCGGTACACCACAGTAGCAAATTAGAAAAATCTTTTTGTTGTTGTTTGTACTTGCCAGAAAAAGTTAAAGAAAATATTGTATTTGTATGCAGGTATATAGTTTATAGGTTAAATCCTCTGGAACAGGGTTAAAACTAACGGCAACGGAATCAGTAGGGTTAAACTTCACTATGTGCCGGACGGAGTCGGGGCGGGTCGCTTATGGTATATAAATAGACTTCGCTAATAATCGTCAAAATGGTCAATCTGGCACTATGCCAGACATCATATGATGATGATCAAATACTTAGTACTAAGCGCGATCTTAGTTTGTTATAATACCTCCCAAAAAAATCCCACCAAGAGTGGGAGGGGGATGGTTCACTCCACCCCCTTTTTTAAATTTAATAACATTTTAAGGGAATTGTCTTCTGAATAGTACTGGCACATGAAACAACATTAATATGTTAATATTTTCTGAAATAGGACGAATTTTCAACAGGATAATTTCGCCAGTTTACAGAACGTAAGCTCAAGGCATTTAAGTTAAAAGGTGACCTTTAACGCGGCCCTTCTGGAAGCTAACTTTGACACGGGTACCGTGAATTTCTACAAGGCTGCCTCCGACGCTCCTGGGATGTTATGTGAAGGTCTATCAACTAGCAGTTCTTTCGCGACCCCGGAACATTTACAACTCGCTCAGTTCAAAACTATCAAAAATTATGCACGAAAATATATTTATTTAAGTAGGTTCTAATGATAATAATAAATAAATAAATTCCCACAACATCCCATACAATGGCCTGACTCCGTGGTAAGTCGCTTAAGGCACTTGTGTTACGGACGCCAGAAAAAACAGAGGAATCATAAATAAACTACTTAAATAGATGTATTGAACACCCAGACACAGAACAAACACTAATATCATCATATAAATATTTGCTCTAGGTGAGAATCGAACCCATGACCCCTGGCGCACAAGATATGATCACTACCATATGCGCCATCGGGCCCGTCAAACGTCTTACAATGGCATTTCAAAATAGTCAGGACTAACAATATTTTTTCTGTACATATAGATTTACTAATTGCAATATTTAGACGTATCTTCTTCTTTTTTTAGACTAATAAATCTTCTTCTTAAATAATAATCTAAATCTTCTTTTTTTTAGACTAAGCCTAGACTAAGCGTCACAGCAGCTTATAGACGCTTGTAATAACACAAGGGCATTCAACGCGCGTTGAATGTCTTGTCACTTGAAGATATTACCCAGTAATTTCACTGCCTTTCTCACCCTTCAAACCGGAACACATCAACGCGAACACTGCTATTTGGCGGTAGAAATAGGTAAGAGTGAGGTACCAATGCAGACGACCGTTGTATAAGGTCTACCTCATGTGAGAGTGACTAAATATGCATTTATGTATTATACTTGTAATAAAAAGCAATATGTGATAAAAAAAATGCATTTATAAGTCAAATGACCGATGACCCAGGTGACTTTAGTTCTATCAGTCATTTAACCAAATAGGTCATCGGTATAAAACGGATCCTAAAACTATATTTTATGCGAGTCACCAGCAAAGTAAAGTAAGAAAATATCTATACCTATATGGTGTCAATAAAGCTTACATTACTCCTAATGGTTGGAATTGGAACCTTAATCAGCATCGGTATTAACAAACTATTGCTTGCAACAAGCCAATGTTTATTTACTTAAAAAAACAGTTTTTCAAACACGCTCAAAGAGAACAAAGTAATCGAAGAATTGAACACCTAATAACAATGCCTGTCATGAGCAACCGGTGTCGAAGGGAGACAGCCATAGTTATTGTTTAAAGCTCGAGCAAGACGGCGACACCGTGTAAGTAATCGCGACAGGTAAGTTCGTTGACCCCGGCCGTGGATTATCCCGGACAAATTTAGAGTGCGTGAAAACGACCTAATTTTGTTAGACATTACGGGCTCTTTCGGATTCGGGGTGTTTCAGATTAGTGGAAAAGAACACGCATACACAAATCTAGTAAAAGGATGTGTGTAAAGTAAGCCATAATGTAGCTCATTAAATATCCGACTCGGCTGCCATTTTAAAATTTACGTACGTAAATTTTTAAAGCTGTAAGGATTTAAAGGTTGTATATTAGACCTACAAAAGACAACTATACTACCGCGACTTCGTCCGCGCGAAATAGTAACTTTGGGGGGTATAGAAGCCTCCTTTGATAAATGAACTCCCGAACCTGAAAGAATTTTTCAAATTGGCCCAGCAGTTCCTGACCAGACCAGAGTATGGAGTAGCCGTGCCCGCGACTTCATCCGCGTAGAATAGTGACTTTAAGGATTTATTTATTTATTTTCAAACGGATCCCGATTTATTTGAAAATAAAATATAGCTTATAGCTTTACTCGATAAATGGACTATTCAACACTGAAAGAATCTTTCAAATCGAACCAGCGGTTTCTGAGATGAGGGCGTTCAAACATAGAGTAGGATATGAATGTTGCGTCCCGGTGAGGGGGCGACCCTTTGAACTGGGTAATGTGACATATTACTCTCAGGTTTCAAGGTCGGCTTTGGCTGGCTTTCAAACTTACGGTGTGCGTCTTTAAATAAAAGACAAAGTGTTTGAGTAAAGATATTTCTGGAGTAAACTCCATAGTAGAGTCAGTACGCGTTTCCAATTCCGATTCTTTTCACGTTTACCTATCAAAAAGTATTGCCAATAAACTTCTCACATAAGTAACTCAATGACGTTTGACATAACTGTCAATATTAGTTTGACGTATCCATCGGTCATTTTATCTTCTTTATATATAAATCGACGGGCTCGATGACGCAAATTGTAGTGATTCTGCCTTGTGCCAGGTTATGGTTTCGATCCCGACCCAGGACAAATATTTATATGATGATGTTTATGTTTGTTTTGTGTCTGGGTGTTAAATATATGTATTCAAGTAGTACATTTGTGATTCCTCTGTTGTATGTCGGTAACACTAGTGCTTAAAGCGACTTCTTACGGAGTCGGGTCATTATTGTGTATGAAATGTGGGAATTATTATTATTATTAAAAAGTAACTTTACCCGCGTAGTTCTCGTTTCGGTGAGAGTAATATATTATAAAAGTAAGCTACAATCATATAACATCAGCTATCTGCCCGAAAGAATTTCGTTAAAATCAGTCTAGCCGTTTCGGAGTTTTCCTTAGGCAGGCAGAAAGACAAAAAAATCCGTATATAAATACCTTAAACATTTTCTTACGCATATCTCGCAGGGTCATCAGGGTCATCAATATCATAAATATAATAGGATCTAGTACTTCCTATTATATAAATTTAGTTGTTTTTATTTTATTTTTCAACTAGCTGCCCCCGCGAACTTCGTTCCGCCTTAGAGGGGATACCTAAATTTTCTAAGTTTCCGCGCAATTCTTTATTTTTTTTCTGTCATAAGAACCTTCTCCTTCCCTCGGTTCTAAGCTACATCTCTACAAACTTTAAGCTAAATTAGTTCAGCCGTTCTTGAGTTATAAGTGTAGTAACTAACACGACTTTCTCTTATATATAGATAGCCGGTACCCGCGACTTTGTCTGCGTACTTTTAATTTGAATATTAGATATTAGATATGGATTAAAGGAACGGTATAGATTTGGATATAGCATTGAGTGGCAGAAAGTACTCAGGAAAATGTATTGGTCCCTTGTGTCCAAGAGACACAATGACCTAATGGATCGAAAAAAGTACCTAAATCTTTGTAGCGCAAATTTCTCTAATCGCATGCGTCCGACAACGTCGTCTGCCCTCACGTATCTGCCCGTTCGGGTAGGCATAGTTATGTAGATTCGTGGGCTCCCCCACCACACGACAGCGCCGTTGCCGGCCGCCACACTTCGGCGAATGTGCGCGACGACGACCGACGACCAATGACAGCGGCGGTGATGCAGAGTATTCGTTAGAAGGATTTTTTACTTCAAAGCCAATTTTTTTTAACTTGATACACCCAAAACTTCTAAATATCATGTTCCTTGGTTCAGTGCTTAAGATTTTGTATACAAAACGTTTGGTTTCGTAGTTCCCGTTCCGAATCAGTTCCGTTCCGTTCGAATTTCGGAATTCCGTTTGTAGAAAAACTCTGCACATCCTAAGAGACCTACGTACCAAGTCTCATGGTTTTATCTTAAAAATGACGAACACCCATACAAACTTTTAACCCCTATTTCACCCCCACACTGGTAAAAAAGTGCAAATGCTAAAACAAACGATTTTTGTATCTTATTTAGTGCTTAAATACAAAATGTAATGTTTTTATCTTCAAAAATTACGAACTTCATACAAACTTTCAACCTTTATTTCATCCCCTCACAGTTCGAAATTTCAAAAACGCTAGAACAAATGTTTTATTATTTCTTATCAAGTGCTTAAATATAAAGTTTCATGGTTTTATCTTTTAAAATTAAGAAATCCCATACAAACTTCCATCCCCCTTTTCAACCCCTTACCACCCCTATTTTGCAATAAAAAGTAGCCTATGTTCTATCTCAGGGTCTAAAGATTGTCTGTGCCAAATTTCATTAAAATCGGTTGAGAGGTTTAAGCGGGAAAGCGTAACAGACAGACAGACAGACAGAGTCACTTTCGCATTTATAATATTAGTAAGGATTTGAAACGCTTGTATTGGGCGTAATTGAATAAAGTATATTTATATTTTGATTTATGCCCATTTTTTAAAAAGCTGTTATATTAATATTACAAACAGACATTTGAATTTTATTTTCATCATTATTATCATTGTCATGTCAGCCATAAGAACTGCTGGATATAGGCTCCCCCAAGTAATCTCGTCCAACGGTTTTAGTCAGATCGCCTGACCACCTCGCGGGTGGACGCCCTACGCTACGCTTGCCGGTACGTGGTCTCTATTCCAGAACCTAACAACTCCATCGGCCATCGGTTCAGCCCAAGGTACCAAATGCCCTGCCCACTGCCACTTTAACTTACTAAACCGTAGTGCTTTCGCGCCACTTTAATTCTCATAATAGCACTTAGTACCAACCTAAGTGTTTTAATAGTGGGTAATTAGTGTTCTAATCGTTTTCAATAACTTGTCTTTAGAAGCTCGAATAATAATTACAGAAACCAGTATATATTTCAAATATAATCTATACAAACTATGAGCCCATATTTTATTACCCCCGGGGATGTTTTTCAAAGAACCGGAAAATACTTGTACCTTTATTTATATTTAAGAGCCTGGATAATAAATTTCATAGAATCATCATGCCTGTGTCCCATCGGGGTAGGCAGAGACTATGGACCTCCACCTATTACGATCATAGCATACCTCTCTTGCTTCCCTTACTCGCATTGGCCCTTTCATACACGATCGTTCATTCTTGGTACTTTTGACTAAGCACCTCTTTAATACCTCTTCTACCTGGTTAAGATGTTCGCCTCGGTCGTCCTATACCAACTCTTCCATTCAATTCCGCTCTATATATTTGTGCAGTCATTTTATTTTCATCCATCCTTTCTACATGTCCAAACCATCTTAACAAACCTTTCTCTATAGTTGTCACAACATCTCTATTTTGCACCCTCATGGGGTGAAATCCAATAAACCACGAGACACGTATTCAACGGAAATTTTGTAAGAGCATGAATCTCAAGAAACCAGAAACAACTACATCAAACATTTCTAACTTGCAACCTATGTTTTATCCTATCGGACTTTCATCATTACAGGCATTGAAAGTCCAATGCAGGACATAGGCCTCCCCAAGATAGGTGGATTTGGCCCATAATTGCCGCGCTGGGCAAGCGTGTTGGCAATCGCCGAGCGCAGCTATCGCAACAGTGATGCTGCTCTCTATCTCCTCCCTTTGCATTAGAGCTACACTGTTTTGGATGGGTATACTGCCATCTGTCAGATCTAATCCTTCAGTCGCCTCTTACGACACCTGGCACAAGGGGAGGTATTATTCTACTGTGCCGGTACCGGGCTTGAGTTTATTATTTAATATTATTAGCCAGTACCCTACGACCAGATAAAAATTGCAAACTAACAAAAGGAGAACAAGTATAGATTGAAAAGCGTTAAAATATAACGTAGACGCTGCCCGACAGCGAACTATAAAATCGACGAACAAAACATAACCCATAAAAAAACAACTCCCCTTTTATAGTTATCGGGCAACATTACATTTTTAAAATGGCCGATTCTCGACCTCTTTTTATTACTGTTTTCTCTCGAAGTCCGCGCTCCCATTTTCCCAATAATATTGCCTATAAAAATATTATACACCGCGAATTGTTGACATTGTGAGCATTACTGAGAATAAGTAAATGGAAAGTCAACATTATTTACACGAAGTCGCAGAACAATGTGTTTGTATGAACGCGATTCACTGAAAAATTGTCAAGCAGATTTCCATACGGTACTCACTACTTGATAGAGTAGTTCACGAAAAAGGTTAATATGTATAAATTCGTTCATTTTTTTTAAATAACTTTTCTAATGTATATAAAATTCTTAAATATGTATGAAAATGTATACCGACTAAGAGTTTAGCTGTGGTGTATCCTAGTAGCCGAAGAACGCCCTCTCCTGGACACAGGCCTCCCCAATAAGGGGGAATTATGCCCATAATTACCGCCGTTGGAAGGCATTCGACGGAAATGTTGCTGCCTATACGATAAACCGGTTTCTGTCAGGCCCAGTACTTCAGTCGCCTCTAACGACACCTAGTACAGAGGGGGGTACTAGGGGTACAAAGGGGGGTACTAGGGGTACAGAGGTGTACCGGCAGAGCTTCTGCTGCTTTTTGCCACCGTGTATCGGGAGCCTTCCACGGTGTCTTAAGAAGCGTCTAGGGAAGAGAATTCAAACTGGCATAGCACAAATGCAACAGGGCGGGGATGGGCAGCAGCATTCTCCCAACGCTTTGCAATTGCCACCACGTCTGCACAGTGTAGCAATCATCGGTAAAAACCTCTAATGAATAATCTTAATTGAAGTATTAATATTTTTCCTGGGATCAGAAGTAGCCTGTCTTTCTTTAGGGTTCAAGCAATCCACGCGTTAGGGACGCGTTAAGTCATGAAATACGTAAAATATGTTTTCCAAAATCATCCCTTAAGAAGGGCGGTAAAAGGGGGGTTCAAAGGGTAAAAAAGGAGTTTAAAGGGTGAAAGGGGGTTCAAAAGGTAAAGGGTTAGTTCCTCGCTCCTAGCTTTATTTCATAGCTTATGTTCTTCGGTGAAGATGTAGCTTTATAATAGTGAAGGAATTATTAAAACATGTCGAAAAGGTTTTTATTTATATCGTGATAAACAGACAAACAACAAAATCTAATCTTTCCTCTTTATAATTTTAGTTAAAACGTGCAAAGCATATAAATGCGATCGAGTTAGGAAAAACATTGTAAATTACGCACGCGCATTATACAGCGTTCCCGCTCTTGCGCTGGCCAAATGAAGAAGACGACACCATTCGCCATGTTTCGGCAGACCGAATGTTTGGTTATGCTAATTGTATGAGTCATTCTTAGCACAGTGTAGGAAATAACAGTAGAAAAACTCTTCTTTACTATTTACTCTAATACAGAACTTCGCTTTTTGAGATCACAAGATAAATAAATAAATAATATCACTCAGTACAAAATATAACTAGTACCAGAACCGACAGATGGCGGTGGGCAAATGCACAGGGCGGGGATGGGCAGCAGCTACCCGTTGCGAAAGCTACGCTCTGCGATTGCCAACACGCTTGCCCGGCGTGGCAATAAAGGGTAAAATTGCACCTTTTTTGGGGAGGCCTATGCCCAGCAGTGGACTTCCAATGACTGGTATGATAAATATCACTCAACATCTCATACATTGACTCCGTGATAAGTAACTTAAAGCTCTTGTGTTACAGATATCAGAGAACAGGGGTATCACAAATATAATACGTCAGATATATGTTGGTCCTCCACGGGGATCGAATCCACGACTCCTGGCGCATAAGACTGTGTATTAAATTAGCTATCCTTTAACCGTCGTAGTCGACTAAGGTACCAGAACCGTTAGATGGCAGTATATCCATCCGAAACAGTGTAAATGCGCAGAGTAGGAATGGGCGGGTCGTTTCCGCCGCGAAACAACGCTCTGCGATTGCCACCACGCTCGCCCATTATTGCAATTATGGGTAACATTCTCCTTTTCTTTAGGTCTATGTCCAACAATAGATATACGGCTATTATGATGATATAATATGCAGCTATTTAACATTTTTTAATTAATAAAGACGCCGGGGCCGATGGCGTTGATGGTAGTGATCATATCTTGTGCGCCAAGAGCCGTGGGTTCGATACCCAGAGCGAATATTGTGATGAAGATGATAATTATGAATGTTTAATATTGAAAATAAGACTACGCTAACAAATATTTAATCACTCCGGATCAGTGCTTTATTCATTTTTGACGTGACGTCTTATAATTCGATGGAATCGGCTGCATGCACGAAAAAACATGACTCATACGGCGTTACCTCGCTCTGAAGCGTTCCGTTTAAGGGTTGAAGTGCAAGCGAGAGCGCGGGACGAGCGACAAAGAAGAACAATCGGCCCAACGTTCGGCAGCGTTCGATATCTGTCTCTATCGTACGCGAGTGAGCGATGCGCCCGCGCAATTAGCTGCTATACAATAATACATTTTCATAAATAACATTAGAACGTTCTTTTGAAAAATGCAACCATTCCATCAGTATTTTTTATGACGTCACGTTCAACTATCGACAGTATACCGACTTTACAGACAATCGATTATTTTTATGTTTTCTTTGAGTGCGGTGATCTCCCACCGTCGCCAGTGCACTGCGATGGCGCCTGCGACCACGAGCGTAGGCTAAGGTCGCCCGGTGCCGCCTACGCGGTTACGATGCTCGTCGAGTTATCGTCGATACATCCACGTTTATATCGTACGTCTTTGTTTGACTATATACATATTATACATACATGTATATATATATACTCAGCTATATAAGACTTTTGAATAGAGCTTGATTAGAATGTTAATGTAGTAAATTCGCGTGTTATTTATAACCGCGAGGTACCGGTAGAGAAGAATAGTACCTCCATCTGTACCAGGTGTCGTAAGTGGCGACTGAGGTACCAGAATCAACAGATGAATGTATATCTATCCAAAGAAGTGTAGCTCAAATGGGGATGTGTAGCAGCATTGCCACGTTTGCCCAACGCGGCAATTATAGACAAAATTCCTCTTCTCTTGGGGTGGCCTATGTCCAACAGTGGACTTCCCGTGGGGCTGTAATCATGGTAATGATGATGTTTGACATTATAATTAATAAAGACGCCGGGCCCGAAGGCGCAGATGGTAGTGATCATATCTTGTGCGCCAAGGGCCTTGAGTTCGATACCCAGAGCAAATATTTATATAATGCGTTTGATATGTCAGAAGTATATACCTATGTATATTTTCAGCATAAAAATGATTTTATTAATAAAAAATAAAATATTAATTTCACCTTTCAGGCATTGAGTGCTGTCGAAGTAATGTTCGCGGCGTGTGTAGGCTCAAGTTCAGACAGGCTGCGTCACTGGTGTTGATCCTTGTACATCATTCCACACTAGGGACGGCAGTGTGTCGATAAGTTCTTTTTAAATACACAAAACAATTCAAACGTCGACCTAACTAACTCCGAAATAAATCGCTCAAAGCACATGTATTACGGATATTAGACAACAAATAAATTGAAATACTCAGATACATGTAAATAATTTTCAGACACAGAACATATACAAATATTGATTATATAAATATTTGCTCTGAGAGGGGATCGAACCCACGACCATCTGCGCCATCCTGCCTGTCACTATCAATACTCTTGATATTTTATAACCAGAGTTAAGCATATCAAAAAAGTAAGCATAGCTGCCATCTCTCGGTTCCGGTACCTCCGGATGGCGGTATACCCACCAGAAAGAGTAACTCATATGCAACAGGGCGGGATATTACTCCCATTTAGATATTACTCCCATTTAGATATTACTATTTTATCTCTATTCTATTTTTGTTTTTTTGTAAATATAATATAGCCTTTGTTACTCCAAAAAAAATATAACTTTTGACTAGTGAAAGAATTTCCAAACCACACACATGCCACATTTTTGAATAACGCTTCACTCCTATTAGTTATAGCGTAATGTTATATAGCCCAAATCTGCCAGTGAAATGTTCATTAAAATCGATTTAGAGATTACCTCAAACAGACAAAAATTTCAAAAAAAAATTATATGTACTAAGATACATGGATATGTAATGTAATCCATATGCATTTAGTTATAAGCAGTTAATTCAATATTACAAACAGACATTCAATTTTTTTTTATAGGTTTATTATGTATATAGATTATCGAGACTGACATAGATACAGCACTAAGGCACTCGTGTCCTTGTACCGCACGCTTCATTTATCCCGTATGGAGCGTGCTCGCGACATCTTTCGATGGATTGTCACAATCTAGCGAAATCGTGACTAACAACACGACTGGATAGAGATTCAATGGATACTCTATGCTGTGTCCATGTACCTAATTTATCCGCGTCTGTGCTAGGCTTAAGAAAGTAAAAAAGAAAACATTTATTCAGCCATTGAAAAGTCCACTACGAGACTTAGGCGGCAAGTAATGCTGCTGCCCATCCCCATCCTCTACATTTACACTGATTTGGATGGATATACCGCCATCTGTCGATTTTGGTACCTTAGTCGCCTCTTACGACCTCTGTTGCAGTGAGAGGTACTATTCTCATATCACCATTGGAAGTCTAATGCTGGACATAGGCCTTCCTAATAAACGGGGAATTTGCCCATTATTGCCGCACTGGGCAAGCGTGTTTGCAATCGCATAGCGCAGCTTTCGCGACAGAGATGCTGCGGCTCATCCAAGCCCTATGCATTTGAGCTACACTGTTTCGGATGGGTATACGTAATCTGTCGGTGCTGGTACAACACCTGGTGCAGGGGGAGGTATTGTTTTACTCTGCCGGTACCCCACGGCTAGATAATCATTAAATTAAGTAAATAATAGTTGTGTATATTAATTTATGAATATCAAACAAGTGATGAAAGATTTTTTTATCTATTTTTTGGATTATGCTTTATTTTGAACCACCGGCGATAATAAAAATAATTTCACATAACAATTCCACACATTGTCACGAACATCAGACAATAGAGGATTCACAAAAAAAATCATATTTAGCACCCAGACACAGAACAAATACTCGTCACACAAATGTTGTTTCTGGGCGGAGATCGAACCCACGACCCTAAGATAGAGACACTACCGAATGCACCATCGGGCCAATCAATCAGTTTATTATGTAATTATCGAGACCAGGAAGGTAAATACATTATGTCCGCGTGGTGTAGAAAGTGCAATGCTTCTGAAATCGAAAGTGGTCAGACTCGTCTGCGTTGGTGGGATGCCCTGATGACGCGAGCGGCTTACTTGGTGCTTATAGATAATTATAGGGACTGAAAGCCGAGAGGGCTAAAGTTGTTGTTTCGGACCAACCTAATGCTACTCAGACGTCAGTTCCAGCGCTACTGCAGAAGATTACAGGGCGTAAGTTCTGTTATATTCTCAGTCTATAAAATATAAACGTGGTATTTGACATTATCTAACTAATATGTGGTAATTCGTCACTCAAGGATAACATTGGCTCACGTCGAATATCGTAATAAATATTTATGCTAAAGATAATTATAAGCCGAGGGCTAATTCTATTCTGGTTATCGTCTACAGAATATAAATTGACTATGTAGGATTGGGTATGCGACAATTATCAAAAGGTGTGTGGTGAATTATCACTTAGGGATAACTTTGGCTCATCTGAAACAACTGTAATTTTTATTAAAACTAAGGTTTTATTCTGTTAACCATCTACGGAATATTAAAATTACATTGCGAGATTGGTCATGCGACAAATATTTAAAAACATGATACTTTAAAACTGATGGGTAACTTTGGCTCACGTGAAATAACTTAAGTAAAAGTATAAAAAAAAGTATTTTCCATTCTAGCATAATATTGTTAGCAGTTCCTCTCAAGCAAGTCAGGACCTTTCTGACAGAAAAGCATATTTGTACCCAACAATAAAGCAGTGAACACATCAAAAATCTCCCCCAAGCTACCATCTGCTGTTGCGACGGTCCGGACCATAAAGAGCCTTTATAGTGCCGTATATGTGATTGATGCAAGATTGTGACGTTTTACGACACTATAACATTATAATAATACGTGTTCGAGATACCTCTGGCTGTCTGTCTGTACGGATATATGTCTCGAAAATATGGTACGCTTCATTACATAGAATATTTATTTATTTATTTAATTTCACTAATATACATATTCAAATTTCTCCTAGGTTCATAGTAATATTTTTATATATCGTTGTTTAAGTTCTATCACAGCGTAAGTCAAAATGTTGACACTTTGTACAATTGGAAAAACATTGTTCACGTTTCATAAAATCATTTTAAAACTAATTGCTTGTGCATTTAGTTGGTGCAAAATATATTTCGATTAAACAATACACGGTATAAAACGTTTACTGCAGTGTTAGAAATGTAATATCGTGTTATCATTGGGCTTAATTATTAAGTTGCCAACTTTGACATACGCGGTGTTAGAACTTATGCGACGATATGCTGATATGTATGTCACTTTTACTTCAATGCTCGGAGTTTTTTTGCGCGATCGAATCAGGAATGATAAGATTCGTAACAGAACCAACCGTTACCGACATTCCCCGGCGGATTAGTAAATTGAAGTGTTGAAGTAATGTTCTGGAATGGAGACCACGTACCGGCAAACGCAGCGTAGGGCGCCCACCAAGATACAAGATGGTCAGACGATCTGACTAAAACCGCAGGGTCAAGTTGGACACAGGCCGTATACAACCGGTCCTATAAAAGATTACTTGGGGAGGCCTATGTCCAGCAGTGGACGACTTATGGCTGATATGATGATGATGATAGCCGTCTTCATGTCTAGTTGTTATTCATAATTTCAGCCATAGAAATCCACTGTTGGACATAGCTCTTCCCTAGATAGAAGGGATTTGCCAGAAATTGCTGCGCTGAGCTTAACTTCGCTGAGCTTAACTTGAGCGAAACTTCGTGTATGCTTCTGCCCATCCCCGCCTTGTACTATATAAGCTGAGGTACTATGTAAGGTACAGAGAGGTACTATTCTACTGCGCCGGTACCTCAAAGCTTGTTATTACGTCTGATCTTATGTATTAGCTAAATCATATATATAGTATATAGATACAGTAATAATATCTCATCTACCAATGTCACTGCGTCAAGGGTCAGGGGTAGGGTTGCCATAACATTTTTGCTCAAAAAAAAATTTAGGTAACGAGTGATATAGTACGAAAAATATGTTAACATACAAAAGGTCATTTGCATTATCACTCACTCTCAAATAGCAGTGTTCGCATTGCTGTTTTCCGGTTTGAAGGGTGAAAGAGGCAGTGAAATTACTGGTTAATGTGACATTGTATCTTCAAGTCACAAGGTTGTCAACTCGTTAGTGATGTCCTTGTGATGTTTCGAGCGTCTATAGGCTGAATGTATGCTTGTTTATTTATATTTTATATATATATATATATATATATATATATATATATAAATCTGATTACAATACGTTTTTTATTGTATATTAAACATACATCTTTGGTTAAATTTGTGTGAAACATATGATTTGTTAATATCATTATAATCATATATATAGAAAACTAGCTAACCTAACAGACGTGCTTTCATATTTACACTTAAAAAATATAGCGACAATAAATTGAGATATAAACTAGCCTATCTCTGAAGTTAGAGTGAGTCAAACTGTACGCAGTAAGCAAACATTAAGGTTTATATTGATTACAGAATAAAATCGGTTTTCAAAATTTTTATTATCATCATCATTACAGCCATTAGAAGTCCACTGCTGGATATAGACCTCCCCAAAGAAAGGGGGAAGTTTGCCCATAACCGCCGCGCTGGGCAAGCGTGTTGACAATCGCAGAACGCAGCTTTCTAGGCGGAGAGGCTGCTATCCATCCCCACCTTCTAGATTTGAGCTACACTGTCTCAGATAGATATACCGCTATCTGTCGGTTCTGGTACATTAGTCGCCTTTTACGACCTGGTATAGAGGGAGGTACTACACTGCCGGTACCCCACGGCTTAAAATTGTATATTTTTACATTATTAAATTATTATTGTTCTAAGGTACCGGCAGAGTAGAATAGTACCTCCCCTGTATCGGGTGTCGTAAGTGGCAATTGAGGTACCAGAACCGACAGATGGCGGTATATATCTTACAGTATCCCCGTCACTGTAGCTGCGCTCTGCGATCCAAGGTTGCCCGGTGCGGAAAGTATGGGCAAAATTACCCCTTTTTGGGAAAGCCTATGTCCTCCAGCCTTTCAATCGCTGTAATGATGATGAATTATTAAACCTTTTTAATACGATTTTATTAAGGTAAATAACACAATACCAAAGAAAGGTGAATGGCTTTCCATTAACTGTACGAGTATGTTATATGTAAACAGTCTTGTTATAAATATATGGTGATTAATTTAAAAATATCAATTCATGGTATAAATCCACAGAGTTGATAGACAACCCTAAGGCATCAATCGCTTTTATGACGCGGACAAGAGATGATCCCCATTACGCTCACCGCTTGACCCCACCACTTTGCAGCACTGGTGGGGTTTCACCACGCCGCCGTCGGTTCTCAATCCAAAGATGGTAAATAAATTCATGCGTATTAAATGGATGGAGCCGTAAGGTTCTGGAATGGAGACAGCGCACCGGAAAGCGCAATGTAGGGCGATCTGATTAAATAAAATAAAAAACTCACATCTCATACGTTGATCTGATTCCGAAATAAGTAGCTAAAAATATTGTGACTATAAATGTACTGCAAAGTAAGCAAAAATGTATTAACATCGAGTCAGTTAAGAAATGCATGGAAAAATACAGCTGTATTTAAAAACGAAAATGTATCTGTCTTTCTATCTGTCTGCGTCAATGTATCAAGGAGCTAAGAGCTAATAAACGAAGCAAGCGATAAATAAACTAAGTTTATCAACTATAATACACATTAGGTGTAACGGAACGTAATGAAATTGGCGCGAATTCATATAACGAGTTAGTTCGCTCTGTCGACTCTCAAATGAATGTCGCATGTCGGGGAGGTCGACTGGATATATTGGGATAAACGAGCCTGTATAAACCCACTAACAGATAGGAAGTTATCATGACACTGATTTTTGAGACAATGGATTTTATTTTTAACAGAACAAGTCGACAAACAAGCATACAGTCCGTGATATTTTCAGAATAGTACCAGTAATAGTAGTAGTATTGAGTAGAATAGTACCTCTTACTGCACCAGATGTCGTAAGAGGCGACTAAGGTACCAGAACCGACAGATGGCGGTATATCCATCCGAAACAGTGCAGCTCAAATGCACAGCGCGGGGATGGGCAGCAGCATCCTTATCGCGAAAGCTGCGCTCTGCGATTGCCAACACGCTTGCCCAGCACGGCAATGATTGGCAAAAAACCTCCTTTATTGAAGAGGCCTATGTCCAGCAGTGGACTTCTAATGGCTTGTATGATGATCATAAGGATATCACTAACGCGTGGCCAACCTTGTGACTTGAAGATGTTATGCCACATTCCTTAGTGAGTTTACTGCCTCTTTCACCCTTCAGACCGGAGCAGCAATGCGAACACTGCTATTTGGCGGTAGAAATACGTGAGAGTGAAGTACTAAGAGATTTTGTTCTCATTAATTGAAAAAAAACGGGCAATGTTGCCCATAATTGCCGCTCTGAGCAAGCATGTTGGCGATCGGAGATCATAGCTTTCGCGGCTAAGATGCTACTGCCCATTCCCGCCTTGTGTATTTATTTAAACTTCCGGGTGGATATACCGCCATCTATTGGTTCTGGTGCCTTCGTCATCATTTAAGACACCCGGTACAGGGGAAGGTACTATTCTACTCTACCATTTCATTGTGACTATAATTTGAGATATTAACTATCCTATCTCTCAAGCAGGATCAAACTGTATATAGTAAAAAATGATTTAAATCGGTTCTGTACTTCAAAAGTTTATTCCGGACGGGCAACGTGATAGAGTTTTCAAATATCACCATCATTATCATATCAGCCATAGAAAGTCCACTGTTGGGTATTTTCCCATTATTGCAACGCTGGGCAATCGCAGAGCGTAACTACGCGACGGAAATCCTTCTGCCCATCCCTAACCTGTGCATTTGAGCTACACTGATACGGATGAACCTACGACCTTTGGCACACAAATTAGTATCACTACCATCGGGGTCATCGGGCCCTTTTGAAACTATGTACGCTTCCCTCAGTTTCAACGGTTGACGTCTGAGATGTCTGGTTAATTCATTGTCTTGCATATTAATGAAGTGGTAGAATTTATCATTCACTTAGACAGCCGCACCGACGTCTCCCGTAACGATCCCGCGAGGTGCGTTCATAAATGCGCACCTCGCCAACGACACTCACGTCCGTAATAAGTTGGATAATGAACGGGATATTACGGGGGAGGGGAGCGGATATTAATGATGGAAAATGGAATTTATTAACCGAATTTAATTCAACTTTATTATAGCTCTACCGTGCCGTGAGGTACTGGCAGAGTAGAATAGTACCTCCCACTGCAACAGAGGTCGTAAGAGGTCACTAAGGTGCCAGAACCGACAGATGGCGGTATATTGATCAGAAATAGTGTAGCTCAACTGGACAGAGCGGGGATGGGCAGCAGCATCCCCGCCGCGAAAGCTGCGCTCTGCGATTGCCAACACGCTTGATTGCTGTACCTCAGTAACAATATTTATATATATCTTTTATCTATCTATCTACCCAGCCTTTGGAAGTCTGCTGCTAGACATAGGACTCCCAAGAAAGGGACAAGCTTGTTGGCAATCGCAGAGCGCAGCTTTCGTGACCGAGATGCTGCTGTCCATCCCCACCCTGTGCATTTGAGATGCAATATTTCGGATGAATATACCGCCATCTGGCAATAACAGTACCTTAGTCGCCTCTTTCGACTCCTGGAACAGCACATTCAATTAATTCATAGAACTGGATACCCGCTTACCAAAGATACGTATTGGCTTCGACCCTACGCAAGCCTCATACGGTATGGACCCTAGGGTACCCATGGACTCGAGATCTTAAACATATCAATATATTATTATAGAAATATGAACATCGGCAGAAAAATGTTGTTTAAAATAAATCCTCTCTAAACTTAGGCAATGATAACGAAGACGGGACGCGGCGTCCCGCTGGCTCCATGAATAGTAATGAGGGAGAGTGTTATTGAAACCCGGATCCCTGACGAGCTCTCGGACGGACCGGGACCAATGGATTTTCGTTAGTAGATATATAGTAGCGTTAAAGTCGTAGTTGTTACAATCGAAGCAGAAAATTCAATTCCTATCTTTTTTCAATAGAAGTAATAAAACGGTAGGCATAAAGCAACTTTAAGATTGCTTAATAACTTTGACGGGCCGGATGACACAGATGGAAGCGATCCTATCTTGCGCGCAATATATACAGTAGAATAGTATAATTAGAAGAATATATATATAGTAAAATAGTACTTCTCTCTGTACCAGGTGTCTAATGCTGAATATACGCCTCCCCAAGAAAGGGGAAAAAATGCCCATAATTGCCGCGCTGGGTAAGCGTGGCAGCAATAGCAGAACGCAGCTCGCGCGGTTGCTGCCCATTCTCGCCCTGTGCATTTTAACTACACCATTTTAGATGGATATACCGCAATAATGTCGGTTCTGGTACCAAAGTCGTCTCTCACGACACTTGGTACAAGGGAGGTCCTATTCTACTCTGCCGGTACCACACGGCATATTTATACGGAATTATTTACATCATAACTTTAGATTCAATTATAGTTACTCAATCTAGTCTGTTTATGGTAAGCCTAAGGTAAGATTAAGGCTAGTCTATGGTTAGTCTATGGTTAGTCTATGGTAAGTCTATGGTAAGTTTGGTCTGTCTATGGAATGTCACATTTAACTTTTTTCGAACAAAATGCATTAAAAAGACCCGTTTTGACATTTATTACATGAGACCACAACTCGTAAAAGGCGACATAATCCGAACGTGTTCGTGGAATTTAATTTTAGTATGAGCGTTCAAGAACTAGGTCTAAAGGTGGCTGGGTAATGAAATTCCACCCGTCATTCACCCGTTAGGGTTCACACTAGATGCAAGGAAATATTTATTTAAAAGTAGTCTCCTTTCTTTGTGAATATACCGCGAGGACTAGACAGTATATTTTTTTATAAATTCCCACAACATCGCATACATAGACCTAATACCATGATAAGTTGCTTTAGAATAGACACAGGACATCAGACTACAGAGGAATCATAAATATAATACATACATATATTCAACACCTAGATACAGAACAAACACAAATATAATCATACAAATGTGTGTTGGGGATCGAACCCACGACCTTTAGCGTACAAAGTAGATCACTAACATCTGCGCCATCGGGCCCATCAAATTCTTGTACAAACGGAAAGCTACATAATCTTCAAAAAATATAAGCTATATAACATATCCTTGAATTTTGATAGTAACAGGAAAGACAGCGGGTCAACCCGAGATTTGTTAATCCCTATATAAATGCGAAAGTAACTCTGTCTGTCTGTCTGTTACGCTTTCCCGCTTAAACTTCTAAACCGATTTTGATGAAACTTGGCACAGACAATCTTTAGACCCTGAGAAAGAACATAGGCTATTCTTTAATTCGAAAAAAGGGTTGTGAGGGGTTAAAAGGAGGGATGAAAAGTTGTATGGAAGTATCGCTAATTTTGGAGCTAGAAACATGAAACTTATTTTTCAAGCCATTGATTCGATATAAATAAATATGACATTCTAAATTTATATATGTTAAGGTAATGAGGTATGGTACCCAAAACAATAATAAAAATATGTATATTTAAAGGTTCCGATAGAAAAGTTCAAAGTGTCGAAAGCCTTTTAAAAGTTAAGTTTTATTAAATTTTGTACTTCTTACTTGATTTTTTTTCACAGGAACTTGAAATGAACCAGGAAATCTTCTTCTACGTCATGGATGATTGGCGAGCAGCCAGCGCTAGTGTTGTGGTTATAAAATGCGAGGTTATATCTTTTTTATGTACATTTGAGTATGAAAACATCGCTATTTATTTATTTACCCGTGTAATAAATACAAAGTTCACATAAACTAACAAACTATTATAAAAAGCCGACGAAATCCGACCGTACCGACCGAACCGTAGGTATATATAAGTGTCTGTCTGTAATTACAAAAGTCTTATATCTTTTCACCGAATACATATGAAATTATATGCATGGTACTTACATAAAAAACTTAAATAAAAAAAAATCATCAGTCCGTTTTTCCCGCCTATTTTCTGGAAGCTGAACCGATTTTAACGGGACTTCAAGAGGATATAATATATTTTAGATAGTTAGCTGACGTTAAATAGAGTAAGTAACTCTATTTTACTCTAAGGCTATTTTTATTACCTACTAATGGCGAGATTTTCTACATGTTGTTTTTGAAGTATTATACCTTTCCCTTCACGTTGCGAGTTTAAATCTATTTGACATTGACAATTGACTTCAACTTTCTGACAGAAAGACAAGTTTTGTTTTAATATAAAAAATACATTTTAAATTTTGCTATCACTTTTTATATCTTCATTATTACTATCCACATAGAGTAAAAGCAAGGCAGCTGCCTTAAAGATATTACGAAAAAATGCTGAATTAGTAAAGCCGTTTGAGAGATTTATTTCTATTTATCAGGATTACTAGCAGTGCCCCGAGGTTTCACCCGCGTTTAATTGTAGAACTTGTATACTAACTTTCAACCCCTCTTATACCTCCCTTAAGGGATGATTTTTGATGTATTATTTTACACTTATTTCATGACTTTTAATAAAGAATCATCATACTGAAATTCATTCAAATAACTTAAAAAACAGCAAAGATTCTTACTATCTTTGCACCCCCGTTTTACCCTCTTAGGACATGAATATTCAAAAATCCAGAAATCCTTTCTGAGTGCTCCCATACTTTTTAAAAGGAAGCCCTGTACAAAGTTCGATATTCTAATTCTTATAGTTTAGGTCCTGCTTTTAACCACCACGATATGTCAATCAGCCAGACAGCTTCTCATTTTATATAAAAAAAAAGAATTTCCAGGAACGAAAACTTGGCGAGAAAAACCACGTAATGCTTCTAGTTTGTATATAAACTCACTTTAACCTACTGAAGCAAGCGGAAACTGATTTATTTTCATTTGCTCTGACCATGACAAGCTTCTGCTTCCACATTCATCAATTATAATAATGCGAGTTAAAAGTTAACCGCATTAGACCGTTTCTAATGATGGCTTTAAATTTGACGGCCCCGATGGCGCAGATGGTTAGTGATCTTATTTTATGCGCCAATGGTCGTGGATTCGATCTCCAACCAGAGCACATATTTATGTGATTAATATTTGTATTTGTTCTGTGTCTGGATGTTAATTATATGCATTTGAGTATACTATTGTGTTATTTTTCGACATATTATAGTTTTCAAGAAAGGCCAGTTCTCAAGTATTAAACATGAATAAACGAGCGGGTACGAAAGGACTAATGCGAGTAAAGGAAGCAAAACAGGTATGCCGAGGTCGTAGCAAGTAGAAATTATGGATCTCCACTCGCTATGATCTTGACATGGCTGCCTACCTTGATAGGGCACAGACGTGATGTATAGTTTTTTTTTTATTTGGAATCTTCAATTGAAAGTTATATAATCCTTGATCGGCGGCAGCAGCCCTGGCTGGGATAATCCATCCCCCGGGACAGGCCGCCTGTTGATGCACGTCCCGGACTAGTTCTGACCTAGTTCATCCTGTCGAGATCTACAGGTAGTCACAGTTGTGCCTATTGAAAACTAGCTCGAGTATTAACGGCCTATTACAATATTTTAAAAAATAATCCCTTATAAAGTAATTAATTAAGCCTATATTATCTGTTGATAAATATTATTCTTATTTAATTTAGCTATTATTTGACTTTATGTATTATTATTTACTTTTTGTATATTATTAATGTTAATTATTATTATTAACTAGCTGTGCCCGCGACTTCGTTCGCGTGGTTGTCGGAAACCTTGAGATTATTCTTTGATTGCTCACGTTGTTTTGTTAATGTATCGTCGTTTTTGTTATCGTAAATAACATTTTTTTAAATAATATGTAAAAAAATATGTTTTTAAAATAATGGGTCAAAGTACTTTGGCATTAATTATAGTTTTACTTTTGTTTAAAATAAAGCACGCTGTGAATACATTCAACCGGTAGCCGGCCACGCGTTTGAGCCGCGCGGCATGATACCTCGCATGGTGCTTGCACATTATAATGGTAGCAAGCCTTCTTCGACAAATAATGTTGTTATGAGTAAATCTTGAGAGATAGACATATACTGTCGCGGACTTTTTTTTATTTTTAAAAAGGAATAATTATTTCATACATAGTTTTTAAATAACTTAAACCGTTAATGCAGCGCATGCGAAGAAAGACCTCAAATATGAATAATTTTCCCCCTTTCTGCAACATTTTTCACTGACGCTTCGCTCCTATTGGTCTCAGCGTAATGTTATATAGCCTTAAGCCTTTCTCTATAAATGGACTATCCAACAAAAGAGGAATTATTCAAATCGGACCAGTAGATCCTGAGATTAAACAAACAAACAAACTCTTCCGCTTATATATAATTATTAAGCTTTTTAGCTACAAAAGTTATCTTATATATATATATCATCACAATGATATCACTAATTGGCACTAACTTTGTGACTTGAAAATATTATATTACCCAGTAACTTCACTGCCTCTCTCACCCTCCAAACCGGAACACAGCAATGTGAACACTGCTATGTGGCGGTAGAAATAGATAAGAGTGAGGTACCAATGCAGACGATCTTTGCTAGAGGTCTACCATTAACTGTTTTCTGGTGTCCGTTAACCAACTGCTTGTGACTCTGGGAGTCAGGTCAATGCACGAGATGTTGTGTGAATATAAAAATAATATTAGAAAATAAATACCTGGATGTAGCCCGTATATTGAAGGTTTTTGTTATCATCAGTATTCTGATTGAAGTTTGGCTTTTGGTATGGAAATTTAGATCAAAATGTATTGGTATAGAATCTACCTGTATCAAAGTGGGTGCTAACGCTAGTAATCTAACGTCCAGATCTAAATCCAATGAAGTGTGCACATCCAATCACGTCAAACCATTTTACCATGAAAATGTTACGAACATATCCATCGATACTCACAAACAATATTAATAGAACGTTACAGCCTATAGGAATTTTGCAATCTGTCATCCATACCAATATTATAAATGGGAAAATGTGTGTGTGTCTGTCTGTTTGTCCGTCATTAAGGGCAAAATCGAATGACGAATTGAATAAATTTTTAAGTGAAGATAGTTGAAGGGATGATTAGTGAGATAGGCTTTTTTAAGTGTATTTTTAACCCCCCACTTCCTTAAAATGGGGTTTGGAAGTTGGTATGGGGGCATTCAGCAGTTTTTAAGGTAGAAAGCTAAAATTTGTATTTTGTATTTAATAAAAAAATCGAGCATAAATATCAATTGCGCCAATCCCTAGAAAGTGAAATGTTATATTGGACTTTTCGTAGTTTTAAAGGTAGGATGATTCGCAAATAATATCGTCTACAGTAGCTTATTAAAACAATATTTTGTTCCAAGTTCTCTTCTGTGCGCTTGATCAGGAAAGGGGACCCGTGATACCCTGGATTTATCGCAAGTAAAGTCGCGAGCAAAGCAAGTACTGTACAAAATCGACCTTAACAACCATAAAAATAATTTCAAAGCACGTCAGTTTGACAGCCGTCACTATTGCAGCTATATTTGAAGGATTACAGAAATTGTTTTTGAGCCTGTCATTTATTAGCGAATTCCCTCGAGAGCGCGCCGAGTGCTGACTCAATTAAGTAACGGTATTTATATATTTTTGCGTGTTGAAGGACATTTAGGGATCGGGTCGAGTTGGTTATCAATATCTTGGAACACAATGTCTGTGGCATCAGATTATAACGCGCGAATCCGCCAATGCTAGTCGAAAATATCAAAGATATATTATCGGTTATTCAAGTAATTTTAATGGTTTATTGTCTTTATTACCTAGCTTCATGACGGGGATGATGCTACGATAATTCAACAAAATGTTATATTTGGGTTATAATTTCCTAATAATTTATTAATGCACATATCCCTTCTTTTTAATTCATATCATAGTTTCTTCAATGGCAAATTGTTATAATGAGTAACTTAATACTTTTATTGCATTTATTATTCTGAATTCGTTGCTAGTTTATAAATAAGTGTCGAGAAGTCTGCATTTGTACCTAACTCTCACCTATTTCTACCGCCAAATAGCAGTGTTCGCATTGCTGTGTGAAATTACTGGACAAATGTGACATTGTATCTTCAGTTCACAAGGTTGGCGACACGCTAGTGATATCTTTCTGAAGAAAGAAAAATGTATCTAGAATTGTGAGACATCCGCCTAGCTCACACGTAGTGTCACACAAACATAATAATATTTACACAAAATAAGCTTGCATGTCCCAGCCGACCCCAGCTAAAAGGCTCGTGACGTGGCACTCCGCCAGATGTCGCCACCTGTGAACTGGTGCCAACAGATACCGAAACCGGACGGGTGAGAGGTCTAATGGGAAATTGCTACTCCACTTTTGGGAAGAGTCGGGAATATTTTAGTAGGTGCGATGTTGGGGAAGGCACTCGCTTTTTGTGTTACTTAAAAATAACCCCTTTTTTAACAGAAATGAGGGAGATGCTTCCCGAAATTCGTAGGTTTTCTAGAATTTGAATACAAAGATTTTACAGTGATATTTTAATACTTCATCTTCAGCCCATTTGATTGCCTGCATCTTTTGATTTTCATTAAAATTAATACAACATACATCTTTCTTCCGCGTAAAATTCCTTTTTACTATAAATATAATTATAATTAGGGATGAAAGTAGAATGACTGCACAAATATATAGAGCGGAAGTGAATGGATGAGTTGGTATAGATCGACTAAGGCAAACATACCCTAACCAGGTAGAAGTATTAATAAATAAGGGTCAGGTCAGAAGTATCAAGAACAAACGAGCGTTTATGAAAAGACAATACGAGTATAGGAAGTAAGTAAAGAAAGTCAAGATCGTAACAAGTGGAGATCCGTAGTCTCTGCCCACCCCGATGGGACACAGGCGTGATGTATGTATGAAGTGTCGAAATCCTTAAATGTTATGGTTTATTAATAAGGGCTTTTCAATGCGGTTTGTTTAATTATTTACATTTTTTTTTCGTTTCGTTTACCTTGCGACCACAGTTCTCAAGAATAAAAGTTCGATAAACCGTGTTTGCGTCTGCCGTGAGGTACCGGCAGTGTAGAATAGTACCTCCCGCTGCACTAGGTGTCGTAAAAGCCGACTAAGGTTCCAGAACCGACAGATGGTGGTATATCCATTGGAAACAGTGCAGCTCAGATGCACAGGACGGGGATGGACAGCAGCATCCTCGTCGCGAATTGCCAACACACTTGCCCAGCGTAGCAGTTATGGGGAAAAACGTCCTTTCTTGGAGAGGCCTATGTCCAGCAGTGGACTTTCAATGGCTGGTGTGATGATGATGAAACCGCGTTTTAAAGCCGTTAAAAAATATTTATAAGTATATTATACGCACTAAATAAATCCTTTATATTTATTATATAATTTATTGTATTTCTTTATATCTATTTGTGGTGGTGCCGTATCGATATAATAGAAAAGGATCTACCTCTGTACCAGGTCTCGTAAGAGGTGACTGAGGTAGCGGAACTGACAAATGACGGGTAGAATTGGGCAGCAGTAATCCCATCCCGTCGCGAATTTGCGACTGTTACGATGATTGCCCAGCGCAACAATTATGGGCAAATTCCTCTTTCTCTCTTTTACGTCCAGCAGTGGAAGTTTTGTGTTGTAAGAGTCATTTAAACAAATATATCATAGAGTGTCCTACTTTAATACTAGTCTGCCGGCACCAGACGGGTCTTATAAATAAGTTTATAGCGGGTTCATTACACGAGCCACTAAAAAAGATTTATAGCTGCTATAATGATAATGATTTATTCTATCAGTTTTCTTGTTAGAAAACAACTTAGGCATATATCTTTAAATTGTATCTTGCTAACAGCCCGATAACTTTAATGTAAATCGGCAAAATTTATTTCAAATTTAATCTACATCATCCAACTTCATTTTATAAACGTATCAATAACAACAAACGATGGTTTTGTTTAGTGAATTACGTCCCGTGGCCAAAACAATTAATTTTCGTCAAGCAGCCGGGTTTAATCCGGATCCCTCAAAACTTGCTGAAGTTTCTCTGGCCCTAAACCTGTCAATGAGGACGAGGGTGAGCACTCGGCCACGGACAGAGAGATAAAGATGTTATAAAAGATTCAATGAACATACGGAAAATAAAGCGAGTCACTTTTAAACATTTCTAACACTCGTAACCGCAGGATACCAACAGATTAGAATAGTACCATGAGGTAGACCTCATACAAAAGGTCGTCTGCATTGGTACCACACTCTCACCTATTTCTACCGTCAAATAGCAGTGATCGCATTGTGTTCGGGTTTAGGGTGAGAGAGGCTGTTAATTCACTGGATAAAGTGGCATAATATTCTCACGTCAGAACGCGTTAGTGATATCTTCGTAATATTACGAGTCTATAGGCTACAGTGACGTTTACTATCATGCAGACTGTATGCTTGTTTGTCGACCTAGTCTAGTAGAATCAGATGTCGCAAGAGGCTAATAAGGTACCGCAACCGATTCACGGTATATCCACGGGGAGGAAGCCGCATTTTCGTCGCGAAGCTACTCTCTCCGATTGGCATCACGTCTGCCCAGTGCCGGAAAATATGACTCAAAATTGTTGCTCACTTGGGAAGGCCTATGTCCAGTAGTGGACGTTCTACGGCTGCTATGATGATGATGATAAAGACTCTTAAATGAGAAATGGTCAACATCTTCTCATTTTTAAGAGATTTTCAAGAGATTTTCATGAGCAAGAATCCCGCTTTATAGTGTAGGCCCATGTTTAAGACATTTTTTTTCTAGTAAATGCAATCTTTATTACAGTTCCGAACAAATTCCGCTCCGCTTGTCACTGAGGGCTAGCACTTACGCCCCCCACTAATCCGACTCAGAAAACTTAGTTATTGGAAGAACAGCTCGGAAGAAGTAAAGAACAAGTTGAGCCCGGATTAAGAGGTTTCTGAAAGATACAAAGAGCGTCTACCGGATAAAAAATGCTTGATTTTCTTCTGGAGTGCGCGCTTCTAAACAGCCACTGACAAATGACTTCGCTGCTCCTCGACCATTCCCGGTTATTTCTTGATACTACTTGAGTAGATAGTTTTCCATCATCTGGTTCATTCCATCTATGTATGTATATATATATATATATATAAATATAATATATATATATATATATAAAAGTGTAAGGTCTTGCGATGTCAACTTAACGGCTTCTTGCTATAACCTTATTTCTGATAAACGTATTTTATATATTTTTAATATCATAAGTATTTATTGCATTTATTTATACAAATATGTATGTAACATTTATCTATTTTGTATATATATTTTGTCTGCACTATATATATATATATATTTTTTTTTCTGTTTCGTATTATGGTTGACTGAGAGATAATGCCAACTGGCATTAAGTCCGCCATTTGTACATTTTGTAATATTTTGTGCATTAAAGAAATAAATAAATAAATTACAAAATATTGCCTCAGATTATTTGTCCTTAATAATTCAACGTGCCACTTTCATTTCTCTTTATGCTATATTTCTGTGGGCGTGAAAGGTCACAACGGAATAGCAAATTAAAACTTTATCCATATCGTGATAGATCTAATACTGGAAATGTGATCGGAAAGCCATCTAATAAATTACATTATCCCTCGGGACTCGTTGGACTCACCACTACGTTTCCGCAATACATTCAAGAAATTCCTACAAAGCTAATTTTATTTATTGAAACATGGAACACTTGAAGCAAAACACATAACGTCGATGATACTTCAATACCGCGTTTGTAGCTTAAGTAAATAAGGTCAATTTTCCGTCTTTTCTAGTTGAATTTTCAACTTTATTTGCAGCTGCCACTTACGCTATTTCACTTGCACTATCATCCACCATAAGACAATTACTATAATAGAAATCATACAAATTTTCCTTTGAATATCATCATCAATGCAGCTGAAGAATGTCCACTGGTCATGTCTTCGGAATGACCAACATGAGGTAGACCTCATACAAAAGGTCGTCTGCATTGGTAACTCACTCTCACCTATTTCTACCGTCAAATAGCAGTGTTCGCATTGCTGTGTTCCGGTCTGAAGGGTGAGTGAGGCAGTGAATTTACTGGGTAATGTGGTCTTAGATCCTCAAGTCTCAGTCAATCCGGTTCCGGTACCAGAGGCGACTAAGGTACCGGAACCGACAGATCGCAGTATACGTATCCGAAACAATGTCGTTGATATGCACTAGGCAGGGATAGGCAGCAGCATCCCTATCGCGAAAGTTGCGCTCTGCGTTTGCCAACACGCTTGCTTAGCGGGGCAATTATGGCCAAAATTCCCTCTTTCTTGGGGAGTTCTATGTCCAGGTGATTTCCAACGGCTAATATGACCACATCACTTATTTATGATTGGAATTATGAAAACTGATACAGAGAAGCCGAAAAATAAAACACTATCGTCAGACTTACCTTTGCATCTTCATCATCATACCAGCCATTGAAAATCCACTAAAATAAGAACTGTACAAGCGTGTTGGCAATCGCAGAGCGCGTTCGCGACGGGGATTCTGCCGCCCATCCCCGCCATTTGGGCTGCACTGTTCCGGAAGGATATACCGCCATCTGTCGGTTCTGGTACTTTAATCGCCTCTTGCGATACCTGGTGCAGTGGGAGGTACTACTCTACTCTGCTAGTACCTCACGGCAATCTTAATATTATAAAGCTGTAGAGTTTGTTTGTTTGTTTAAACGCGCTAATCTCAGGAACCGCTGGTCCTGATTTGAAAAATTATTTCAATGTTGCATAATCCAATTATCAAGGAACATATATATAACATCACGCTTTTACCAATAACAGCGTAGCATAAATGAAACTAGGTTTGTTCTACAACTTAACACGTGTGTAGTTGAATGTCGACCTTAAATACCGTATGCTTAGAATCCAATTCACCTGAAACAACAAAAAGAGTTGGCTAGAATTACACAAATTACAAAACATAACTTTTCGTATCTTAATACTAAAATTTTATACCACCATCATCATCATCATCATTTCAGACTTATGACGTCTACTGTTAGACTTAGGCCTCCTCAAGTATTCTCCAATAGGACCAGTTGTATGCGGCATGTGTCCAGCGTGTTACTCTTAATTATTTGCCAAAGATATGCTATTTATTAATTTACTACTTAACATATTTATTTTTATTTATTTATTTAACTTTATTGCACAAAATTTTACAAAATGTACAAATGGCGGACTTAATGCCAGATGGCATTATCTCCCAGTCAATACCGCCATCTGTCGTTTCAGTACTATTTTATAAATATTGTTGTTTTATTTTATTGGCGATTCAAAAGTGCTTGTAGTAGGTCAGCTTAATTAAAGAATTTTTAGAGTTACAATTTGAGTTATCCGCAGACAAAACAGAGTGCGTGCACTAGTTTGGAACTAAACATGGAAATAATAAACGAAGCCTGCATTTAGAAGGTTTGCAAAACTCGACACTAGCGATCCTGGTCTTCGCTACGCCGAAAACGATATCCGACGGTCGAGTTACCAGCGGATTTAAAGCCGCGACTGACCGCAACTCGAAGGATCATGTGATGTTGCTATTATTATCGACTCTGCTATGGCAACACTTGTTACTGGCAAACACTATGAGCCTTGGTAGTTACGTGATGGTAACCCACATTTAAATTCAGAATTTAAAAAAACTACTAAATACATAATAATTTTCAGTTGAGTCCACGTAATAAAATATCAATTATTTTTATTTTTTTAGAAGTTAACTTACCACATCTCATTCTGAATCCGTGGTAAGTCGCTTAAAGCACTTTTGTTACACACAAGTGCTTTAAGCGACTTACAACGGATTGTGGACATCAGACAACAGAGGAATCACAAATGTAATACTATGAAACACCCAGACACCATGCAAACACAAATATCATCATATATATATTTGTGCTGAGTGGGGATTGATCCCACGGCCCCTGGCGCATAAGATAACAAATCACTACTAACTGCGCCATCGGGCCCCTTTTATGCTTCCTAGACTTTATTAGACATCCTATTAATATTAAAAATGCGAATGTTTGTAAATATATATAGATGTTTGTTTTTAATCTTGCATACAAAAACTACTCAAGAGATTTTGAAGAAGCATTACTATAATTGCCAACATGCGCTGGGCAAGCATGTTGGCAATCGAAGCGCGTAGGTTCGCGATGGGAATGCTGCTGCCCATCCCCAAACTGTTGCATTCGAACTACTCTATCTCGGATATACCGCCATCTGTCTGTTCTGGTATCTTAATCGCCTCTTACGACACCGATGAACATATAGTATCCCCATATTGTCATGGGCAGGAATATTACGTGAGTGAAACAAAATATATTTCTCGTTCTTTCCCACATTTGATGATCCCGCCATGACCCTTCACAGCCCATTAATCCAGGCTTTAGTTTTGCGGTGTAAATATTAATGGTGGTTAGAACTAATGCAGATTTGTCTGGATGTGTTTAGAAGTTATTATCCCTTAAGTCTACCTTCTTTTGATCAAATATTCAGTGGGGATGAGTAGCTCGTTACCGTGCTATAACCTTTGTAGACCTGTACAGCAGAAGTACGGCCTAATGGGGCAGAGAGGACAAACTACGAACAACTACCAACTTGTATTATTCTTGGGGCCGTATTTATATAATAAGCTCAATGTCCAGCTAAAAATATACAGAACTATAAAGATGGTCGTGCAGATCGATGGTATGCCAATATCTTCAACCACTCACATATATGGAAACAGAAAGTCTTTTGCGTATATTGTCATAAATTAAATAACACACGCACTCACACACACTCCAATACTTAACCATTTTATTTTTATTATTCTATAGTTGTAACGTCTTGTCTATATAAATATGTGCCGATTTTTATTGTGTTCCATCCATAAATGTCATAATTATTGATTGCCTTGCTTTTTGGTTTTGTTTTTAAATTGTACTGTTGCTATTTTTGTGCCTTGTAAGTTGGGGACCTGGTGACATGTAATACGGGGCTCCGAACCTAGGGCAACCATTCTCCCACGAATGATTTATGACTTTTTATGTCCATAACATTTATAAGCCTCTGTTACATGTTGTCATTTGTGGAGAAGAATAAAGAATTTATTATTGTTATTATTATATAAAACTAGCGACCCACCCCGGCTTCGCACGGGGGATTGAAGACATTTTTTATTCGCATTGATAGTGGCTCGTGTAATGAAACTGAATTAAACTTAGTTTTAAGACCTGTCTAGTGCTTGCAGACTTGTATAAGGTAGGCGTAATTCAAATGTTAGCTGATTTGAATGATTCCGTCGGGTCATCAGGGTTATCAGTATTATAAATATGATACAATTTAATACTACATATTTTTGAATTAAAATTGTTCTGTTTATTATTTTTGACGATTCAAAAGTGATTGGCTTACAAGACGCGAGAGCTTATTGGAATAAATAAAATAATATTTAGATTTGATTTGATAAACATATACATCATAGCGGACTTCTTTCCGACAATTTTTTAAGAAATACAATACTGTGAATAAAAAAAATATTTGGATCTATCTCGTCGGGTTCAGCCAGCGTTTGCGATATAAGCACCTAATAAAAACCCAAAATTATCAGTATTTCTCTGCTATATAATATATGTATTGTACATATAAACCTTACTCTTGAATCATTCCATCTATTCAAAAAACCGCATTAGAATCCGTGGTGTCGTTTTCAAGACCTAAGCATACATACATACACAGCGAAAAGTGACTTAATTTTATATTATGTTGTCATATATACAAGAAATATCATAGAGAGATTCTCTACTACTATAATACTATTTAATTTAACACGTTTATTACAATGTTACAATAAATCTAATTTAATTACGTTAATTAAATAATTGTCTTACCTAAAATACAAAGTTCCTTTCCGTTCGTCCTTTGTTTTAAGATTTAATATTGATTTCATGATAAAAATGCTTGCAAACACAATCAATTTCTAAATAATGATTATTTTCAACTGGAACATCCGACCGAATGCAAACCGACAGATGGCGGTTTTCCATCGGAGACTTTTATTATATATTTTTGCTGCTAAGCAGAACAGTCACTAAGTGTCATCATCATGATCATATCAGCCATAAAAAAATCAAATGTAGGACATAGGCCTCCAAGATATGGGGATTTGGAGATCATAGTTCAGCGCGGCAATTATAGGCAATAATTATAAATTTCGCCCATTCTTGGGCAGGCCTATGTCTAGTAGTAGACTTCCAATGTCATGAAAATAATTAATTCCTCTTTTGTCTGATATCCGTAACACATATGTTTTGAGTTACTTACCGTGGAGCCAGATCAATGTGTGAGATGGTTTGTGAATTATTATTATTATTTTGAATATCCAAAGTCAATATAAGGCATATTTTATAGTGCTATTACATGAGTACTTGTATTACTATTATGACACATTTTGGGTTACCCATCTACGATCACGCAATGGTTCATTAAACACTGCGCTATTCGATTGTTCCACTGCCCCCGAAAAGTAGTTCCATCCAATATGGCGTCGCCGCAAACGTCAAAGTGATTAAACGTCACTTTGACGTCCGTCACTGGACAATTAGGGGGCTGTGAACGTGCGCGCGCGCCGTTTAGTGGGTCGACGCACGCGTTATGGTGCGGTGGTAGCTCATATGAATCGCACGACAGCCATTAGTCAGAAGTATTAGCACTTCCAAAACCTCATAAGATTACGATTAGCTGGGATCAGTATAGCTTCGAGTTCATTGACTGGGAAAATCGATGTAATTGATACAAAGGAATCTTAAATATAATGTGAAGACTTAACAGACTAAATTACAAAATCATTATTAATTTCTTACCCCTTACCTATCAAATAGGTAAGAGTGTACCATGTCGACGACCTTTTTATGACGCCTACCTCATGTGAATTGCTGCATGATAGGTATAAAGGCAACCATTTCTACCTCATCAAAAATCCCAGCAATCTCGACACACAGCTCGTAATATGTTCCATGTGAGGTATGAAAGTAAATTTTCTCTTGAAGAGTCACAAATTTTACTCCAACTCGAAATGTATTGATTATATAAATTGTCGGTTTCAATATTAAACGCGAGGCATTTCGAGGAAATCATATCGTTCAATACTACACGTCAATATATTGCTAAAAGAATTTAATAATGGCGCCGGAGCCTCACCTTTCACGTGCTGCGGTATTGTCCAAATGTCAAACTGTCACGGCGACTCGTGAAGGGCTACCAATAGACTTTTAATATTCGCGCCCTTTATCTCTTTATAGGGCTCTAAACTTAGAACACAATATTGAGGTTAAACAAAATTACTTATGTCTAGACATTTGGAAAACGTTTTGTGTTAGTCTGGAATTGTAACGCTTTCTGCTCCAGTTACATTACATTATCTGTATCACGAAACTTATTGCTTTCTGTTCCCGTAAGAAAATGGAAAAAAATATAACCTACTAGCGACACGCCCCTGTTTCTCGCAGCTGCAATGAGGGTAAAAATTATATATGGCTATTATGGGTTATCCCTAAGAAATAAACATATATTGCGGACTTTTTTGTAGACCATTTTATGGCGTACAATACTGTAGTACATTTTTTTTGCCTATATCGTTGTGCTCAATCAAAATTTGCAATGTTTTTACATAAATAAATGTTTATTTACGACATGACATTAAAACCTTTTAAAATTATCAGTGTTTTATATAAACCTTTCACTGAAATTACTGTATCCTTTAAAAAAACCGCGTCGCTGCATAATTTTAAAGATAGAACTGACAGCGGGAAGTGACTTCGTTTTATATTATGTAGTATTGATGTTAATCTCTGGTAATTTAAATTTCTATTAATGAAATAATTATTAAAATCGTTCCAAGTTTTTAATGTTATTTGTATTATTTATTTTATTTTACAAACGTATGAAAATATAAAACTTAGCACATAGTTCTCTTGTAGCTACTATTACTTTTATTAACGCAGGTTTTAATCTATTCTGTCAATTTTTATTAAAATTATAGATAATTAATCTGACATGTACATCATTAAGGATTTCTTTTTGCAATCGCAGAGCGCAATTTTGCGACGGGAATTCTGCTGACTGTCCCCGCCATGTTGTATTTGAGCTATGCTGTTTTGGGTGCATACACCGCCATCTATTGGTTCCGGTATCGCAGTTTCTTGTATAGGAGAAGATATTTGACGGACCCGATGGTGCAAATGGTAGTGATCCTATCTTATATGCCGGAGGTCGTGGGTTGGATCCTTACCCGGAACAAATATTTATATGATGATATTTGTGTTTATAGTGTGTCTGGGTGATAAGTATTATGTTTATAATTCCTCTGTTATTATATATACTTATTTAGATTATATACATATATATACATCACGCTTGTGGCCCATCAGGGTAAACAGAGACTATGGATCGCAACAAGTGGAGTTGTTACGATCTTGGCATACTTCTCTTGTTTCCCTTACTTGCATTAGCCCTTTCATACACATTCGTTTATTGCTAGTAGTTCTGACCTGACCCTTCTTTAATACCTCTTCCACCTGGTTAAGATATGTTTCCTCGGTTGTCCTATACCATCCTTTCCATTCACTTCCTCTCTGTATATTTGTGCAAAATCCATAATATATATACTTAAATACATAATTTTATATGTATGATTCCTCTGTTGTATGATGTCAGTAACGCAAGTGTTTTAAGCGACTTAACATGGAGTCAAGTCAATGCATGAGATGTTGTGTGAATATTAGATACTATACTGTACTTCTCTGTCGGTTCCACACGGCGAACCAAAAGTGCTACACCAAATCATGTCCATAATTCTTACTAGATCCGAGTCTTGAGACAAAACAAATATTATTATTCTCATAATCTTACGCAGAATTGCGAATGAAAATACTTAAAATCGTATTAGTTTTTTCGCGGGGCCACCCTGCGCCGCATCCATCCGCGCGGGCTCTCAAACCTCGCTTTGTGAAAGTAATCGTCCCATTTTGCGGGCGATGGAAGCGACCGCGTGGAAAATGGCGAGGTCTCGACCGAGATATTTTGTCATGAAAAACATTTTTCATAGACAATACCCGCCAGAGAACGGAATATGCACATAACAATACAACTCGCAACTACGGATAGTTTGAACGCACAATCTCTCGTTTTAGATAATATTACTAGAAAAAAATTGTCTTGAGGGAAAAAGAAAGTCTTAAGTGAGTTGTTTTTTTTTAGTAAATAATATGATTCAGCATTTTTTTATGCATAATACCTGTAATTTTGTTACTATATCTTCCTTATCGATTACGATAGATGGATTTCCAGTGGACGCTCTATACTTGCTGTGATGATGATAATGACTTAAATGTCGAATTTTTTGGTTATTCTCGCGATCATTAGCAATCGATAAAGCTCAATTTAAAACACAAGGGTAATATACAATAATTGCTCGAAAAGTTTGACTTAAATTTCTCACTAAGATAAGACTTAAGTACATACAACTTGTCCGCGGGCTCAAGGCGGGTCTTAAAAACGCTCAAGGCATGCAGTTATCCTGATCTCCAATTGACTTACAACCCCGCGTGATCCTCTCCTTCCCCTCCCTTGTTTGGTGGAACAACGTCTTCCATCTACTGATTGCATTACTGGTAGCCATTCAGCGCTAAGGGATACATGACTTAGGTACACTTGACTTCCTGTAGGATACCTGTCCCTTCTTTAGGTCGTTTGGTTGGTCAAGGAATGCATTACAATTATCAGGATATGGTGACAAACCGCACAAAAGACGGTTGCGGTTGCACCCCACTTTTCACTTCACATAGTGTCTGCGGCCAGCATGAATATAGAGGAATCATAGGCCCTATTTAAATGCATATATTTCAGCCATACTAGTGCTTATATAATCTGTTCCATCCAGTAATGTGTTGTAAAGAACTGGCAAACTAGACTAGCATCTCCCTGTAGGTGCCGTAAGAGCTAATTAGGCATCGGAACCTACAGGTGGCGATACTAATGTAAAAAAACGGGGATGGGCAGCAACAGCGTTTGCCCAGCGCGGCCATTATGGGCAAAATTCCCCCTTTCTTGTGAGGTCTATGTCCAGCAGTGGACGTTATGCGGCTGGTATAATGATGCGGCTGGTTTATTTAGGAAAATCAACACAATGTCAATGCCCTATGACTGATGACCCGGTAGAGTCATAAGTCATTTTATGGGTCAATGAATGACCCATTTTTAAGATCGTCCGCCAGTACCAGACGTGAAACGTGACTTAATAGAAAACAGACTGGAAGCGTAAACGGTTTCGCTAAAATATTTTCAATCTTCTCTATCAATATAGGAAGAAATGAAAACCCGTAACTGCAAGTTGATAAAAGATTTCACCTCATATTGGAAACAAATAGGTCATGGAGTTGTTGGCACAAATCCAAACTTTGATCTACTATCCTCTTTATATCTTATGTTTAGTACCGATAAATCACCACTGAAGAGAGAGAAAGTAAAGAAAAAGAGAGCGAGATAGATAAAGACCAGTGAGAAGAATTATTATCATCATATTAGTCATAGAAAGCCCAATGTTGGACAAAGGCTTTTCTAAGATAGAAGGGATTTTTGCCCCTCATTGCCGAGCTGTGCTGGCGTGGTGGCAATCGCAAAGTGCAAGTTCGGGACCAGGATGCGGCTGCCCATCCCCACCTAATCATATTTAAGCTGCACTATTTCCGCTGGATATACCGCCATCTGTCAGTATAATGAATGAGACGTTGTGGGAATATACAAAAAAATAAGTGAGGGACTGGCAGAGCACCAAGAGTCGTAAGAGGCGACTGAGGTACCAGAACCGACAAATGGCGGTTTATCCACCCGAAACAGTGATGTTCATATGCACAGGACGGGGGTAGGCAGCACCCGTCGCAATAGTTGCGCTCTATTGCCACCACGCTTGCCCAGCGCGGCTATTATGGGCATAATTTCCTCTTTCTTGCAGGGGCCTATGTCCAGCAGTGGACTTCCAATAGCTGGTATGATGAATAGGCACTGGCTTGCCATTGAATTTTAACTAAAACGATAATGTCTCACTAAAACGATACCTTAATATAGGTAGACAATGAATCTACATACTTAGTTAGCGCTTAAACGGTTAACCTTTGCTAAGTGCTAATTAAGTAACTAATAATTCAAAGCAGGCCATTCTGTGCTAGCCCAACGAAGATAACCGCAAGGACGATCAATTAGCAATCACTCGTGGGTGAAATTAGCTTAATGCGTTGACAGTCGATAAACGATGCCCGATTGGGAACTAATCGAACACAAGTATGCATCAAGTTGAACAGCATAACAGATACCTGCGAGAATGGAGGTGAGGCACCTTTCACTTTTTGGTGCGGTATCCTGCTTCGATTTTTCAATCACTTGGTAACATTTTCTCTGAGATCGTGGTATAAAGCACTTTAAAAACGTCCAAAAACAAACAAAGAATATTTTAAAATGATGCACTACAAAATTCTATTATACTCATAATACTGACGACCCTGACGATCCGCGGGATCATAAGAGTCATCTCATTATACCTTCATAGCCATTGGAAGTCCACTGCTGGATATGGTTTCCCCGAGAAATGGGGAATTTTGCTTATCTATTTTATCTATTTGCTTATATTATTATATATATAAGCAAAATTCTAAATACTATATTATAATAGAGAGCAGAGTAGAATAGTACCTTCTCTTGTACCAGGTGTCGTAAGAAGCGACACACATACACATGCAAAAAAGCCAACTCAAATGTACAGGGCGGATATAGGCAGTAGCTTCCCCGTCGCGAAAGCAATTATGGGCAACATACCCACTTTCTTGGGGAGGCATGTGTCCAACAGTGGACTTTTAATGGCTGGTATGATGATAATGATTAATATACTGCTATTTGTTTAATACAAAATACATTAAACTTAACCATCACGTTACTGCTCGAATAACTCATTGATATACATATAAATAGTTATCTATTGAACGTCAAGCAAATGAAGAAATGGCTTTTACACCACTAGTATTGTATAAAAGAAGAAATTTCATTGGCGAGTCTGTCTCATAGTGACCATTCGCGGTAACAAAGGTACTTAAGGAATTATCTAGCAGTTTTCATAAATAAAAGTTTCAACACTTAACACTAGAGGTAGACCTTAAACAGAGGTCGCCTGCATGGGTACCTCACTCTCATTATTTCTACCAAACAGCAGTGTTCGCATTGCTATGTTCCGGTTTGAAGGGTGAGAGAGACAGTGAAATTACTGGGTACATATGACATTGTATCTTCAGTTCATAAGCTTAGCGACAAACTAATGATATCTTTGTGATGACACGAGTGTCTATAGGCCGCGGTCACGTTTACCATCAAGCGGACCGTATGCTTGTTTACTGAATTTATAGCTGAACATAAAAAGTGCTTGAAGTATTGTATCTATTTTTTTATAATACTAAGATCAAAGAAGTGTAATTGTGTCCGTCACACAGACATCATCGTCGCGTCGCCAGCTATCAGGATAAACCTTCAAGTATTATGTCACATGTTCTGCATTACGTATTGAAAATCAATTACTGTTTAGATTTAAGACAAAGGTTTAGTAAGCGCCGTCGCTGACGGAGGTTCCGTCCACCCGACCAAATGACACGTGGCCTTCGTCACCATCAGTATTTCTTTCGGCCCCTTTTCTGGTGGATCACGTAATGAACCTGAAGTAAACTTAGTTGTAAGACCCGTCCAGTGATGGCTAGGCCAGTCTAGTGTTAAGATAAGTGCAGCACACGTTAACAGATTTGATAAGTGACTCTGTGTGAGCATTATAGCAACGTAGAATCAGGTATTATTGGTTTTTTCTGACTATTTATGTGTCATTGGATATACCTACTTGAAAAAAACAAGTACTCAGCAGACAGCCTTATTCACCCTTCAAAGTGGTAAATAATGATAAAAATAAAATAAAAAGAACTACTCTCAAATTAGAACATGGTTGTTAAACATGTTGAAAAATCGAGAAGGGAATTGAAGTAACAGGCAAGACACTGCATGCAAAACTGAAGGTTGGAGCTGTAAAATGTTCAATGCATGAGCAAGCGCAGCGAAACATTGCCTACTCAGATCATCTATGATTTGTGAGTACAAAATGGAAAGTTCTAGATCGAATCACATTAACAAACCGACTTTATTAGATATCTTCGGCGTAATATAATGTATTATTATTATTATTAGCTCATGGAGATATATATGCATAGGAGAATTAATTCTCCACCTACTCAGTCAACACGATCAAGATACGATCATTCCACATGCTTTATGAAAGTTAACACAAATAGAAATGTATTTCTCCAATTTTCACAAATCCAAAAAATCAAACACGTTATATTACATTATCTAGTTTCTAAAAACTCCAACATAACCTTGCCTTGACTACTACTATGCTGACATAGTAGTAGTCATAGCTCAACAAAAAAATTAGTTCTACAAAATTCAAAAATTATTCTAACCTATAAATGTTTTCCGAGTAAATAGACATTAAAAAAACACGTTTTCCCGAAAAAGTTTTCTTGTGGAGCTTTCTTTATATTTCGAAGACAAAACGAATACCGAGCGTTCATATGCAAACAAAATTAATTTGCGATAAACGCGCAGAAAAGCTGACCTTACAAAAATGCCTTTACGATAATATTCGGCTGAAACTTTTCCTCTGCGCAAACAAAACCTATCCGTAGTGGAAAACCTTGTACCAAAACGTACATCGAATTAGGTACGGTCCAATAAAATTTATTTGGCCAGCCCCATTCATAGACCATAAAACTCCCCATTCACGTCACAATTTCTCTACGACTCTTTGGGCCGACAACCGCGCGTTTCAAAAAAGGCGCGTGACCTGATTACTGACGGAAGCTGTCAGTTGTCTATGGACGATTTGAAAGGTCACAGGTGTTGTCGGCCGCACAAGAAACTGCGCCTTAACCCAATGTGTGTAAGTATCATTATCGCATTATTAATTCTCTACAGATTCGCAGCTCGGTCGTCTATGAAAGGTTTATTGTTCAAGAGGACGTTCCTTAGCTCAGTGTTAGAAGGACTTAAACGGGTCACTTTATTATTTCCAGTTCAATTGAATTGTTTCCTACTTGGATGGAGGCTTCGTTAAGATCTTACGGCGCCCGTTACGTGGAACTCTCTTTGAATCTGCTTTTTACGCCTCCAACAATTTCCCTGACATATTTCAGACACGCTTCGAAGTACCTACTAAGAGATTCGTATAGATTTTTTAAATTGTAATTTTAATACGCTACTTTATCATCATAGAAACGTAAAACGTCCACAGCTATATAGATAGGCCTCCCTAAGAAAGGGGGATTTTTCCCATAATTGCCGCGCTGGCCCAGCGTGGTGCCAAACGCGGAGCATCGCTTAGCGACGGCAATTGAGCTACACTGCTTCCGATGGATATGCCGCCATCTGTCGGTTCTGGTAAATGGCAAGTACCTTAATCGCTGATTACTATATTCTACTCTGCCGGTGCCATATTTATTAGCCGTGAGGTACCGGCAGAGTAGAATAGTAGTACCTTTGTACTAGATGTCGTAAGAGGCGATTAAGGTATCAGAACCGACAGATGGCGGTATATCCATCAGGGACAGTGTAGCTCAAATGCCGTCGCTAAGCTACGCTCTGCGATTGCCAACACGCTTGCCCAGCGCGGCAATTATTCCCCCTTTCTAGGCGAAGCCAATGACGAGCAGTGGACTTCCAATTACTGTTATGAAGATGATAATGATGATTTGCGTTTACGTAAATTACGAAATACGTGATAGAAATAAAACAAGCGACGTGAAAGGGAGAACAGTTTCCCGTGCTATCATAATATTTTGATCTTAAGATCACCGAGCGTTTTGTAAAAACAGAAATATTAAGAGCAACTGTAAATTGCGCCGATCAGCTCGTGTACATAACTGGCCATGCTATAAGACCGGGTTCTTATATTGATTGTATTTTTTTTCTATTGCTGCATCTAAATGAGATTTCTTATCTATGAAACTAAATCTTTGGCTTTATTTCATTCATATTTTCCAATTTTTTTTTGTTACACTAAAATGAATATATAGTCTAAAAAGGCTTACAGATTTTTATTGATGACGTACTTGTGAGTGACTTCTTGTGTCGATGAGTTTTAAAGTTGAAGTTCCGTGAGGAGATGTACTTGTAATTAGGTGTTTGTGTAACTGACACAGTTTTAGAACGTGTCTGGTTTCGGTTAGTGTTGTTGTCTTTTTCTACAATTCCAATTTAAATATTTATTTCAACATCAGAAAGCTACATCTTTCACATCACAGAGTAACATACGCTATATTATATTTATATTAAAATGTATTGTAGCCGTGAGGTATCAGCAGACCGGCTCACTGTACCAGGTGTCGCAAAAATCGACTAAGGTACTAGAACCGACAGATGGCGGTATACCCATCCGAAGCAGTGCAGCTGAAATGCACAGGGCGGGGGTGGGCTGCGGTATCCCCATCGCGAAAGCTGCGCTCTGCGATTGCCAAACAAACCCTCCTTTCTTGGAATGGCATTTGTCCAGTAGTGGACTTTTAATGGCTAATATGATGATGAGATATAAATAAATATAGTATTTAATTTCAACGAAGAATAAATATACTGCTATTTATTTCGCTTATTTCAGCAGTAGAATCAGCAATTAGGACTCCACCGGGAAACCTTCGGACTATTGTCGGAGACGGCACAATCGAACCCGGATAGTTCCCACGGGACGCAAAATGTCTTTGCAATCAAAGGGAATTCATTAAAGCAAATGGAACAGGTACAATTACAGAATTCCTTAAAAACGGGCGATTCCCGAATATAATTAAATATTAATAATTTAATTCTATGAACAATGAATTGGTTTTCAAATCGAGATTCATAACATGTCTTTCTTAATTAATTAACATTGATTTCACGGCCTAACGAGTAAACTTGTTATGGTGAAGTTGGCAATTCGGAAACTTTCGCGGGAAAATTTTTGAAATAAAATCCAGTAAAGATAGAGGTATTAGAGGTAGATTAAGTATCTAGTTACTAGAGACCTCATACAAAAGTCTACATTGGTAACACACACTCACCTACGTGTGTGTGGGTGGGTGGCGGTGAAAAACTGTGTAATGTGACATAATATCTTCAAGTCACAAGGTTGGTAACGCTAGTGATAGCCTTGGGATATCTTGCGGACCGTGTGATTACATCATTAAAAAAAAGTATACATAAATTCTACTGGAAATTATACTTTTAATGTTGCACTATAGCAATAGCTGTAAATAGAAAGTAATTATTGTTGGTTTGTGTTTGTGCACTTGTGTTACAAACATCAGATTATAGATGAATCACAAATACTCAATTACATATTTAACACCCAGACACAGAACAAACACAAATATCAAAAACTTTCAAAGGTGAGGATCAAACCTTTGCCGCTAAGGTTGGAAGCGCCACCGGGCCCGTCAAAAATAATAAAATTAAATATGATAAAATAAAAAGTGAATAATACAAATATAATACAAATATATCCGAGACGTCCTTGAGGCTTTTCAAAAGTATGCATACTAAAGGAAGTATTAGATTTTTTTTGCCACACAACATTAGTGATTAATGTGGAACTAGTTTTTGGAATAAAATGTATAGTGGACGCGTTCTCACGCGCGAGTCTTTTAGCATACAAATAGAATTATGGGCTTGGGTATAATAATGTTGACGAATAAAATAAATGCTCAAAAATCTCCTGACCTGACTCCGTTTTAAGTCGCTTAAAGCACTAGTGTGTCTACAATAGTGTTTAAAGCGACTAATGTGTTAACACACACGGATGTCAGGCAACAGAGGAAACACAAATATAATACTTAAAAACATATTTTAACATCCAGACACAAATACAGGATCACTACCATCTGCGCCATCGGGCCCTTCAACTTACACCGTATTACACGCATTTAGTACACGTGAACAATCAGAAGTCATTAATGTCGTATATAACGACATTTTAATTAGATTTTATATTTAAAATACATACCTCTCAGGGGGCATGTGGTACCGACAAAGTAGAATAGTACCTCCTCCCGCACCAGGTGTCGTAAGAGGCGATTGAGTATCGGAACTGACAGATGGAGGTAAATTCACTCAAGCAATTTAGCTCAAATGCAACTGGGAGGGTATTGGCAGCAGCATTCCCGTCACGAAGCGGCGCTCTGCGATTGCCGTCACGCTTGCCTAGCGCGGCAATTATGGGCTAAATTCCCCCCTCTTTAGGCAGGCCTTCGTCCAGCAGTGGACTTCCAATGGCTGGTATGATGATGATGATTGAAATCATTTTTTTATATTTTTATATCTGAGGCAGCTTTTGGTACTATGAAGAATTACAGGCATTTTCGTTTCATCTCTACATTCAACTATGCACAAATCACTGTATTATTTTTATGACACATACGTGGACCCCACAATTTGTATATTTATATATATTTATATAAAAGTATGAAGCACGCACAGACTGAACATTCTCACATCGCACACGTACGTGACAAAATTACAAGATTTCTATCTAACATTCTTTATGTACGATGGTTTGCTATGAAGGATGACACAGCATACGACTTGGCGCATTTGGAATGATAGATTTTAAGTTCGGTACACTGTACGTACATGGATGAGTCATGGCGTGCCATTATACATTGCGCGTCAAAGTCTAGATTACTGGGAAGTTATATAATCAATTATAAATAAATATGTCATACCATTTAATAAGAAATAAATTAATTAATACTTGAATAATATAAATAGACAATTATTATAGTATAATATTAAGTCTATACTGATAGTATAAAGGGGAAAGATTTGATTGTTCTTTTGTTACAATTTAACTCTAAAACTACTGGTCGGCCTTTCACTATTTCACTAGAGAGCTGCATTTTTACCGAATAACAAAGGCCATGATATTTTTATGAAAAAAATAATAGTCGGCTACCTAAAATAGAACTATGGAACCAGGATTTGTATTAAGGCTTCTGTATCGGCTATCTGTGACGTATAGGTTCAACAACAAAAGATTTTGCAAAATTCACCCCCTAAAGGGTTAAAAGGGGAATCAACGATTGATATAACATTTTTTGTTACACCTGTTTAGAACGCAGTTGTTGGTCACATCTGCTTGGAATTTCGAAGGTATAAATTTATATTACTTACTTTATATTGGAAGAAAATATTGAATAAGCCAACACACACACCAACACACACACAAACACACACACAAACACACACACATACACATATACATACATATATATACTTGAAGGTACATAACGCATGATGTATTCTCCTTTAATTGTTTGCTACACATGTACAAGTTGGAGAATCAATAAATAAATATCAACATATTAATGTTTGGAGGTGGGGATCGAACCAACGACCTTTGGCAAATAAGATAGGATTACCACCATCTGCTCCATCGGGCCCGTCAAATAATTACAACAAATAACACTCTGTTGACTTGAATGTATCCAGCCTGCATATTGCATATGACGGTTATTGTAACGAGCTATGAGCTTTAGGACCAGATGTAGTGCAAAATATAATGCTCGCAGCAGGATAACTTTCGCGGCGTTTTATCGCTATCATATGACGGGCCTGATGGCGCAGATGGTACTAATCCTATCTTGGGCACAAAGGGTTGTAGGTTCGATTCTCATCCTGGGCAATTATTTAAAAAATTATATCTATAAATGTAACACTGTTAAAAATATATATTTCAGAAGTATATTAGTAACGTAAAATAAGAGCTTCAAGTGACTTACCACTGAGTCAGGTCAATATATGAGATTTTATGGTGGAAATATAGAAATAATAATAAAATATCATTAGACGGACCCCTGCTGGTGATGGGCTTCCCCAAAGAGGGAATTCTGCCCAAAATTGCCATGCGGGTCAGGCGTGGTGGCAATCGCTGAGCATAGGTCCGCATCAGGAATGCTGCTGCCCATTTACGCCCTGTTACATAATTGCCACCTCGCTTGTCCAGCGCGACTATAATTTGCAAAATTACCATTTTCTATTAGACCTATGTCCAGCAGTGGACTTTCAATGGCTGACATGATGATATATAAGTCACGTGTCATGGTGATGGAGGTGTACTTCTAAACTAAAGAACCGATTTTAATAAAATTTTGCTTTCTGTGAACTGTTTGATCCAAATTAAGTGATAGCATAGTTCATATAACCATTTATAGTCGCGATATAGTTAAAACGACTGTCGGGTTAGGTATGAATATATAATTTTTTCTATAACATAAAGGGAAAAACAAATTTGTTGTAAGGTACCGGCAGAGTAGAATAGTACCTCCACCTGTATTAAGTGTGGTAAGAGGCGACTAAGTTATTAGAACTGACAGATGGCGGTATATCCACCCGAGATAGTGTAGCTTAAATGCATAGGGCGGGGAACGGCAGCAGCATTCCCGTCGCGACAGGTGAACTCTGCGATTGCCAACACGATTGCCAAGCGCGGCAATTATATGAGAAATTCCCCCTTTCTTGGGGAGGTCTATAGCCAGCAGTGGAATTCCATGGGCTGATATGATGATATGGTTTCCCACACACACAAACATTTACACCCAACAAAAAGGTAGTGATGTAGCTATACCAGCAAAAGTATCAAAGCTTCATCGAATAAAACGCAATAAAGTGCGCCCAAGTCTCACTGTCTGCTCCACAACTATGACACGGCTCTATCTACGAGTGAGCGCAGTTGGCAACGTGATATCCGTCTGTTGACATTGACAAACAGGCACTGTAGTGACTGCAAGATACAAAGGGATTTACAAATAATTCCGAACGTGTTCATGATTTGTACGTAAACACACTGTGTTTGCTGCACAACCATCGTTTCGAAATAGGTCGCCTAAATGAGACTTTAAACCATCATGCCAGCCATCGGAAGTCCACTGCTAGACATAGTAATCTCTAGGTAGACTATTTTTACATATAATAGCAGCGCTAGGCAAAAGTGTTCGCAATCGCAGAGCGGCGGACAGAATTTTCGCGACAGTGATGCTGCTGCTCATCCCCGCCCTGCGCATTTGAGCTGCACTGTTTAGGATGGATATCTATACTACTCTGCCGATACCTCACGACATAACCAATTCTATATATCTAATATGATTTTGATATGTTCAATTCAGAAGATGTGACAGCGACTCTAATACTGAGTCATATATATACTGAATACTTAGCCGTTAGGTACCGGCAGAGTAAAATTGTACCTTCCTTTGTACCAGGTGTCGTAAGTGGTGACTAAAATACCGGAAACGACAGATATATCGGCGGTATATCCATGCGAAACAGCGTACCTCAAATTTTCAGAGTAAGGATGGGCAGCAGCATCCCTGTCGCGAAAGCTGCACATTGCGATTGCTAACACGCTTGCACTGCGCGGCAATTATGGGGAAAGTCCTCTATCTTGGGGAGGTCTATGCCCAGCAGCGGACTGCCAATGGGTGTAATGATGACAATGATATATATACTTTTCAATAATTTGCTTTAATTTCTTCTATGTTTGTATGTATGTGTCGTTAGACGCGACTGAGGTATTATAATCGACAGATGACGGTATATCCACCTAAAACAGCGAAGCTGAAATACAAGAGAGCGGAGATGGGTAGCAGCACCTTCACAAGTCGTCGTCGTTATCGAAGTAATGCTAGATTGCCACCACACCTTGCGGAGGCCTATGTCCGGCAGTGGGCTTCCAATAGCTGATGTTGGTGATCTACATTGCACCCGTGAACAGCCGGGACGGGTTGCTTGTTAAGAACAGAATATACACCAAATCTCAGATGCCGTAAAGTCCATCTTAACACGCTTTTAAACAGAACAAATGCCGAGGTTTATTTCTATCTATAAACGCGTTACCGACGTCACGTATGACAAAGCGAAGCCGCAGCAAAATGCTCGAATACCGCACGCAAAACGAATTAAACTCCGCTTGTGTTAGTATAACTGAACAACATTCACGCAACAAATAGTGATTACACCAATAAAAAAAGCACAGAACATCTCATACATTAACCTGATTCCGTGATAAGTCGCTTAAAGCACGCGCGTTACGGAAATCAAACAACAGAAGAGTCACAAATATACTACAAAAATACATATATTTAACATCCGGACACAGAACAAACATAAATATAATTTTATAAATATCTGTCCTGAGTGGGGGTCGATCCCTCGACCTTTGGCGCATAAGTCAGCGTCACTACCATCTGCCCCACCGGGCCCGTCGAATCTTAAACTTAATCGATCGATACTTATATTATTAATGCCAAAGTGTGTTTGTTATTCAGTTTGGAAGCCTAAATCGTATCAGAGACGCCCTCGAGTGATCGTCATCGATCCCGCTCAGATCATGCGACCCCACGAGGGCGTCGTCGCAAAGTGCGCGGGCATAATCGGGCATAGGGCCTCTCATTAATGAGCAGCCTCGCCCCATTCTCCAGTAGCGCTGAAATTGACGTCTAAATAGTCCGGGCATTAGGTTCTCAGAGAGGAAAACCGAATACCGAATTTAATTAAATTTAGCTTGACTTAAATTCTACGAAGAGAACGACTACCTTTAATCTATCTCGCTGGACGCTTTTAATTATGAGATGCAGACAGACAAAGAAGCGAGCAGAAAGCTTGTAATATTAAATACGACACTTTCATCGCTGAACAGATCTGTATGAATACTTGCACAGGAATTGATTGGACAATGGAATAACAGCCTTTAGGAGACTTTATATGTATCGAAAAATTTTTAGAGCATTGTCCATTGACAACACGAACGAAGTCGTGGAAAACGACTAGTATCTTAAAACATGATCAACACATTATATATCATTGAAAAGCTGCATTAAAATTAATTCTTATTTCAGTAGTATTATTATTGAAAAAAAATTTAAAATTAAATATAAAATCTGATGCCACAGACATTGTGTTCCAAGATATTGATAACCAACTCGACCCGATCCCTAAATGTCCTTCAACACGCAAAAATATATAAATACCGTTACTTAATTCTGTCAGCACGCGGCGCGCTCTCGAGGGAATTGGCTAATAAATGACAAACTCAAAAACAATTTCTGTAGTCAAACTGACGTGCTTTGAAATAATTTTTATGGATTTTTAGGTCGAGTTTATACAGTACTGGCTTTGCTCGCGACTTTACTTGCGATAAATCCAGGGTATCAGGGGTCCCCTTTCCTGATTAAGCGCACAGAATAGAACTTGGAACAAAATATTGTTTTAATACGCTACTGTAGACGATATTATTTGCGAATATCCTACCTTGAAAACTACGAAAATCCAATATAAAATTTCACTTCCTCTTTCAAGGGGTTGGCGCAATTGATATTGATGTTCGACTTTATTATTAGTCACAAATTATCCGCATACAAATTTTTAGCTTTCTACCTTGAAAATTGCGGTATGCTCTATAAAAACTTTTACTACCCCTTTTATTAATTTGGGAGAGTTAGAAAGAGACAAAAATAACCACTATTCATCCTTTCAGCTATAAAATGTAAAAAAATCACGTCAATTCCTCGCTCCACAATTTGTGTCACGCATATACTTTTCCATATATAATATTAGTATGAATATTTCATATGTGTTAATAATATTAATATCAAATTAATGCCAATTACTATATGCCAATGAACTCAAATAAATAGTTCGTACGATGCTATTGACGTCTTTCTAATCAAGCAATATATATATATATATATAAAGTAGGTCATTCGCTACTATTCTAGAGCACCAAGAACTCGTGCCCTTTACTGAGAAATACAAGAATGATAAAATACTTATTTCTGACATTTTTATCTATGCCTTTGGAGTTACGAAGACGTCGACCTCCAAATACGTTCTGCAAAGGACCCGAAAAATTGTCCAAAGCCATTCAACGCACAACTCCGCCACAATGATGAAAACTCAATAAAAGAACAGCCGTATTTGAAGAAAGCAACGTCATACTTACAATTTGGTAAAATACATTCTTGCTGAGCTAGTAAAACTCTAGACGAGTCACGCAAACATCTGTTGCGGATTACGACCAAACATCAAGCTAGACGTCATAAATCAGAGCGTCGCAAAAAATAAAGGGCGGGAAAAACTGTCATGGCGCCCGCCGGGCAAAGGAGTTCGAGTCTAACAACCAGACGATTTGTTATTTCCTTTTCGAACGAAAAACGATATTGTATTTTAGGTGAAGAGAATTTATGTATTCAGTAACACTGAACGTACAAATATGTATGAATAGAAAGTGCGTCTATTTTATTTGTGTCTAGCGTAGCCAATGTATTTTCAAATTCGGTTTTGGAGATAAAAGTAATTAACGTGTACTTTTTACATCTATGCATTTTTTATGGGATTAGCTGAAAAATTCACGGATCCCAGGGCTGTAAAAAACGTTGAAAAGCAAAAAGCAATCGAGTTAAGTGTACTAACTAATCTCTCAGCGAGCCTATCGGATTTAAACGGCGCTTTATCCGTACATAAACAAGAGTTGAGTGTTGTACATCTGTCAGTCCATCCTATGGATAAGTGCTGCTTCGAACCATTAGGGAAGTGGTACAACTGATTTTGAAACTTTCCTATAGTATATCTGAAGAAATATTTTGGTTTACAAGTTACTTAATAGACTTGCGTAATATTGTTAGAATGTAAAGCAATCGATGCGATGATTACTGTTGATTGCTGAACCAAACGTGGTCGATTTGCCGTAATTTTAGAAAGCACGCAATATTTTTATGATTAGATAATTCGTTTCACTGTATTACAAAGTAATAATTAAAAAAAATCGCAATTTACCTCTGCGAATTATGAACTGCCAGAACGAAAGGCCTTCCCGCCAGAACGATGTAAGTGATTCCAAAAATAAACCTGTCAGTAGTGCATCTAAGGTGTCTCGATTGAATCACATCGAGAGTCGAGACGAGGATGCGAGCACTTACGACGATTATGGTAGGGGGACCGCGCGGAACAACGTTCTATTTTTAAACTAACGATGGGGATTAAAATTTTAACACTCCCGTTTTTAAACCCGGAACTTTTTACGCCGGAATGCGAGTGAATGAAACTTTTGAACTCGATTTGGGACTTCCGAGAACGCTGATTTTAATTATACGACGCTGTAGACAAACGGCATCATAAAAATACAAGAATATAAACATAATGTTAACCGTTAGTTGTTATTGAGGCTTGCATAAAACGTTTACATAATTCAAGCAAGCTCCTTTGCTTTCCGCGTAGAGAAATTGCAAATATCCAGGCAGAAGTTAATTCAAATTATTCACGCTGCGAAAAGGCAAGCTCCTAAGATCCTTTGGCTTACGTAACACGCTCTTTTATCTCAATAGCAACATTTCCGTGCAATTACTGAATACCAGCGCAGTTAACTTTCGACGGATGTTAATAAAAAGTACCCCCCAACTTGAGGGAAACTTAGCATAAATCCAAGCGAATAACTCTATAAGCGCCATCTGTCGGTCCCCGGTAATTGCTCGAGACAAATTTTGGAGCTGAAGTTCCGTTTCACGCAGCTGAATAATTAAACTATATTACTTAATTAAGGCCTTGATCAAATTAGATCTTGTAACGGATATGAAGACAGAGCGGCTCCATCATTTGCTGCACTAGTCGCTGTTATATTAATTAAATCTTGTAATAAACGTATATTGCATTCTGCCCTTCTCGAAACCTATTTCATACATACTTTATGTGGGACTGAACATAAATTACAGTATCGCCGTAAATGAAACCTTATTCTTACTATATATAAGTTATTTTTGTATCAACGCCTATTTATTTGTATCAACAAATAAATAGGCGATCAAATAGACGTACTTCCTTTTTAAATTGGTTCAATAGTAACTCTACCTTACAACTGATGCTCTTCATGGGCCATTAATTGATACAAGAAAGAAAACGAGTAACTCGTAACCTTGGAATGTCTCCCATTTGTATTTTCACTTTATTTTTAAAATAATTCATATATGATTTTAAATAGAATTCTAAATTTACTTTGTTTCTTGTTAAATTTTTATAGTAACATTGATTTTCTCCTAACAGGACCTATATTTCAAGTTTATAAAATAATGTTAGTTCAGCAACCCTTAAGGCTTGTACCAATAAATTGGTATGGGTACCTTTTTCCCTAAACAAATTCAAGATTAAGGCGATCCTCTCAAACGTGAAAGCAGTTATTTAATGAGATTACACCGTTAGGGCTGTAAGGTCCGTAAAATTTGGATCGTTACCCGGCGGGCAGTGTTGTGAAAAATTGATAGCGTCGGGTTAGTCGATCGATTACTCGCTATTTTAGTCGAGGATTGCTGCCATCGGTTTCACATGCTCGGCCGATGAATTAGTGATACAAGATATAAGGAAACCAAATTTTATGTTTAGGTATATTGTTTTTATTTTTCTCAGCCGCTCATTATACACATTAAACATGTTCATATTAATATAATATAAATAATAAATAAATAGAACAGAACAAATAATTTGTTTAATTCTTGAAAATCGTGGGGTGCTTCGTGTCGATGATTATAAATATTTGATAAGCAGATGATAACAAAACAGACACTACAATAAAAAATATCTATTTACCAATCACTTTCAACTTAAAATAAATAGTTCGGTTGTTTACAAAATCGAGATTTAAAAAAATATTTTTTTTTTCCCTTTATACTCGTATTATTTGTCTCAATACGGTGAGCAACGATTTTTACTTTTTGCAGCACAAAATAAAATCAATAAATGAATTAATAATTATATAAGTTAAATAATCCAAAGTCTTGACAGTGGTAAAATGAAACATTCCTTTACATTAAAAAGATAATATTTAATATATGCTGTCGGTTAAAATAAAACCGCAGATGTAGATTCTGTCAATCAATAGTTTTGGCGCCGAATCAAGATGGATGACGTGGTACGTCGTCATTCAATTGGAAAGAGATACATCGCTCGTCTGTCGCTTAAAAATGTTCCCGCCAAATGTTTCTTTCATTTTTATTTATTTACAATCAGAGTCCCGCAGTTTTACTCACGTACTTCTCGTTACCATAAATAATAATGGAATAAAATATATCTTGTCTTGATTAATGATAATATAACTTTCCATTAGAAAACCTTTTTTTTTTTTAAGTCTAATAGTTTTTGAGGTTATTCGTTACAAACGCACAAAAATATAAATATAATTTGATTTAATTAAATATGATGCAGCTATGTCAATCGGTGAAGATGTAGCTTTCTAACGGTCGGGTAAATATTTAAATTGGTCGATTTGGAGTTAAACAAAGAGCCGTGAGGTACCGAAAGAATAGGACCTCCCTCTGTACCATGTATCGTAAGAGGCGAGTGAGGTACCAGAACCGACGGTGTGCATTCGAGCTGCACTGTTTCGGACGGATATACCATCTGTCCGTTCTGGTACCTTATTCGCCTCTTACGACACCTGGTTCAGGGGAATATAATATGTATGCTGCTCTGCTTGTACACCACGGCTCAGACACAAATCTTCATTTATTTATATATATCACACAAACACCATGATATCCCCAAGTCCCACGACATTAACTCATAAATAAACAAAAAACGGTTTCGTATAACGTAACGCACATAAAAATTACGTATCCGTTTCCTGCGCGGTAAGGGTTAAAAAACGGGGCAAGCAAATTACAACCTTAAACCACACACTTAAGGTGACAAATAGCATAGTCGACCGCTTAATTTATTGACTACGCAGTCGCTGGCCAGTTTAGTTAATATTTCATAGACAAGATACGTGCGTGTTTTACTTTTTTTTATAAATAAGGAAATATAGTTTACAGGTGGAATTAATGTTGAACGTTGGCGTTGGATTAATGATCTATGAACAAGTCTGATTGGAGAAACTTCTTTACATTTATTGCTAATTAAAGGTGAAGGATTTAATGGTTTGTTGCTTTTCTTCAACTGGCCAGAACTTATTTAATTTTGGCAATAAAAAAAATAAACATACCAATTTACACTACATCCCATATAGTTACCTGATTCCGAAATAAGTCGATGAAAGCACTTGTGTTACGGATGCTTAAATACAACTTTAACACCCAGATACAGAACAATCATTAATATAAGTGTATTTACACTTGACACAAAGAGAGTATCAATTGCGCTGTCGAGCATTAATCCCGAAAAATGCATCGACTTTTTATTTTTTATTTGGAGATCCCCTATTTCCTACGAGGCGATTTTCCCCGGATTAACAAATGTTCTCGTGGGACAGGAAAGTTGAGCCTGCGTCATACAAACGGACGAAGTCGGGGGCGGAATGCTAGCGCGTAAATACGGAAATAAGTACGTGGAATTAATGATGAAATTGAACGTTGGTTAGTTAACGATCCAGAAACGAGTCTGATTGGAGAAACCTCTTAATATTTAACTTTATAAGATTTTTTTTCAATCGCGAAGATATAATGCGCCGTAAATTTCAGCCACAATATTATCTAACAATTCATTACTCATAATAAAACTATTTGTAATGTCTGCCGGTTAGATCGGAATATTTCTTTTTTTTATTTTACACATCTCATACATTAACCTGACTCCGTGGTAAGTCGCTTCAAGTACTTGTGTTACGAACATTAGACAATAGAGGATTACAAATATAATACTTAAACACATAGTTTTAACACCCAGACACAGAACAAACACCAATATCATCAAATAGATGTACTATTTTAATTTTCTTTTTAAACATGGTTTTTAAATTGTACATTACTATTTTTTCGGATAAACTTATTGGTAATCTATACTGGACTAGTCAGACGTAAATTCCAGTGCCACCAATAGAAAAGCTATATGTAGATCTCACCCAAAGGTCGTCTGCAATGTTATCTTACCCTCAGCAATTTATACCGTTCACATTGCTGTGTTCTAGTTTTAAGGGCGAGAGTGGCAATGAATTTCTGGGTAATGTGACATAGTAGGTGATAAAGGGTTGGCGACACGCTAGTGATATCTTTGTGATGACACTAGGTTTATGGACTGCAGCCACGTTGATCAAGCGGACCGTATGCTTGTTTGTTGAAATTCATATATATATATATATCATGGCTTAATATATATATACAAGCTGTGAGGTGCCGGCAGAGTAGAATAGTACCTCCCACTGCACCAGGTGTCGTAAAAGGCGACTAAGGTACCAGAACCGACAGATGACGGTATATCCATCCGATATAGTGCAGCTCAAATGCACAGGGTGCGGATGGGCAGCATCTCTGTCGCGAAAGCTGCTCTCTGCGATTGCCAACACGGGCAATTATGGACAAATTTCTTGGGGAAGCCTATGTCCAGCAGCAGACTTCCAATGGCTGGTATGATGATGATGAATATGAAATAACTTGTGTGGCGTTACTATAAACTTATATCGATACTCTTGCCGCTTAATTATTAAATGACTGTTATGACAGCAGACGCATAAGTTTTCTCTGTGACATACAGCCGTAAAACGTCCTCTGCGGGACATAGGATTCCCCAATAAAGGGGAATTGGCCCATACTTGCCGCGCTGGGCAAGCGAAGTGGCAATCGCAGAGCGCAGCTTCGCGACAGGAATACTGCTGTTTATCCCCACCCTTTGGTATTTGAACCACACTTTCATGGGTTTACCGCCATCTGTCGGTAACGGTACCTTACGTGGTATTTATTATATATTATTTTATATTTATTATTATACAACATTGCCGGTACCCCACGGACACACGGAACCCTGAAAATAGCATATAAATTCCCAACGACATAGTAATATACATAAAATCGAACATTTGACAGACAGAATAGCGTACACTACCATTTCGCGTAAAATGAAACGTAAGGGATGTGTCGTCATCTGTATTCCCGTCACAATCCAACCGTAAATATTAGAATATGTTGTAAGGGATAATGGTTGTTCTGTTTCGCCTTATGTCCCGTCATTAAAATGGAGTTTATATTTTTTTATCTTCTCTTTAGAGCAGATGGTAGATCTTATGTGCCAATAGTCGTGTGTTCGATCGTCACCCAATCCAAATATTTATATGATATTTGTCTTTGTTGATTATGATTATTTAGATTATTACATATGATTGTCCTATGGTACTGGCAGAGTAGAATAGTACCTCCCACTGCACCAGGTGTCGTAACAGGCGACTTACGTACCAGAACAGTCAGATGGAAAAGAACCTCGTTTCTTGGAGAGGCATAAGTCCAACAGGGGACTTCCAATGGCTGATATGATAATGGTAGGTGTTTTCTCTGTTGTCAAATGTTTGTAACACAAGTGCTTGAAGCGACTTATGTGGGAGTGGGATCAATGTATGAGATGTTGCATTAATATATTGTATTATAGTAATGTAGGGTTACTTTCTATACATAATACGCAAACATTCAATTTTCAAAATTGGATGAATGATTCTGTACTGAACGCAGCGTGTTACATAATTTCCTTTTCCAGGCGACCTTAAAACTAAATTATAAAAATAAGTAGACAATCCGTTCATCTTAACAGCCATTGGAAGTTCACTGCTGGACATAGGTTTCACGAAAGGAGTTTTGCCCTTAACTGCCGCGTTGGACAAGCGTGTTGGCAATGTTGGACAATAGCTGAGCGCAGCTTTTGCATCGGAGACGCTGCTCCCCATCCCCGCCCTGTACATTCGAACTATATCTGTCGGTTCAGGTGCCCTAGTCGCCTCTTACAACACCTGGTAAAAGGAGAATAGAACTATTCTACTCCGGTACTTCACGGCTAACTACCCCAAGTGTAGGGTAAACATATACAATTTAAACTATATACATATATTAAATAAAAAACATTAATATGAAAGCATTGTAAATATATTTATTGCGATAACAATATATTATCCATATTAATATAAATTAATTTTATTATTGTAAATATGTGCCAGTTACGCTTTTACAGCTTATTGAACCGATTATAATGAAATTTGTAATCTGATAGGCTACCTTGATCCCTGCAATCTAGCCATTACCAATTAGCAGGAACAAACATGCAGATAGACACTATTTGCAATAGACATGTTGTGTATTTTTAATAAAACCCTGTTAATTGGATATATGAGACAGTTTATTTGTATTGTACCAACTTATATATTTGTGTAAATAGATTTTCAGTATAATAATTTATTAGCCTTGGGGTACCTACCGGCAGAGCATAGGTCCCCTTGCATCAGGTATCGTAGGAGATGACTGACGTACCGGAACCGACATGTCGGTTTGTCCATCCAAAACAGCGCAGCTCAAACACAACAGGCTGGCGAGAGGATCAGCGTCCTCGTCGTGAAGCTGCACTTTGCATTTGCCACCAGGCCTGCCTAGCGCGACAATAATGGGTAGAAATCCCGATCTTGGAGAGGCCTATGTTCAACAGTGGACTTCTTACGGCTGATATGATGAAGAGTGTGATTGAACTGATGTTTATTAATTTAAATTCAGATAAATCACACATCATTTAAACAAGATGGCGATATAGAAAACTCCTGGTTCTACAACAATATAATTTTTGGCACGTTTAAAATTAATATTCCCACGTAGTTCGAAATACAAAACGTTAACAAGTATTCCTTTTTCGTTGGAACGCGAAGCAATCATTGTAAAAACAGCCAGCTACATCACACACGATTTTTCACGAGCAAATTGAATCATTGGAAATCTCTGCTGCAGCCCGAGGCCTTTGTGCTTTGTCTGCGCGCCGTCGGCTGCACAGTGGCGGCACAATTCTAGAGCTGGAGCAAAATTTAATCTATAATGATTACACGCTTTATATTTTACATAGCTGTTGTATTAGTATTTACAATAAATACTTGATATATTTACATATTTTTTGAATTGGCATTGGCCTTGACAATAAGTTGAAACAGTGTAGCTCAAATGCACAGGGCGGGGATGGGCAGCAACATCTCCGTCGCGAAAGCTGCGCTCCGCGATTGCCAATGCGCTTGTCCAGCGCGGCAATTATGGGCAATATTCCCCCTTTTTTAGGGTGGCCTATGTCCAGCAGTTTACTTTCAATGGCTGATATGACGATAAGTTGAGTACAACTCTGCTAAGTATAGTAACTATTTATACTTTTCTGCTATAGTCCAGTCCACGTGGACTATAGCAGAAAAACCAAACAGCATTACTTGCATTGCGTTGTTCCAATTTGAAAGGTGAGAAGCAATGAAATTACTTTTTAATATGACATAATGTCAAGGTCGCCGACTTGATACAAGCGTGTAGTCTATAGTGACATTTATTGCGGATGCACCGAATGCTTGTACGCCATTTTAGTAATTTAAAAAGACGATATTTAAACGTGGAATGCGTAATATTTGAATG
>JACJUM010003147.1:1445491-1460205 GCA_020976665.1 Heortia vitessoides
ACAAATATAATAATAATAAGAAAACTCACCAAAATCTTATACATTGACCTGATTCCGTGACAAGTCGCTTACAGCACTTGTGTTACAGACATCAGACAACAGAGGAAACACAAATATACTAATTAAATACATATATTTAACACCAATAATATAGATATTGGTCCTGGGTGACTTCGAGATAAGTCGGTTAAAGGTTTAATTAAATACATATATTTAACACCAATAATATAGATATTGGTCCTGGGTGACTTCGAGATAAGTCGGTTAAAGCACTTGTGTTACGGACATCAGAACAACAGAGGAATCACAAATAAAATACTTAAATACAGACAGAAAAAACACGTATATTTATCATATAAATATAAATAATGTTTGTCCTGTGTGGAGATCGATCCTACGACTCTCACCGCGCAAGATAGGGATACTAACATCTGCATCATCGAGACCCGTCTCTAGTAAAAACCAACTAAGAGATTAATTCTCAATTAATTTAAAGTTGGGTGACCGTGGCTGGACAAAGCAAATGCAAACTATAATCCAGGTAAAAGTTAGGTATTCTAGATTCGTTAGAGTTGACTCTCGATTATGCTGTTCTTATATTCAACCCACGGTTATATTAATTAAGTAGTTAATTCTAAACATGTACTGAATTATATCCACGCCTTATGAATTAATTACAGACTCTCTCATGCTAAATACGGTGCATTCAGTAATAATATGCACTAGCTGTGCCCGCGACATTGTTGATATTTTCTTTCGAACTACAAACTTCCAAGCAGCGCACGCAACAAATGTAAATTTTCCCCCCTTTTTTGCCACATTTTTAATCAATGCTCCGCTCCTTTCGGACGTAGCGTGCTGTAATATAGCCCAAGTTACTACTTATTACGTAAACTATCTGCTAGTGAAAGTCCCGTCCAAATCAGTTCAGCCGTTCCAGAGATTAGCCGGAACAGACAGACAGACAAAATATGTAATAATATATATATTTTGGTATATAAATTTTTATGCATGTAGTAGAAAGCAGTTATTTAAATATAACAAACAGACACTATTTTTAATTATGTATATGTATAGATGAAGTGGAACCTACTGTACTTTGGTTGGTAGGACTTAAAGGAAATATTAAATATTTAGTTTTAATGATCTTCTTTACTTACCAATGACCTTCTATTGATTTTTAAGTATCAACTTGCTCAGTTCCATATTAATCTGTTCATCGGTTAATCTTTGTTTTTTTTCATGAATAAATTTTGATGTGAAAGCGTTTCAAAGAAACAGGCATACTATATCCATTGAAGTTACCAGAAAGAAAGAAAGAAGACATTTACTGACAGCACAACATAAACAAACATTACCAAAAAATAATACAGTACAATAAGTACCTAACATGTAAACGTTACCCTGGGCAATGTGGATGTTAAATGAACTATAATATATACCTTTATCGTGACGGGCTTGTTGGCGCTTTCGATAGTGTTCCTGTATTATGCGCCAAGGGTCGTGGGTTTGATCACCACCCGAGACCTATATTTAAATCCTTCCAAATATTATAAACGTAAATTTGTAAGTATGGGTGTTTGAATGTATGTATGTTACTCTGTCGCGCCGGAACGTCTGATCAGATCTGGTTAAATTTGGCTTCTAATAAAAAATTAACATTATCATCATACCAGCTATTTTAAGTCTACTGCTAAACTATAATATTACCGTGAGCAGAGTAGGATACTAACTCCCCTTGCACTAGGAGTCGTAAGAGGCGACTAAGCTACCAGAACCGATAGATGGCGGTATGTCCATCCGAAACAATGCAGAAAAATAATTCTGGGCGGGTATGGGCTGCAGCATCAACGTCGTGATAGCTGCCCTCTGCGATTGCCAACACGCTTGCCCCAGCGTGGCAATTAAGGGTAAAATTCCCTCTTTTTTGGGGAGGCCTATGTCCAGTAGTGGAGGTTTTACGGCTGCTATGATGATGATGACAGTATACATGTGTATACAAAAGCGTTACTGGAATCATATCCTGAGATTTTTTATGGGTACTCATTTAGATTTTATTTATTTGTCATTTAAATGTACTACAACAAATTTGCGAATTAATTAAGTATTCTAAAGCGGTTTTCGCTGAAGAAACTAACTAACTCGTCTCGGCATCAGGTGAATATTTACTAGAAAGAAAATCAACTTTCTTTACGGCTCAAAGAGGAGCATTGGCCTAGGCAGAAATGTTTTTTTTCTGCAGACGATGCGGACGAACGCCATCTGAGACCACAAGCATGTTAATTTTGTTACACAAATAAGTAAGAAGAAAACTAACTAAGCTCTCTCTGCAGTTAGGTGGCGTGTCCCGAACTGTCTTTATCTTTCTCGCGACAAATATATCATGATGAACATTTGTATTTGTTCTGTGTCTGGGTGTTATTTATATGTATTTATTTATACTTGTGTTACATAACTTTAAATATTTTTTAATATTTACACGTTCACTATTCATTGTAATTGTAATAAAACTACACTTTTCATGGCTTTAAAACGTGACTTATTTTACTTTTTACATGTTTGACGTTTCTAGGCGACAACGGTTCTTAAGTTTGACAAAATGTTTATCAATCATAAACTTGAAGCCGTTGACGAATAGTTTTATTACAATCTACCATTACCGATGGCGCAGATGATGGTGATGATCCTATATTGTGCACCAAAGGTCGTGAGTTCGATCTCCACCCAGAACAAATGTTTAAATATTGCATACTTGTATTTGTTCTGTGTCTTGTTGGCGTTATTTATATTTATCAAAGTATTGAAATTAAAATCCCTCTGTTATCTAATGTCCGTTATACAAGTGCTTTAAGCAACTTATCCCGAGTCAGGTCAATGTGTAAGAGATGTTGTGTTAATTTATTTATTTATTTAATGCCTTAATCTACTTATCTCGCAGTCAGGTATGAGATGTGGTATGAATGTAATTATTATTATAACTTTACATACTTTTGTCCTGTAGTTCTATTAGTCAAGAAAAATAAAACGAAATGAAATAGCCGATTTCAATCAATGCCTCCCTCGACAATGATTACGAGCTCGATGGAGTAATAAACGAGGCTGCGAGACTCAACCCTCAGAGCTTCGCGGTCGTTGTGGCGGCCTCTGGCGTCGTTTAATTGGTACCGCAGTGGAATATACATTATACATCGGTTTACTAGCAGTATTCCTGTTCCTTCCTATTGTAGACACAGCTCGAAGTATATAAGGTACACCTCGTACAAAATGTCTTCTGCATTGGTACCTCACTCGCACCTATTTCTAACGCCATACAGTAGTGTGCGCATTGCTGTGTTCCGGTTTGAAGTGTGAGAGAAGCAATAAATTACTGGGTAATCTGACATATGCCTTTAATTCACGAGGTTTGCGACGCGCTAGTTATATTATTGCGACATTACGAGCGTCTATTGGCTGCGGTGACGCTTACTGAACGATCGAATGTTCGTAAACATCATCATTACAGCAGCCTCTCCAATAAAGGGGGTATTATGCCCATAATTGCCGCGCTGGGCAAGCGTGTTGGCAATCGCAGAGCGCAGCTTTCGCGACAGGGTAGCTACTGCCCATCCCCGCCCTGTACATTTGTGCTGACTTTGCATGGATATACCGCAATCTGTTGGTTCTGGTACCTTAGTCGCCTTTTACGATACCTGGTACAGGGGGAGGTACTATTCTACTCCGAGGCCTATGTCCGACAGTGGACTTTTAATGGCTGGGATGATGATGATGAAACATTATAAGACAGGTTTACAATGTTACTGTGACGGGATTTTATATTGAATTTTACGAGTACATTCTCTTCACAAATCACAGTCAATTAATTATCCAGTAATTGGGCCATAAACATTACACTGGCTGCTTAATCAAACGTCAAAAGTCTGGAGGCTAAGAAACTCCGCGCCTTTTGAGTCCCGAGACCAAGAGAGTGTAAGGGCCTTCCAATTAGAGGGCGCATTCGGGAAAACCTCCCTTCATTTGAAACGTTGAAGCACTTCTTTATCTTTATTTGATTTAATAAATGGTTAGGAATCATTTGTAGATAATTTCGATACGTTATTATATAACGGGCCCGATGGCGTAGGTGGTAGTGACACTATCTTGTGCGCCAGGGGTCGTAGGTTCGATTCTTACCCAGAGCAAATATTTTTATGATGATATTTGTGTTTGTTCTGTGTCTGGGTGTTAAATATATGAATTTAAGTGGTATATTTGTGATTCCTCTGTTGTTTGATGTCCGTAACACAAGTTAAGCTTATCACAGAATCAGGTCAATGTATGAGATTTTGTGGGAATTAATTAATTTATTATTATTACCTACTTAATTATTTTCTTTTGACATATACAATTTATGAATAACAATGTATTTCTGTTTGACTATTAAGTTTTATTTTATGTATCTAATTAGTGTTAATAGCATTCTGAGGAATTATTTTTATTGTAAGTCAGTGTTTATTCTGCATAAATAAATAAGACTGTTCATTGATATATAAAAAGGCTTTGTAAAATAATTGGTTAAAGCTGTCAGTATAATTGTAAATATTTTATTTTATTGTTAGAATAAATAATATAAATAACACGTAATATAGTAAAGTACTTACTGTAAGTAATTTTTTGGACTTCTTAGACTAAAATATTTTCTTTTTAAATTTGAAGTATATAAAAATCTTCCCAATTAGGTATAATATTAGTAATAACTATGTATCTGAGTATATACAGATATTTTAATATGTATGTCTATTGTCATCATATAAGCCATTGGAAGTCAACTGCTGGACATAGGACTCCCCGAGAAATGAGAAATTATGCTCATCATTCCCGCGCGATACGCATCTTGCGCTATGGGGACGCTGCTTCCCATCCCCGCCCTATGCATTTGAGCTACATATTTTCGAATGAATATACCGCCATCTGCCGGTTCTGCTACCTTATATTAATAATATATTATTACCGATTCTATATTTATAACTTTTTTGTTCTCTATTATCTAATCGTCCCAATGGTTGACTGGTAACCCCTACGCATTAACTCCACCATGTGTAAATTGTATTTTTTAAAGTTAAATAAATAAAACTACGACGTCAAAAGTTTTTTTCTTGTCTTTCAAAGATCGAAAAAATATTACTTGGATTATATTTTGTTACAAAGTAAACCCAAGTAGTAAACCCAATTTTGACTTACCCACTAATAAATAAATATATTTAAATAATAACAAACTTGCACAACAACTCGACCTGACTTCGAGATAAGTCGCTCAAAACACTTGTGTTACGGACGTCAGACAACAGAGGAATCACAAATATACCACTTTAATACATATTTTAAACCCAGGCGAAACAAACACGAAATACTCATTATACAAATGTTTGTCATGGGTAGAGATTGAACCCACGACCCTTAGCTCAAAAGAAAGGAGACAACCATCAGCGCCATCAAGTCCGTCTATTCACAGAACTTCATTAATGATAAAGAATAATTAATCAGTGACAGACAAATTGTTCATAATTTAAACAGATTGCCAGCTGTGTCGTGTTTTGTCATTTTATCTCGCCCGTCATGACATGTCTCGTGTGACTTGTTTAAGTCAATAATCATGTATGTATAACAAAACAAAGTCCCGCATCACATCTGTCCGTCTGTACGTATACAAAAAAAAAATATTGCCGGTGAGTGATAAATTTAGTTATCGAAAACTAGGTTAAAACTTAGCTTGAAACCATAGAGATTATTTTTTTATGTTATGAAGTCAGCAATCAATTATACAGTCTGCTTGATGGTAAACTTGACCGCAACCTATAGACGTTCGTGTCACTAAGTGAACTGAAGATACTACGTCACTTTTACCCAGTAACTTCACTGCCAAACCCTACAAACCGAATAGCCTATCAGGATGGTTCCCGAGGGGAGAGTCAACTAGTCTCTAGGTCTACAAATAGGTAACAAGACATTATCATCATCATTCATCAGACGGGCCCGATGACGCAGATGGTAGATTTAATTTCCATCCACAAATATTACATGATAATATTTATATTTGTTTTGTGTCTGGGTGTTAAAAATTTGAATTGTGATTCCTCTGTTGCCTGTCTGTATCCAAGCGTAAGTACGTAGGTGCATGTGCGTGTAATTCGCTAAGGGTCGTCCAATTAGCAACTCACACAGTCTGCAGACTTCATTAAAGGGTCGCTCGTCAACTCAAATGTGTCATTGGATGCTAGCGGTTTTGGTTAATTACTAAAGACACTACAGCCACCAGCCGTACAATTAATTAACTGGTTTAACTATCATCATCATCATCATCATAACAGCCATTGGAAGTCCACTGCTTGACATAGACCTCCCCAAGAGAGGGGGAATTTTGCCTAGGTATAATTGCCGCGCTGGGTAAGCGTGTTGGCAATTGCAGAGCGCAGTTACCGCGCCATCTGTCGGTTCCGGTACCTCAGCCGCCCCTTACGACACCTTTTAAAGGGGGAGATACTATTCTACCCAACGGCTTAAAAGTTTACAAACGTCCTCTGCTCGACAGCCTACCCACCCCCACCTTCTGCGTTTGTGCTAAACTGTTTCGGATGGATAAACCGCCATCTGTCGGTTATCGTACTGTAGTCGCCTTTTACGACAACAGTTGGGGGTACTATTCCACTCTGCCGGTACCATACGGCAAATGAACCAAATTGTATTTTAAACTATACTAATATTATGAAGCTAAAGAGTTTTTTTTTGTTTAAACGTGCTAATCTCAAGAACCGCTGGTTCGATTTGAAATTTTTTTTCATTGTTGGATAGTCAAAGGTTTCCTGAAAAAAATCGATATATGCGTTAAGGCCGCCTATTGTACTTCACTATGTATAACTATAAATACTAATCTGATATATTTTAGTGTACAATATTATTATTAATATATATAGTGGCGAACTCTATGCATTTTTTTATTATAGAGATCCTTAATTTAAAAAAACCAACATAAACTAATATTTACACCATCTCCATGTAAAAATGCCATCATAATAAAACCCGCTGTTTTGGATATTAGCAAGAACAAACCGACAGAACTCCATAAACATTTTCATATCTATTTAGTAACAAAACCGTTATAAATAATAAGCAGACACTATAATATTCTTTTAATGTATTTAATATATTTTCTCAAGTAAAACGATTATACCAACCCAGGATGTTAGGAACAAACAAACTAAGATAACATAAATTACTCAAGTCCATCAAACTACATAACATTATGTAGTTGTGTAACATTATCTAACATATATTAACTACATCACATTATATACTAAGTTGGCTAACCAACGAAGTGGGGTCGGCTAATGAAATCTCTATAGCGATACTACCAACAATTTTTATTATCACAATATTGATAATTAAACATAATTTACGTGAGGTTCGCGTGAACGTTATTGGTTATCGGAGATAATATAACGTGTCGTTATTATTATTGCAGTTGAAAACTAACTAGTTTACTTCGCAATTATTTTCACGGACTAATCTGGGAAAGGGTTTTTGTTCTTGTTGCATAAGTTTGGAAGCGTAAAAAAGGTTAGTTAGATATTGAAATTTGTCTTTTTTTGACAATTTATAAATATCTTAGTTATTTTGACGTGACAGCGTCTTATAAATTGGTTTGCCGGGTGACACTTCAAGAAACTGCGTTACGCTCCGCTCACGTTATGCGCTCACAATGAGAGCGAGTGAGAGGCACGCGTCCCTCTCACTCGCTCTCATTGTGACGTGTGTTACGCAAATGTATTGCAAGTTATTGTATGTATATTTGTATATAAATACGTATGTATGTGTAAAGGTAAAAATAAAATTTTGTTAATATGAAATTCAGTGCGAGATTCTTTGTATAAATTAATGTTTTAAATATAATTCTTTGTATAAATAAATGTTTTAAATTGTTACTATTATTTCATCCTTATTTCTACTATACGAATGAATATTCACATTAAAATTATTTTACCACTCAAAGTCGTTGTCACGTAAAACTTTCGCCCGTATACCGACTTTACAGGCAACCAATTTTTTTAATAAATACCTCAATAAATAGGGAAATGCTTAAATAAATAAAATAATACCATCGCGATTATCTGGTGTCGTAGAGATCACAGAGGTATTAAAACCGAAGAATGACGGTATATCTACTGTTAACTGTGAAGCAGGTGTGCAAGTGCAACAGGGCGGGGGTGGGCAGGCTATGTCTAGCAGTGGAAGTTTATAGACTTGTAAGCCGTTGTCGTGAGATACCGACAGGGTTAAAAAGTATCTTCCCCTATAACAGGTTTCATAAGAGCCGGCTGAGGTATATGGGCTGCTCAACCCAGCCCACATACCGCCATCTATCGGTTTCATGCCAAAACGACTAAACCGATTTAAATTAACAGACAACAGAGCTAGAAGAAGGAAGGCTACTTTTTAACGCAAAATAATGGTTGTAAGGGGTTGAAAATAGGGATGAAAAGTTGTATGAACGTATCGTAATTTTTAGAGTTAGAAACTTGCAACCTTTTTAATTCGATATAAATAACTATGGTATCCAAATAAATACAATAGGTTTTGTCGTATTGCACCCACACCGCCAGTTCCGCTACAATAGCACTAAGCTAATACACTTATTTATCACTTACATTAATCAAACAATAATTAATTAAGCAAGCAAGAATGCATATTAACCGTCTGTATATAGTCACGGAGAAACCTAGATCTATACTCGAAGATATAGGCAACGCAGGAAGCGGACCTCACGCGATTGTCACTGTCTACTGCACTACATTCAAGGAATGCGGGTGAAACCACAAATTAATTAGGTACAGACGGCCAGGTGTACGATAAACTGGGTGTACATTTACGCGAATTGTATGAAACGGGCTATCTGTTTCCGTTTAATTTTTGGCATCAGCCGCATTTTTTAATTTGTGTAGTATTGATCTTTACAAACGAATTTTGATTAATCTTCCGCTTAGACAGTGCATTCTAGGGTCGCTACACTGATAGTTGTCATTGTGTGGGCTGTTCAGGATTTGTGTGTGTATGTGATCAGGTAATGCAGTTGTTTTTAATATTATAAATGTTATCAAGTCAGCAAACTGCATACAGGCAGCTAAACGATAAACGTAACCGCATCCTATAGACATTCATATCATCAAAGATATCACTAGTGTGTCGCCAACCTTGTGAACTGAAGATACTATGACATATTTACTGCCTGCCTCTGCAATGCGAACACTGCTAATTGGCGGTAGAAATGGAGTGAGGTACCAATGCGGACGACCTTTATGAGAGGTTATAAAAGTGCATGCTAGTGTTATCCGCATGATCCTCTTATTTGTAAATAACAACAAATGTTGAACCCAATGATACGTAGGTAGACTAAATTTGTAAATCCTTTTGGTTTATCATATCAGCCATATGAGTTCTTCTGTTGGACATAGGAGACATGATATGATTAGGATCATGGCAGGCACGATAGCGGGATTTATGCCCACAATTTCCACGTCCACAACACCAAGTCCAGTGGGAGGTACTTTTCTACTCCGCTGGTACCTCACGGGTCACTTCGCCGGTATCCGTAAACCTAGTGTTTAATATTTGACAAACGAATATAATCGTAGTGGCTCTGAAATTGCCACTACGACTGTCTAGCGCGACAATAACAGGTAAACATCCCCCTTTCTTGGGGAGGCCTATTTCTAACAGAGGACTTTCTGTGGCTGATGTGTATTTTTTATTTCTACAGGGCGGGGATGGGCAGCAGCATCGCTTTCGCGAAGCTACGCTTTGTGATTGCCAACACTCAACGTATTACATACTATTTAACCATGAAAGCATGACAAATGAAAAGACAGAAACACATAATATTAGTATAGATTCATTTTAACGCTTGCTAATGATCGGAACCACCGAAATCGCGTCATGGTTTCCGCCCGTGGTTCCAACGATCCGCTGTGTGCACAAGAATGCTCGGACAATCTATACATATAAATTAAAATTTAAGTGTCTGTTTGTAATTCCAAATTTACAGCCTTTCACTAAACGGATAAGAAAGTATAAACGGTACTTACATAAATAGAATATTTTTATTTTTTCTGTCTGTCTGTTTCCTAAGCTATATATGTCTGTTTCCTATCTCTGGCGCTCTCTGGCGCCTCTGAAGGCTTTACGGAGAGAGAGCGGAGAGCTGCTGGTATTTATCCAACTGTGAAACGCGAATTATGCTCGCAAGTCGAGAATCGAACACCACTACGTTTGGCGCTAATTACCTCTGCAGTGTTCGCCAATGCATCTCTCCCACTTTAGACTGGAACACAGCAATCTGTGTTCCGGTCTGAAGGGTGAGAGATGCAGTGAATTTACCGGGTAATATGGCAAAATATTCTCGATTCACTTGGTTGGCAACGCGCTAGTGATATCCTTGTGATATTGCAGTGACGCTTACTATCACGCGCAATCTATGCGGCGCGGGATGCATAAAACTACTGCCTCCCCCCCCCCCAGAATTAGATACGCAAATGGCGATGTCCAGCAGTAGACGACCTACCAATATGGTGATAAGGGTATTGGAAAGTGCTGGAAATCGGTTCGCAAATAAATGCAATTACACAGCCAGTGTTGGTGCAAAACGATGACGAAAATAATGATTTATGTAAGCAGCGCACTTTTGCTCCATTTTCTCCCTAATTTATGCTGACTGTCTTCGGCCAGCGACAGCAAAATGTTGAATAAAATTGACTTGAATTTTATTGAAATTCTTTTGAATACTAGCGATGTGGTACAGGTAGAGTAAGAGAGTACCTCCCCCTGTACGAAAGACGACCCCCAAGTGTCGTAAGAGACAACTGTGGTACTGGAACAGCGGTATGCCCATCCGAAGGAGGTTAGTTCAAATGCAACAGAACATGAATGAGCAGCAGCGTAGCTACTCTCTGCGACTGCCACGACGCTTGCCCAGCGCGGCAATTTGGGAAAATTCCCTATTCTTGGGCTGCAATGATGAGGATATAAAATCATTATCATCACTTTGCGGCCATATAACGGTATGGTCTACATGAAGATTTATCATTCGACGGACTCGTTGGCGCTTTTGGTAGTGTCAGTCTTGTGCGCTAAGGGTCGAGGATTCGATCCCCATCCAGAGCAAACATTTCTGAAACATTCAAAGCCAATTTAACGTGTTACACATTTAATTGGCTTTCACTGTTTTGTCACACTTCAAAACGGAACAGCAATGCAAACACTTCTATTTGGCGGTAGAAACAGTTTAGAGTGAGGTACCAATGCAGCCAAACTACATGAGTCTACCTCTAGGTAAATATCTTATTGGACATTTGCTAAATGGAAAGCGAGGACATTTCGGAACCTAACTAATGTGTAACGTAATGTGTATAAGCCGGTAGAGAAAAATAGTACCTTGCTCTGTTCCTGGTGTCGAAAGAGGCGACTAAGTTACCAAAACCGATAAATGGCGGTATACACAAAATATTGTGGCTGAAATGCACATAGCGATCCTCGCTAGTGCATTATGAGCAGCAGCATCCACGTTGTGAAAGCTGCGCTCTGCAATTGCCAAGACTGTTGCCCAGCGCAGCAATTATGGGCATAGTTCCCCCTTTCTTGAAGAGACCTATGTCTAGCAGAAGACTTCCAGGCTGGTATGATGATGATGAAGACCGTATCTGCTTTCATATGCATTTAGTGTGAAGCTGTTAATTTGGAATATAAAACAGATGAGAACAATATCCTCGGATGAATCACTTGGTTAATTACACCAAGGTGGTCTACAGAGACGGTTGTAGGTATGAATTTAATGAAGGTATGTGTGGGCTTACCCTCCTCTCCACAACTTGGATAAACAACTTTTATAATAACCTTCTTCTACGTTTACATTTGAAAGAGCAACGCCCACGGGGTCAAAGTTAAGCGACGCGTTAATCCTTGTATATTATTATCGATCTATCCTGATTCTGGGTATTCTGACAACAGTTTTAATGATTTTAATAACAGATTCCTTATATAGATATAAAAAACATATCATGTACACATACTAGGTTCCCGTCTAGTTAATAAAGCATTTTATTATAAATATTTGCTATGAGGTGTCGTAAGAGGCGACTAAGGTACCAGAACCGACAGATGGCGGTATATCCATCCGGAACAGTGCAGCTCAAATGCACAGGACGGAGATTTGCAGCAGAATCCCTGTCGCGAAAGCTGCGCTCTGCGATTGCCAACACGCTTGACCAGCGCGGCAATTATAGGCATAATTCCTCCTTTCTTGGAGAGGTCTATGTTCAGCAGTGGACTTTTAATGGCTGGTATGATGATGTTGATGATTATGAATATTAGTATCTATGACATTAATCTGTAACTGTAAATATACTATATAATTAAATAAATCTAGTTGCTGGAAAGGGCGATGACGCTCTATTGAACGGGACCGACGGCGATCGCCCTCGGCGAAGACGGCGAAGACTCCTTTGAGACAGGACATCGAGTGGCCGTCGTCAGGGATAGTAGAGTTGATTGCAATATAGGACACAGTGAACCGGTCACTCTAGTGTTATAACTCAAAGGACAAGGAGTACACGCGTTTACCAACGCGGTATACTGCTCTCCGAAGAGAATATTTGCGAAGTGATTATAGAGTGGGCGTCTGAGGGAGGCATTTATTGAGCTTATGCGAACGGGCGGCTACGGACCAAGTTATTAATATTAAAATGGGAGTACGGAGTACCTAATAATTGTAAAAATAGGTACCGAAAGGTAATTAAAACTTCAAACAATAAATATAAAAGATCCCGCTCTGAAAGTTATTAACCGCGTTTTAAAGCCGTTACAAGGTTCGTAGTAAAATTAATAAATAATTTTACTACGAATCGTGAACCTACAACGAATTTATCTAGTAACAATTCTTCGAGCAAATGATGAAGAACCTTGTCTACCTAGAGTAATAATAATAAAAAAACCACAAGTAATTTTCAATTTGGCAGATTTGGTCACATGTACTTCATAAACCTATTTTCATAATTAACACAAACAATAGATCAATATTTAAAAGTAGTGTAACGTTAAAAGCGGACGATCAAAAACTTAAAACTTAATATTTTTTATGACTTCTGAAAGTAAGCGTCACCGCAGCCTATACCTTCGCATCATCACAAGGATATCACTGGCGCGTTGCAAATCTTGGGACTTCTAGATATTATGTCATATAACCAAGTAATTTTACAGACTTCCAAACCGGAACACAGCAATGCGAACACTGTTTGGCGGTGGAATAGTTGAGAATGAGGTATCAATGCCGACGACCTTAGTTTCAGGTCTACCTTTATGAACATGCTTTTATGGGATTCATTGCATGACATGGATGAGTTTCTTCCTACTGCTGTTCACCTAAGAACAAAATTAAGGTCATTTCGCTATGTGATTGTGATCCGGTCGATGGTTCCGAAGGCATCGCGTGAAAGCCTAGGCATTGTTACCTATTCCATGGCTAATAAATAATTCTATACGAATGTAGGCTGTCCCTACAAACGATAGTCTGCCATACAAATTATATATAAATATTACTTAAATTATTAAAATATCTATTAAAAATAGGGGTTGGTGATAGAAGGGTAAACATTTAGGGTTGTAATTTGAAAAGCAACAATACACAAAATAATAATTAAAAAAATTAGATAAAAATTGTTACGGGTACCCTTCGCACTTAAGGGATGAGAAATAGATAGCAGCAGACTTACTGAATATGTATAAAAAAATTTCATAAGATTCTGTAAAGCCGTTATTACAAAGTAGAGTCCACCGTCACGCTTGAGCTGTAAAATTATGTGTCACGCAATGAATGTACTAAGGCGACGGACGGACACATGTTTTAGTTGCATAATGACCTATGTTGGCTTCAAGTAACCTTCGTGTGCCCTAATACCTTCACAATTAGTTTGTTTCCAGTAGTACCGCCAGCGTAGAATAGTACCTCCGCCAGTACCAGGTGTTGTAAAAGGCGACTAAGGTACCAGTACCGACAGATGGCGGCATATCCACCAGAAACAGCGTAACTCAAATGCATAGGGTGGGGTTGAGCAGCAGCATCCTCGTTGTAAAAGTTACGCTCTGCGATTGCATTGACACGCTTGCCCAGCGAGGTAATTATGGGCAATATTTTCCCTGTCTTGGGAAGGCCTGTGTCAAACAGTGGACTTCCAATGGCTGAAATGGCTGATATAAAGAATACGGGAAGGTCGGCATAGGTTCTGGATAAAAAAAGTGTCCGATGGCGCAGGTGGCAGTGATCCTATCTTGTGCGCCAAAGGTCGTGGGTTCGATTGCCAACTAGAGCAAATATTTATGTGATGATATTTGTGTTTTTTCTGTGTTCTATATTCTGTCTGGCGTCCGTAACACAAGTGATTTAAGCGACTTACTTCAGAGTCAGGTCAATGTATGAGATGTTGTGGGAATTTATTGTATAAAAATATAATATACGCTATTGGTTGTAGTGGCTTGATTTTTACTGGCTATTTGTTACGGAATTTGCATCGTTTAGTTTATTTATTGAACACTAGCAGAGCCCGCAGATTCACCCGCGTCTTTCGCGCTCCAGTCAGGACAAATATTTATATGATATTAAAATTAATAAATAAATTCCCACAACAATCTCATACATT
>JACJUM010003147.1:1460305-1470694 GCA_020976665.1 Heortia vitessoides
AGGTATTATAGGTATTATAAAAGCCCCTCTTTCTTATGTTCAATTGTAGATGTTCTGCGGCTGCTGATGGTACTGAATTATTCATGATTAAAAACGAGGACAATATCGCCTTATAGCATCGGAGATATTATGCGGTTCTTATATCAAACTTCGTTACAAATAACAAGCCATTAGCGTCAAATTAACGTGGCATCCTCAAAGCGTCAGATTTCGGTATCAAACGCTCCCCCAATTTCCATTATCACATCAAACATTCCGCCATTTGGTGTAATGTGGAATTCAGATGAACGCAAACAGGTGGGGCGGGTATTACGGCCACTTAATTCGCAGTGGCAACCGACATTTCCTAAAGCGATTACCGAAAACATTAAGCCTTAGGCTGCGGAGTTATCAACTCGATCTAGGCTTGCCTTCGAAACAGCAGTCAACTATTAAAGGCCGCTTGTAACACCGTGACGTATCAATACAACTCTCTGAAAATGGTTCATCTGTATTAGCATTTTATTCATCACCAATATTGCGTGCGTATATTTCGAGTGGATCGAGTTATATTAAGAAGTCAGCAAACAAGCATCCGGCCCGCTTAATAGTAAACGTGAGCGTAGCCTATAGACGCGCTCGTGTCATCACAAAGATATCACTAGCGTGTCGCCAACATTGTGAAAGACACCGTGTCACATTTACCCAGTAATTTCACTGCCTCACTCTTCTTCTCTCTTCAAATCGGAACACAGCAATGCGAACACTGCTATTTGGCGGTAGAATAGGTAAGTGAGAGCTTTTGATGCAGAAGACCTATGTAAGAGGTATACCTTTAATTAAACCTGTAGTAAACTTAGTTTTGAGACCAGATCAATCTAGTTTTAATGTAGACTTGCACGCGATCCTGTCATTTGATTTGTATTCACTATGCTGAATTTAATACTTCGATTCTTACACTCATAAAGTAAAATTTACTGTTAAAGCGCTTGCTGGTATTATCCCACACGCCAAGGTTGGAATGGTTGGTGGGGATGGTATGGTAATTGGATTCAGACCTAAAATTGTTTTCCATAAGTTCCTTGAACAGAAGGGACGCTAAGCCGATGTTCCCCGCTACGCTACAAAGCAACCCCCAATGGAGCCGCGTGGTGGGACATAGCTCATACTCCTTATTTAATCACATCCACTCCCACTGGCCTACCTGCCACTTAAATAGCTGGTATGGTATGGCATGGTATTCATATTTGGAATAAAGACTAAACCAGAAAGTCAGTTGCAAATTATAGCTGACATTGACGAAAACTATTTTGAGTACCCTTGTAGATTTCTCATGCTGTCATGCTTTAACCCTAGGGAAAGGAATATGATACATTATGTTGAAAGGACGTGTAAGTCCAGTCTAACATCTGCGTGCTTATATATTTATCTATATAAACGTGGGATATAAAATTAGAGACACGCTTTTTTATTCAACGGCGAGCCGTGAATATCATGGTTATTATGGAATTTGCTCACTGACCGTAAACTGGGGCAAGCAACGTCAAGTTATTTATACTTATAGCTAGCGTAAATTCAACAGAATAATGGTGTAAAACGACTGGTTCTACACGATTATGTGTGTAAGATACTGTGAGATAAAAATAAACTCTTCGAAGACGGTTAAAGTGTTCCCTAGTTAAACATTAAGGTTGGAACACTCTTGCAAATTAAAATAAGGTTTGTTAAACGCATTCCCTAATCAATTTTGAATCAACATAACAGCCTTACCCTGCGGTTAAAAGATGGCAGACTCCATTAAAGTCGTAATTGGATTATGGTGATTGGACCTTCTAATTTCAACAAAATAAAGAAAGAAAAGAGAATAATGTCAATTAACGACGTCTCTATCGTCCTACGCAGAGACAAGGGCACATGTGACAATTAAATTAAGCACGGACCGATTGTTAACCCCAATTTAAACAATATAAAGGAGAAAAGCAACGCCGCTTGGGCAACAAACATAGACTATAGCTATTATTTGATAAGAATCGATATTTTAGCCTGCAAGTTGTCGCGGGATCAATGAACTAACAACAATGAAACGTCTCGACTTCCTTACGAGTCGACCCGGTAATTGCGTAAAGCCTTTTTAAAGTTGCTAGTCAAGTGTTTCGAATGTTGTTTAGAAAAACACTTGATCCACTCTGAAGACAGGGAAATCGCCAATGATGGACAGTGAACGCTCGGAAACTGCCAATTGGCGTACACAACAACCACGAAGGAAAGATAAATTGACGTAATGAATAGAGGAATCGCGTGAGGACAACGTCGCAACCTGGACTTGACCTTTGCGATTTAAAAATGTCAAAAACAGATCAAGACGAATTGGAAAGGATCACAAAGTTTATATTAGAAACTACTATACAGGTTTGTTATGTAAATTAAATTAAAACACTATTAAAAGAAAGCTATAAGGAACTGCACTTTCATTTGCATGATGTTAATTTCAAGACCATAAAAGTTGAAAGAGAAATGAAATGTCGAGCGCGATATGAATGCAAAATTAGCATGTATTATATTTATAATTGTTTATAGTGGCATAATGGTGACCATTATAAATTTTACACGTATTTCAATACGAATTTGTCGCGGTACGTTTATGGGACGGTGTTTTACTTTTAAGGCATGTATTCACGCACGTAGAATAGTGATTACGAAAGTGCTGTTACTGGCGACTTGTGGCCGAGTTGGTCGTACACTTACTACACGCCTTACAAGATACAGACGGAAATAAATTGTTTCTAATATACTAGCGATTCAAAAATAGACATTTCACCATACCTTTTATGAACCATCCGACATAATCGAGTTCTCAAATCCAGTCACAATACACGGAACGAAAACAAAAACCACTGGAACACTTTGCAAACACAAAAATAATAAGAAACAAACTTGGATCCTTCAAGACACGGGGTCACGCGCCAGGATGTGGAACACACACATTTTACGATTGTTTTATGGAAATAATAAAAACAGCACAATATTTGAACAGATGGGGTATTTATTTTTGTTCACGCGCGAAGTAAAAACGTTTCGGATGGCCAGCGAGACCACGCCGCCGTCCGCGCGGAGGGAATCACGGCACTGAGCCGGAACCATTTGTTTGGTCCGTCTGTGTATCACGCCTTCCCTTTCTAACAAGAGCGCAATGTTACTAACAGCGCCATCTATGAACGCATCACCGAAATACGTAATACTCTATTACAAAATGGTTACAAAGCATTTTGGATAATCTGGTAGCCATTCCGACGATTAAATATTACAGTACAATGAAAAACAAATAAACGCGCATACTTGTTGTTGTTAATATATATTGAGGGAGCTTAAGAATTATGCCCGTTTCTTGTATTTGCTTGGTGAGGTGCAAGATTTATTTATTGAAAAATAATGTTTGTATACAGTGAAATTTAATGTTAATAATTTCTTGCTTTTTAACCCTTAAGAAATACAAAATGTGTTTGTGTTGTTTATGACAGAAATCAGAGAAAAGTCAATATTTGAATTTAATCTGCACAGCAGCTGACTCGTTTTTGATGAATTTATTAATAGTGGATTGTTGATGCTACACGAAAAAATACAGGCTACATTAAAAAAAAAGTGGAATTTAGTGACTTATAAAAATATAAATAAATATGATTTTCACACAGCCATTTTCGTACTTCAATTAAACTCTTAACTTTACTCAAAAAAAAAAGTAGGTAATTAAATAATGAGTTTTCTTATAGTAAAACGTTAGCTCGAGCCGTGAGGTACCGACAGAGTACCTACCCCTGTACCAGGTGTCTTAAGAGTTGACTAAGGTACCATTACCGCCAGATGGCGGTATATCCATCCGCAGCAGTGTAGCTCAAATGCTGAGGGCGGGGATGGGCAGCAGCATCCCTGTCGCTAAATCTGCGTTCTGCGACTGATAACACGCTTGCCCAGCGTGGCAATAATGGGCAAAATTCCTCCTTTCTTGGGGAGGCCATTGGACTTCCAAGGACTGATATGATGATGATGATAGAAAAGATATTAAAATAACCATTTTAACGAAATTGCCTTTTCATTTTAATGACTTATTTCAACAATTTCAACTATAGGACTTGAAATGGGTTTCGAACATATTTGTTTGTTTGTTTCTTTTATATCCTTACCTTTAAAAAACATACTTGTCAATTCAATATAACAGGAGAATGGTCTGGAAACTTATGTATACCTACATACTAAGCATCTAAAATCGGATACGATACTAAATTACACAAGTAAGAAAGTAGGAACACAGATGGTCCACTCTAAAAAAAATTGTTAATGAAACCCGAATGGGAATGACATCCGCTTCAGACATTAAGTACATACGTCAAAAATCAGTACGTGCCTGGCAAAGTATGGCGCCAGTCGGTCAATTGACATATTTCTTAATTTGTTCTTAAGTGATATACTTCACCGTTTCAGATCCCATATTGTAGCGGCCTATCAGATCAAAATATTAGCGCATTACAAGCACTATCGAATGGTCAAAAATAATAAATAAAACAATTTTAACTCAGATATTATATGAAGTAAACTAAATTGTATTATATTCATAATACTGATGAGACGGGGTTATATGAGTCATCTAACATATAAATTAAGCCTACCTTACACTAGTCGGCCAGCGCCAGACGGGTCTTAAAACTAAGTTTAATCTAGGATCAATCCACGAGCCACCAGAAAGGAACGTTCAAGAAAAACTGGCAGTGATAAAGGTTCCATCAATACTAAAGAGGTAGTGTTAATGAAACCCTTATCGGCTAGGCAGCATCCCCGTCGCGATAGCTGCGCTCTGCGATTGCCCAGCGCGGCAAAAAACCTCCTCTCTTAGAGAAACTTATGTCCAGCAGTTGGACTTCCAATGGCTGGTATGATGATGATGATAACGATTGTTGCATTTCAAAATACATACAAACCTAAATGTTCACCCTGATATCACCAACCCCTATTTTCAATAGTTATCTTAATAATTTAATATTTATTTATAATTTGTATGGCAGAACAACACTTACCGGAACAGCTAGTACATATATAGACATGTAAACGAAACTTCGCCGATATTTACCCAAAACTATTTGTAAAACGGCAAAAAATAAGCGAAGACTGACTAAGAGAAACTGTACTGTAAGAAACGAGTGGTATGGCCACAAAACGCATTTTAGAAATTGAAATGATTAAATAATTCGATTGTTTTAGGTGAAGAATTAATAATTATATCTAGATTCTGTATTAACCTTTACAAGAGGTAGACCTCACACAACGGTCTTCTGCTACTTATTGCTACCGCCAAACAGCAGATGTTCGTATTGCATTCCGGTTTAAAGGGTTAGAGGCAGCTAAATTAATCATCGTCAAAATCATAACAGCCATTAAAAGTCAACTACTGGACATAGGATTCTCTAGAAAAGGAGGAGGACCCATTATTTGCCGCGCTGGGCAAGAGTGTTGGCAATCGCAGAGCGCAGTTTTCGTAACGGGGATGCTGCTGCCCATCTCCGCCATGTGCATTTTGAGCTGCACTGATGGATATACTGCCATCTGTCGTTTCTGGTACCTTAGTCGCCTCTTACGACACCTGGTGCAGTGGGAGGTAATATTCTACTCTGCCGGTACCTCACGGCAAAAAATTATGACTAGTGACATAATGTTTTCAAATCACTGGGTTCGCAATGCGCATGCGAGCGTGTATAGGCTGTGGTGACGCTTACGGATGCGGATCGTATGCTGGTTTGTCGACTAAGTTACAAAATACATGTTTTTCAGATGTATGCCTCCTCGGTAAACTAAACAATTTCACATGCAGTTAAACTACAGAGTGGCGGACAGAGCTGAACCAACGAAAGCGGAAGCAAGTTGACAAGGAACCAGCGGTACCCACTCCTTTTACATTATATACAATTCAATACCTTCCACGAACCACTCTCAACGCGTCCCTGTCTTGCCGTCGCACTGGCACCACACAAAATAACACTCACGTGTCTTTCGTAGAGCAGTACACCGGTGAACGCGTACAGTCCCTGCACCAAATGGCGATAACCGGCCTATTTGGTGCGGCTGGGCTTAATTCGTCCTCTTTTGAAAATTTAACTTCAATCCTCAACGACGGCCATGCGAGCCTTTAGAGGAGCCCTCGGGTGGTTGCAGTCGATCACGATTACCCTGCGCGGGCAACCGTAGTTCAATACGTAAATACGTTCATCTAAGTAGGCATCAGTTATATACAGTGACCTGGAGGCGCAGATGGTAACGATCCTATTTTGTGCGCCAAAGGTCGTGGATTCGAACCCCACTCAGGACAAATGTTTATATGAGGATATTTGTGTTTATTCTGTGTCTGGGTGTTAAACATGTGATTTCTCTGTTGTCTGACTCCCGAAACACAAGTGCATTATGCGACTTATCACGGAGTCAGGTCAATGTATAAGATGCTGTGGAAATTATAAGAACTACTGGCCAAGAAGACGGGTTTCCCATTAATTGCCACAATTGACAGAGGCTGCCCTAACCATGTCTTGCCATGGTCAGCTTCTTCTATACCCAGGGGAAGATGTGGTGACAACATTAAGACGTCCGCTGCAGGTATGTATGTAACCTACAGAAATCTGTCAAAATATCGGAATAGTTTCTTTTAGTTCCAAATAATGCTAAAAAGCTCTCTATTTCTCGGATGAATTAAAATTGAGATTTTTTATTGGAAAATGGCCTCTAAGAACACTGGCGATATTAGCCTAATAACAATAGTAAAGCCCTTTTGCAATATGCAACTCTACAACACTTGCCTAATATGGTTTGTTTTTATTTTATACTAGCTGTGCCCGCGACTTCATCCGCGTGGAATTTTTTGGATACCATACCTCTTTACCTTAACTTACATAAACGTTGAATGTCATGTTTATAAATATTGCTGTGTACAACACTCACGCACACACAGCAACAGATCAATATAACTAAATCTGTCATAAATTCGCAATCGATATTAATTTATAATAGCGTGACGTACAAAAGAGTACAAAATTTTAATAATTTAAGTTGACTGTAAAAATCTGTCATATTTAGGTAGGTAGATCTGTTGCCAACTGTACAGACGTGGGTATTGTACCTACCTGTGGGTGTTGTAACAATAGACCTACCTACCGAAATCTGTCCAAACTTTGCAATCGATATTAATCTATACATATAATACATCTATATATATAATATTATAATAACCACTTTCTACAACATGCATGTGTATATACGGTACACATACCAAAATATGTTTTTACAATTTTTGTCTGTCTTTTCTGTGTGTTTGTTCTAACTCGGAAGCCTAGGCAACGGAACGGCTCGACCGATTTGGACGAGACCAGCACTGACAGATAGTTTACCTAATAAGTAGTAACTTAGGCTATATTACATCACGCTACGAGCGAAAAATTCTCCATTAATTAAAAATATGGCAAAAACGGGCGTAAAATTTTAAAATAATACAATGTTTTAAAATAATAATCAAGTTCCAGGCCACCTGGGGATGACATGGTCAGCGACTCATTTAGCGTCTTAAGTCCAAAAGGTTAGCGAAAAAGACGATTATATTATCGCCAAGTATATCGTGAGTCCTTCACCAAATGGTGCATTACTTCTATAAATTCTTATCTCAGTCACCCTCTCCCTGGTACAATCAAAATCACTTCATTAAGAGACACAACAAAAACACTTCGTTAAGAGAAAGTCGACGTCCGACACCGTAAGCCGCATCACGTTTCGTACCACCCACCCGATAACACAACCTCTTTAAACGCGTCCCTATCATACCCTCTCACTGGCACTCCACAATATGATATACCTCTTACACTCTTTCGTAGACGTCCCATCAAACGATAACCGACTGCACTAGCGCGGCACGACTCACACGCTCAGTTCTCTTTGCAAACGAATTCACTAAGGTAGCGGGAATAAATGGAGAATAGGGTTTAAACTAGGTAATCGGATGGATGGACCAGAAAAGGATGACTAAATTAGAGGAAGTTAGGGTAATAGTAAAACACCATGTTAAACTTTTCTATTTCCAAAATTCATTTAAAAAGAAACTAGACATTAGCTAGAAAGAAAAAGAAATAGATCTTTAATAGTTTGGTAAATTACTGGAAATAGTATACTCTCACAATTATCTTCAATTTATTAGAAACAAAATATATATTTACTGTGATTTACACTTATTATCCTAATGCCACTTTACATATTAACTCTGTCTCTGTTTGTTCTGAAGTCACTTTAATCATATTTGTGTTCGTCAGCATACTTTTGGGCTGGTACCCAGATTCTATCCATGTGTCCAATACATCTGTGCCCGGTAACATAGTCCGTAATGTGTTCCTTATATATATGTAAGCTTGCGGAGAATACTTGTAGATGCTTAAAGCAAAGTTCTTTAAATCATCAGTCTGTTTCACTGGCATAGCCAACACCAGGCCATTTGCATCTTCATTAATTTTATCTTGTAAAGACAATAAAATCCGTGATTTTTTCTTCCTTTTCTGTTCCAACACTCTTCTTTTCCTAGCAATTGCTTCTTCCATTCTTTGTAGATAACGATTTTGCCTGTTATGCAACCTCATATTACTTTTCAACTTGTCTCTTAGGCCTACAGCTTGTCTCTGCATTTTTTGGACTTCAGTGAAAAGTTTCAATAACTCTATATTGTCGACTTCTTTCGGTTTTGACTTGTTTGTATTTGTATCTGTGTGAGCAGTGCCGTTTACAACTGGCTTAGTGAAATCTTCTTCCTCTAATTCATCTGTTTCCATATACTCTTCTTCACCATCTTCATTATCTAATGTTTCATCTATATATTCAACCTGTTGAATAAAATAGAGGATATCTTGAATTGCCTTTCCATTTATCATAATTAAACACAAACTATAAATTAGTTTTATAATTAACAAGCATGCATGCATTTATAATACAGAACTACCAACTAAAAACAAAATGAAATTTATATGTATAATACAGAACAAACAACAAAAAACAAAATGAAATATTTATATTTATCTGTTTAAGTAGACCTTTGCAAGTTAATTGAAAAATCACAGAATTAACAGAATAGAATTCAAAATTTTTAAACAAACTCGCAATTTGCAGTTAGAAGCAGTTGCAAATGTAAGTAGTTAAATACAATTCTTATAGCAAATTGTGTAGTATCATTATTAAAATTATGGAGTAAGATTGCAAATCAAATTAAGAAACTAACCTCCAAGACATGCCTGGGTAATTTCAATGATGGTACAGCATTATCTACAAGCACCATAGTGTCTGTAGCATCGCATGTGAAACAGTCAACAGAGAAGTGTTGTATGCACATGTAGGAAAAGTCTGTTGGGGTCCAGTTGTTGCGTCCTGTAAGGTCTGTCCATATTTGTCTCAGGTTTGGATCTTCAGGAAATCTGTTGAATATATAATGTTTATTATAACATATTATACTTTGGTCGAGATGCTCTTATTCCTTTATCAAAAAATCAAATTATGTAAACTATTTACCAATCTCACAAAACAAGCAAATCATAGTTTTGATTTGGTTGCTTGCTATATTTTCACTTAAAGCCCAGTCACAAATTGTAAAATTTAATAATAAAAAAAAATATATCATAAAATGTACCTGAAAAATGACTGCTCTTCCAAATTCTTTGAATCCTCACAACCCAGCACAGCACATGTTTTTGTAATTTCTGTGTTAGTATCTGCACTGAGTTTCAGCTCCGGTGCAACCATTGCTAGAATAATACATTATTATATAAATATAGGTCATAGAAAAATACAATTAACACAGGGTCGTATATTTGTATTAAATAAACAAAGCTGTATAGTTAACTTTAAAGAATAATAATTATATAAATAATCAAAATAGAAACTAGGTTACCAAAAAACATAATTTTTGAATACTGCACAACTATGATATGATATGCAGGGATGGATTTATATTACAGTAACAAAGTAGATGATGTTAACATACAACAGCATTATAATTTTAAACTATCACATACCAATTGGTGTAGATTTTGTTTTATTCTCGCAATACTCAGGAACATTCTCCTTCGTTTTGAAACTTTGATTAAAACTCATTCTGAGCTGCGGCTGTGTTTATTAAAAAATATATATTCACCGTTGTCACATATGATTCGCGATTCCATATATTCTTACAAGTGCTTACGATAAAGTAGGATCTTTAGCAGTATCAGACCGGGTTGATAATTATCTTTTCGTCATAGGTTATAACTAAAGTGTTTTTATTTTCACATTATTATTATGTTAATCATAGTTTAATTCCGGTGCACATTAAATTACTTCATTCAGTTACTGATTTTTTTTCAATATTTGAAT
>JACJUM010003147.1:1471094-1523580 GCA_020976665.1 Heortia vitessoides
TATTTCAAATAACAGCTAGAATCTGAAATCAATGAACACAAATGGAACGATTAAAGAGCGAGTGAATGAAATAATAGCAAACAAATTTTGACAGTCCAACGTCAGTCCGTTGTTTGATCATTTTCAATTTTTTTATAATCTTTCATTCTATCATACTGTACATGTACAGTGACCAAAACATATAATGTGACATCCAATTTACATTGTGTTCAGAGTAGTTCTCAGCAAGGACAACACTAGTCAAAAATTTAATGTTGTCTATCAACCACAACGTTTGTCTATAGCTCTTGTCATTGTAATACGTAATTTGACGAGACCTTTGTTGTTCAATTTTATGTTACTAAAAGTGAAATAAAAAACATGGTTGATCCAATATTCGACTACCAGTTTAGGCTTATCCTCATTGGAGATAGCACAGTAGGAAAAAGTTCACTATTGAAATATTTCACAGACGGGAAATTCGCAGAGGTACGTACAGTCATTGTTTTCATGTTGTTGACAAGGTTTTTTGATGATATTGGTTTAAATTACGCATTTAACCATATTTATTTTAGCTCTCCGACCCTACAGTTGGGGTGGATTTCTTCGCAAGAATAATAGAAGTCCAAGATGGAACCCGAATCAAATTACAATTATGGGATACAGCTGGACAAGAACGATTTAGGTCCATCACAAAGTCTTATTATAGAAATTCTGTAGGTGCATTATTAGTTTACGATGTGTGCAACAGATCCAGTTTCGAGCATATACCTCTTTGGATGATGGAAGCCAAAAGGCATATAGAACCACATCGGCCTGTATTTGCTTTAGTAGGCTGTAAAGTAGACTTAGTTGGAACTGATAGCAAAAATGGTGCAAGAAGGGAAGTTACGTGTGAAGAAGCCAGAATGTTTGCTGAAGAGAATGGTAAATATTGTATATTGTAAACATACAGTGAATGTCCTTGGATATCATTATAAATTTTGTAACTCTTTTAGGCCTCCACCACGTAGAAACTTCAGCAAAAACTGGTGTTAATGTAGAAGAAGCTTTTGTCCTTGTTGCTCAAGAGGTCTACAATCGCATACAAACTGGTGAATACAAAGTTGAGGATGGGTGGGATGGAATCAAGACAGGTTTCAATCGCCCCAATACAATGGACTTCAATTTGCTTGAAGCTGAAACTGTACAGTCCACATGCTGCTAGGATTCTAATTAATAATAATAAACATGTACATACTGACTCGTTAGAATAGACAACATTGTATAAGCATAATTTTATATTTGGTCGACTGGGCGAGTCCTCTAAAACAACTATTATTAAGGCATAATAATATTTACTGGTTTATGCAGAATATAACTCCACATTGTTTAGAATTTGGAACAGTATCACTGGATTTCACAACAACTAAGTTCATTATGAAACATGCTTGAAATTCACTAGTTAATGTAAACTTCATTAACAATACTCTTTCATTTTAGTCATTACACATTATTAAGATTTTCAAATTATTATTATTAATTATTGGTTTGGAATAATGTTTTTTATATAAATATATTATATAATGAATTATTCAGTTGAAATCTTTGTTTGTGTACTGATGTTGCAGCAGCCTTTTTGTTTATGTGAAGAAAACTAAATTTTAAATTCTGTAGTTTTAACCAAAGAATTTGAATTTCCATTGTACTCCTATACAAATGTTATATTGATATATATATATTTGTTTGTTAAATAAGAATTACTAAAAATACTAATTCACATTAAGTTTCAAGATGTACCTGCAAAATTGTGCAAGAAGCACATGTAAGTAGTCAAATAAGAAATAAAATATGAAAAAAAACAGTCATTTTATGTGTCCTCATATTTTAAGTAATTTGGGAAAATCGCTTCCAGGTGTATCTAGCAGTGATAATTTATGCAAAAAAACTGTCTTTGAATAATTCGTTTGTTTAATCACGCGGCGTACTTATGAAAAAACGCAAATGAGGTTTATCAGTTCTCCCACTTGAAATCATTGTACTCGTACAACTATCTGCTCGTTATTTGTTCGATATTGCGTCGCTTAAAAATTAAGTTACGCATGTTTATTCCATTGAGCGGTTCTCGCGTTAATTTTAGTGGCCAATTAGTGTTACACACGCGACATTTATTTATGAAGATGTTACTCAGCTTTCAAAAAATATAGGTTTCTTTTGGAATACATTTTTTTTCTCTTATTAGCAGTGAAATATGGCCCGTATTTTGTTTATTGCGCAGAAAAAATCACCTACATCCATTTCGAAATGCTCGCCAAATCAAACTCAAAATATTAAAGAGGTGAAAAGAAAGAACGCTGCGTGCGATTGTTTGTTTGATAATACATACTAGGTCATAAAAATTGTCTCGTCTGGTATGACGAGGATAAATCGGAAATTAAACCGCAAATGAATTCATAGCAAAAACTCGTTACTAAATATTTAACGAACACGATTTAATATTTTCGCTTTTTGAGATAATTATACACCAATGCGGACTTATTTCCAGTATTTTAATATGTACAATTCCGTAGTACATTAATTTGTCCTGCACTTCAAAGTTTGCTTTTAAACGCGCAAAAATATGTTACACACGACATCACATTACACATTTTGTACTTTTAACTATTCTGTACTATCCATTTACGTATTTACATTTAAACCTTCCTTGAATCATTTCTCACCTCACTATTGTTGAAAACTTCATTAAAATTAGTTAAGTAGTTAAAAAGATCTAAGCGAACCGACAGTTAATGAAGCAACTTCATTCTATGTAAAAATAAGTAATTGAGCCCAGCACAAGTCTAATAAAAACTAATATAACTGAAATAAAATAATTAAATAGTTCATCGCAATTTTTAAAGCGATCTCTTTCCAGTTACCTACTTAGACATTTTGATCGTAAACTACTTTGAATGTAAAGTCATGTTTATCGTATGTAGAATAAGTACAGTCTAATGTCTAATTATTGAAATTAAATGCTGTAATCACTCAATGACCCTTATGAGTGACGAAATAGGGTCAAAGACAGTCGCATACCTAGTCAAATATGTTTGATGTCGCCATTTAAATTATGACATTCGAGTTATCGCGGCAGTATATTCTTTTTAATTTCATTCATTCTTGAAAAAAAACCTAGATATTAAGACGGAAGACTGTTTATCCGTTATTAAGCTTGACCATTCGACATCAAACTGAGCGTTTCTTTCCTGTACCTTTTTATTGCCGTGTTCTAGTTGGTAAAACTCCATAAATCAATATTTTCTTTCTTGTTCAATTTATCAAAGTATGAGGTCATAAACTCATTTTGCTTGTTATCGAATAATAATGAATGAAGTTCTTGAAATAGGATAAAAGTGCACATTTGGGTCAAGTAGATATGTCACCTCATCACCAACAAATTCATTAATAATTCATTAACGAACAGTGTGGAAACAAAATAACGACGTATCGAACTTCACTCATCAATATGTGCATATTAATTCCGGCTTATTTCAGCTCTACATTGTCAACACCAATAAGATACAATTTAGGAAGTTAAAAACATGAAGTCAAAGATAATATTTTTTGATTCTTAGTAAAAACTCTACCTAGTCGATTAATAGTTTTGTGCTAACTGTGTAGTTTGATCCAACTTGAAGAGATACTCCAACTTGAATTTATATCTCAAATTAAGGCAGGACGGCGTTTGTCAGGTCCGCTATGTTTTATAAATATCTTCTAACATTTACGCGTTCATTCTTGTAAACATCAAACTTATATTACACTCGTGATGAGATACTAATCATGTAGATTTGTTTAAGTATACTGTAGTGTATTGAGATTTTAGGTTCTGACAAAATTTCTGAAAAAAAGGTATCTATTATGATTTTATTAATGATAATGTACCAGGTGTCGTAAGAGGCAACAGAACCGGCAGATGATGGTTATATAATGTGCGAATGGGCAACAGTGCAACGTCTGCCCAGCGCGTCAATTATTATGGGAAAAATACCCCCTTTAATAGGCAGTCCTATGCACGGTGGGCAACAGATTGACCTACCCAAATTTGTCAAATTTTTACAGTCAATTTTGAACTCAATAATTCGTTATTAAAGATTAATATCGATTGCGAAGTCTTGACAGATTTGGGTAGGTTGATTTGTTGCTGTGTGTACAGCAGTGGACGTTCTGTCTGGTGATAGTTTAGAGATCAGAGGTGATATAGGCTACTTTTATCCCCGTAACAGTTACGGTTTCCTTGGGATAAATTTGTTTTTTTTAAGGATCCGATTTGTAGATAATGTTAATCTAAGGATCACAATGCAACATAGGCTCTATGTACCTCTTTGAGATATGTACATTGTGCCTGTGGGAGAAGTTTGATATATATAAGTGCTTTAGTAATCAGAGAATTATATCAACAATCATCCCGGGGGCTCCTGGCGTACAATTGACGCGAGAGTCAGGCTTTTTTTTTAAATAACCTAATGCTGGCTGTCTCTGACGTCAGTTTCTGCGTCACCGGGAAAAGAGGCCAGGCCGCTCATATACGAGCGGCCTTATGCCTGCACACTACCCGCACCCCCCGCGAGGGCGACCGTTCACAAAGTTAACCTCAAAGAGGGTGGATGCGCCCGGTATGCGGTATCTGGGAAGGGGGTACGCACTTGCCGGCTAGTGCGGTGTACTGATCTAAGCCTATGCTAGTGTATTTGTATGTGAACTACGGTAATGGCGCATGGGAATTATAGGCCATTATGGCATGGGGGTCTAGGCGGACATGTCTCGTTCTACGTACACGGACATTACCACGTTGCTTAACAGCGTAGTGTGCGGCTAGAACTTTTAATGAGTTCGAGTGGTAAGGCGCCTTGTCGAAGTATCGACAAGAGTCCTCACTTTGAACTCACGAATCGAAGGGAGCTCGAGGTCGCGATGCAAATCCGCTCTATGAATATACCACGGCGCACAGGTTGCGCTTATAAAGAAACGATTTTAAAGACCTTGAGAGTCTTAATATGTGTCTTTGTAAATAGAGTTAACTTAGATCTTTCAGTTTTAAATTAAAGTTTAAGTTAAAAGTATATACTTGCATACACAGCAACAGTCCGGGATACAAATCTGTAAATTTTGACGCATTTAAATAAATGCTCGCGTTAAAATTAATGTCGATTGCGCAATTTTTGACAGATTTGTATAGGTTGATCTATCGCTGTGTGTACCATAAAATATAATCAAACTGAGGGCATATATGTTTATGTTATTATGGAGATTTTCTCTGAAGGTGAACTATTGTAGTTGTACGGAGGGCAACAGATCAACATACCCGGTACTGTCCGTTAAATTTTAACTCAATATCCAGCTTCTATAGATTAATATCGATTGCAAAGTTTTGGCAGATTTTGGTAGATTAATCTGTTGCTGTGTGTACGTAGATGTAGGCACCTCATACTTTGTTGTAAGTATGTTTTATTTTATCCTTTCATTTAGAAATTTGTTACAATAATTACTGCATTTCTTTTTTCAGGTTGGACTTGAATTCTACACTAATTTATTTATTTCAACTTATTAAATCAATTAATCTTATATTTATTATCTATGGTTAAACCATTACTACTTATACTGATTTAAAAGTAAAGTTGATGATCCCTTCTCCCGAAACCACTAATGGGGCAAGAAGTCACGTGGTCCCACAAGGTCAAATACCTGGGGATCACAATAGACAGCCACCTGTGCATGAAGCACCACACCGAATACGTGATCAAAAAGACCAGGTCGGTCGCGCATCTACTCCGCCCGGTATTCGCCTCAAAACTCCCGCTCAGAACGAAGCTGGGAGTTTACAAAACATACGTTCGACTTCACCTCACATATGCAGTCCCGGCATGGTACGCACTACGCACTAACCAGCCGGACCAACAAAGGACGCCTTCAACCCCAGCAATCCCGCGTTCTACGAACAATCGTTGGAGCACTGCGCATGGTACGAAACGCGACGATACACCGGGACCTGAGAACAGAATACATCGAAGATTTCATTCGCAGATTGTCGAGCGCAATGTTTGCGTGCGCAGACAAAGCCTCCCTGGCGAATCCGCACCTGCACAACATAGCGCCGCTGCACGCCAGACCACCGGACTCCAAGGCCTACCAGCAAGAACTCACGGCCGGTGAGGTCGAACATGACCCGGGTATAAGCCCGAGACCACAACCCCCCTGAAGGGCATCGATAAATACATCGACTTCTGATGTGGACAACCCTAACAGGACCTGGATGACCCTAGCCAAGAGCGGTGGGATTCCCACCGCAACCCAATGACCCGCCGATATTAATCGGCGGCGCCTAAATACAGCGACAAAGGCGCGGAGCGCCGCAATCGCCTCCGCGCAGCCTACGGCTGCGCGTCGACAACCTCAATCATGTGGTGTAAAATGTGATCAATGTGGTGTAAAAGATGATGTTGTGACAACAATAGAAAAAGCAATGTTGAGATGGTTTGGACATATAGAAAGGATAGATTGAAGCTATTTAGAACGGAATTGAGTGGAAGAGGCATAGGACGACCAAGGCTAATATAACGTATATTATATTATAACCAGATAGAATAGATATTAAAGAGGGTTGTTAAATATATTTTTAGAATAGGTACACTTATAGATTACTGTCATACATACTATTATTTATAATTAAATATAATAACTAGACGGTAACCTAGGAGATGTGTAAACAATATGTTTTAATTTTTTTTTATCAAAAATAATTTATTATTATATTTATTAAGAATTATTTTTCTGATCTTTTAAACTTTTCTCGGCTCAGGATGACTTTGAGGAAAGGGCAAAAATAAATTAAAGTCTAAAATCTTACTGATAAACCGTGATGTGAAATGTGAAGATATATGGATATACACTTGTAAGATTGATGTATCTCTTTCATGCATGAACGGTTGTTCTAGCATGAAACAGATCGTAAATCCCAAGAAAGACGGGAAATCCCGTAGGACGTCATATAAAATGACGCGAAAAGCTATTTAATAAATTTAGTTAATCCCCTAATCCATCTGCATTTTCTAAAGCCCATACGACTATAGATAGTTATAGGTAGACTATAGACTATAGATACAAAGTTGTCAAAAAACCTCAGCTAATTTTGATAAAATTTAAAATTAGTAGATTCACGAGTGATTTGAACGAGTTTATCTTTAGCCGCGTGTACACGAATTGACAGATCAATCCATTAAAAGATCATATATTAAATTCTAAACGACAAGATTTTGCTAGATTTGTATGTTTGATATTTAGCTTCATTGATAACTAACACTTTAGTTCTGCGCATCTTGAGTATCGATTTGAAGTGTTCCCCATAGACTACAGCATAATAAACATTGCAGAAAATGACCGAAATTTAGATTTTGTTGTAAAAAGATAGACTCCTATACTAGTGTTATTTAATGCAATATCGAGTTTTCAGCAAATCTATTAATTAGTAATCGATTCACTGCAGTTCCTAAACGATTAATTAATAAAAACGTCAAAGTCACTTGTGAGGGCTGAGAGGGAGGTGTTCGTAAATTTGTACATATTTTATCTTTATGTATTGTGTTTAAAATTAAATTATCAAAATTGAATAACTAATTGTGAAAAAGTTTGCCTTACTTAACAGCTAAACAGATTTTAAAATAATAATCCACCATGTCTTCTAGTCGTTCTAAATCGTCAATACTCGACAAGCCATTAAGCAAAGGCAAGGGCGAAATTTCTTTAGCATTTTATGCCCTATTATTTTCTGAAATTGTTCAATACTGTCAAAATCGCTCACATTCTGTGCATGAACTGCAAAATAAGTAAGTATTTTTCTGTTATCATGCAATCATTCTTCTTATAAACTAGGATAAACATTTAGACTCGCAAAGTAGATCTTTTGTAATGACTACCTATTTACATGTTTCTCTTTCTATGAACACTATCAAGTTTTGTGTATGCCTTGTCTGCAGGAATGTTTTTTTTTTTATAATAGTTATAAGATTTATAAACATTTTAAAATGTTTAAAGACCACAGTAGACCTATATATATTATATTCTTACAACAATCATGAAGGTACAACAGGATGTTGATTCTGAACATACATTTTTAAAGTTATTTACAGCAGCTTCCATATCTTAAATTTCAAGTCAGTAATTCAAGGTACTTTTACAATCTTAAATATTTGTAGTATTTTCTACTAAAAAATATTTTAGTTACATCTTAAATATAAATAAAACAACATATCTGTATTCATTATGTGCATTCCAGTAATTAAGTTATAAGCACTAGTTAGTTTTATTATTAAATGTTAATGTAATATTTCTTTTTAAGAAACACAACAGTTTTATAATACCTATTTAGTATGTTATTACTTTCTAATGCTAATATTCCAGCTATTGCAGAAACTGTTCTAATAAATTGTATTTCCTACTCCAGGTTGTCAGAAATAGGCCAAGATGTAGGCACTAGATTATTGGACTTGTATTTCGTCAGAGAAAGAAACAGTAAAAGAGAGATAAAATTACTGAACATGCTTTTATTTGTAAAGTCTACATTATGGAAGGTATTATTATTTTTAATGCTAAGATTGTTTTGAAATTGTATGAAACTATGAGATTTACATCATTAAACTTTTATCCAGCCTTTCTACATGTCCAACCCATCTCAACATTTCTTTCTTTATTGTTGTCATAACATATCTTTTACACCACATTGATCTCTTTAAACACTATTCTTTAATCTATCTCTTAAAATCACACCATACATACTTCGCAGTGCTCTTATTTAACCAGCATTTATTCTACTTGCATGTTTCTTCTGCTATACCAAACTACCATATGTCATTGTTGGAACCAACACACCTTTCTTAACAGCCAGCCATACCCTTTCTGATACATTTTTGCTGCCCATCAAAGCATGTAAGGCTCCATTGGCACTATTGCCAGCTTTTACTTTCCATTTAATATCTCCTTCATACTTCCCATCTCTTGTAAAAACATTTCCCAGATGCAAACTCTTTCACTTGTTCACCTACAGTTTGTATAGTTTCTAATACATTCACCCTTTTAAACACTATCATCTTACTTACATTTACTTTCATACATTTCCTTTTAAAGGAATCTTGTAAAAAAAATTCAATGATTAAAAATAAAACTATTTTTAATACTCATGATTAGTATATAATTAAAATTCACATAAATATTTTAATTTCATTTGCTTACTTGTGTTACATAACTAAAAAATATTTCTTTTATATTTAAGGTTCTTTTTGGAAAAGAAGCGGATAAATTAGAACATGCAAATGATGATGAGAGAACTTATTATATCATTGAAAAGGATGCATTGGTAAAGATATGCTATTATTTGGATTTATATTAATTTTTAGAATTATCTACAGATCTGCAGATACAAATATTGAACTTAATATGGTGGAAATTAATATAATAATTCAATCTTCACACAACACTGTTTTTTAAAACAAATGTTTTGATGTGTTTAATTAATACTATTATTATAAAACTGTGTCTGTATATAACAGCTTAACCCAACCAATCAGAATTTACTTGATTCCTCTTCCTCTATATATATATACAATAAAGTTGAAGTTATAAATAGTAGGCTAGTTATTTATACATTATTTTATTAATTCCAGATCAACAAGTTTATAAGTGTACCAAAAGACAAAGGCTCTCTTAACTGTGCTACTTTTAATGCCGGCATTATTGAAGCTGTTTTAACCAGGAGTGGATTTGTAAGTCAAGACATAAACATGTTTACATAGAAATACTGTTTATAAAAGAAAGTTTAAGTTGCGCTGCCTAACCACATCAACCACAGAAAAGCATCCTTACTAATATTATTAATGTGAAAGTAACTCTGTCTGTCTGTCTGTCTGTCTGTTACACTTTCCCGCTCAAGCCTCTCAACCAATTTTGATGAAATTTGGAACAGACAATCTTTAGACCCTGAGAAAAGACAGCCTATTTTATTCGAAATAAGGGTTGTAAGGGGTCGAAAAAGGGGATGAAAAGTTGTATGGAAGTATGGTTATTTTTAGAAACTTAAAACTTATTTTTCAGGCCATTCATTTGATATAAATAAACATGACATTCAAAGTTTATATAAGTTAAGGTAAAGAGGAATAATACCTAAAAAACTATTCCATGAATACGAAGCCGCGGGCACAGCTAGTATATAATATTTTAAAACAATTGATCATCACCATCATCATAGCAGCCTTAAATAGTCCACTGCTAGACATAGGCGTCACCAAGAAAGGAGATGGAAATGGCAGGGCGTAACTTCGCGATGGGAATGCTGCTGCCAATTCCTGCTGTTGCTATAAATTTATTAAAATCGATTTATTAATTTATTACTTTAAATTACTTTATAATAAATTTATTAAGATTTATAAAAAATTGTCTGAAGAGGAATTCCATTGCTGTCCTATAGTTATTATATTATATAGTGTACACAGGGCTGGGGCACAAGGTGACTATTATTTGTTCACCCTTTTTAATCGTCTCCTGTGTTTTTATTACCCAGGCATATATTTTAGAACATATTAGATCCGTGAAATGCGACGTGTGGGGAACTCCCTACCTTCCAGAAAAATAACTGCTGTATACCTACTGCATTAAACCCATCAAATTATAAATTTATATTTTTCTATTATTTCTATGCTCTACACTTAAGATTAAAGAATAAATTGCAATTTTTTGTTGCAGCCTGCAAAAGTTACTGCCCATTGGCACAAAGGAACAACATATATGGTAAAATTTGATGATTCTGTGATTACGAGAGACAAGTCGTTGGATGATCGCTAATTAAGCATTTAGAATGCATTCTAATATTCAATTAACTAAATAGATAATTAAAATATTTTGTTTTACATTTATTTTTTTCCTTATTCTTTATTCGCGTATAATTTCATTTAATTATAACTGATGGATATCTCATCAATGTCTTTAAACATGATGCCAATTAAATTCTATGCTGTAATTAGGGTGGTGTAAGCTTCTTTGGGCTTTAAGTATTACTTCTCTACGAAAGAGAAATTAAAGTCGAATTTCCTGGGCATTTTGAAAGATTTCTAAATAAGAATAAATAATAAAATGAGAGCACTTCTTAGTATGGTAAAGATGCACATAGTGTAAAAGATGATGTAGAATAGAGAAAAGAGTGTTGAGATGGTTTGGACATATAGGAAGAATGGATAAAAGTAGAACGACTGCACAACTATATAGTGTATGGAAGTTTTGGTATAGGACGCTCTCAGCGAACTAAAAAATAAATGTGCTATTCCAGATTATTTCTGAACGAAGCTTCATCCAGATCCGTTTAGCAGTTGTGGCGCGAAAGAGTATTACCTACTCTTTTTAAACATACTTTCTCGTAGATACGCAGGTACACATAGCTACAGCCACGTCCGATCTCGTAGACCGCGTCACGGCTTAGCCCCCCCCCCCCCCCCCCCGACAATATAACCGCGAAACTCGCAGCCCTTTCTCGCCCTCTCACTGGCACAAATCAACCACTGACACTCCACATGCACTCGTACAACAGAGCAGTACACCGCGTTCGCCGGCGAACGCGTGAAGTCCCTGCCCCTACAAGCGATAACCGACAGCCCTAGGGCTGTCGGGCTCAATCTGTCCGTCCTCTTTTGTTTTAATTTAATTCATTCATAGTAAATTCAACCCCAACGACGGCGACCAAGCCTAGGTCGAGCCTCTAGAGGCGCCCTCGGTCACGCCGTCGGTCCCGCTCAAATCTCGCGAGCCATTGCGGGTGCGACCGCGCTTAACGCGCGGTCGCGGCCGCGGGGCACGCAGGATTATTACGGGCATCGGACCTCTCATCTATGAGGCCCCGCCCTCTTTTTCGGTGGCGCTGGAATTGACGTCTGAGTAGTCCAGCACTAGGTTTGTCCAAAAAAAAAATAGCTACAGATCAACCTAACCAAATCTGTCAAAACCAAGTTCAAAATTTTAAATATTATTGAGTAGGTGGGTCTGTTGCTTACCGTACTTAGATATTAGTAGAATATAATACATAGGGAAGAAAATAATACCTTTTTTGTGAGTTAATTTTGTAATAAGAATAAAAATAGTAGTAACACATCTACGATATTTCCACAATTTATATTTATTTTTATTTTAATTTGAACATTCTGTCTCTTGGCTTTAGAATCCCACATCGACAATCTTCTTCAATCTTTGCGCGATGATTCCATAATAAGTAGCCATAGACAAAGAATGGCACCATATACAAAGCTCCTATGAAAGCATTTTTAGCACTGGGTACAAAGTAATACATTTGGTAGCTCTTCATTGTTATAAACCTTTGTATAGCTTCATCAAACTAGAAAAAGAAACATTCAATAAATGTCATGGTAAAATAATTGCTACATCGTGTTCATAGATAATGAACCGATCGACAGCATACATTCTTTAAATGTCTCGGTCACACCTGTGGCTCTCTCTGTGTCCCTCTACAATCAGTAATACTCTAGACGCATTCTATACGTAGAGCAGTACACCGCTCTTGCGGCCATGCAGGAGCTACCTCTACCCCTATCTGAGCAATATCTTTACCCCTCGCTGGATTTGAAGTCAGAGCTTTCTAAATAAGAATAGCAGTAAAAACAAAGTCACATTTGATTCTCGCTCCAACACAGGTTGTTTTGACTGTTTGTAAATTTCTGGACACTAAATCCGGCCACCCGATAATATAACGCATCCATCTAACTGACACTCCACAATCAACTACACTGCACACTCAATTCTTTCGTAGAGCAATATACCGCGTTCGTCGTCGAACGAGTGCAGTCCCTGTCCCATCAAGCGATAACCGGCCGCCTTAAAGCGGCCAGGCTCACTTTGTTCTCTTTTGCAAAACTTAACTTCATACCCAACGACGGCCACCCAAGTCTTTAGAGGCGCCTTCAGGTCCCGCGAACCTTGCGTGGGTGACTAGCTAAACGCTCGGTCGCCCCCGCGAGGCACGCTGGTGAATACGGGCACAGGGTCGCTCACTAACAAGCGGCCTTACCCCTCATTGGTAGGCGCTGCTATTGACGTCTGAGTAGTCCAACATTAGGTTCATCCGAAAAAAAAACTATATCCTTTCAATAGGACTTACAACTTCAAGAATGTGATATCTTGTTTTTTTTGTACAGTTACCCTTGTGCCATATCGCTATAAGCAATGTTGTTTATGAAATGTTGACAGTTTAGTGTAGGTAGTGTTTACAACCGATTTGAAATGATTAAAATTTATTGACAATTTGGGAAGGCCAGCCCAAAGAACAGGAGACTTATATAGATGAATCTGTGCAGCATCCTTCAAATGAATCCTCAATCATATTTTTTCTGAAAATCTAGAATCAGTCAGGGAATGAAATTTCTTATATGCAAGGTGGTACAATAAAATAACTAAGTTATTTCAATAATCTTACTACATATCCAGCTTCCTTTGAATGTTTACATGGATCAGTTCTTTGTTTCAGGAACTCTTTCCTATATTTAGCCCGCCGCTCTATTTGGTTCTTAATAATTTTACATTCAATATCAGAAAAGCATTGTTTAGCCATTTTTAATACAAACCTGAAAAGTACTTAGAATGTAAATAAAAAGCTTGTGACACAAAAATGACAAATAATTTTATGACTTCTATTGACATTAAACCTACCAGTATTCCAATTTAGTGACTTTTTTTAATGCCAATTGTTACTGTGATAGGAAGAAAATACTAATGTAACCATATTTAAACAGGCTTTATTATTCACTAATAACACATCTATTATTTCACATGATAAATATTCTTAAGCAAACTTGAACAGTCTGTCCCTGTAGCGAAGTTCTCCACTTCTAATCTGCTGCTCGCGGACCGAGCGATCCTTCCACAACCAGTAACCATACCCACACATTGGCAAAATGATGGTGCAAATACCAATTAAACTAGTTCTCATATTGGGTTGAAAGTGGTCAAACATAGTCGCTTTCATCGACATGAATCTCTGAAGGGCTGGGTCGAACTGTAAGAAAATAGCAAAAGTAAACATTTTGTGTATTTCTGTTTATTTTACCCTATAAAATTACGTAATGCGAAATTACTCACAACATAGCCTGCTTCCGAGGCATGTTTAAAAGGGTTTGTTCTCTGTTTAATGAATTCCTTTCGCATTTCAGCACGGCGTGAGGCCTGCTGTTTTATAATATTTAGTTCGGCATCAGATACCCCATAATTTTTGGCCATTTTGACCAATTTTTAAGTACGACTCGAACCCCGGGCACAAGTGGTTTTACGTCAGTGCCACTGTCATTGGCAAAAATATGATGTTGACACAATATAGCATAAACAGCTCCTTTAATTTTTCTATGGTCTATGTTTTTTTTCAATTTCCGTTTAATAAATTGTCGGGCAAACTATATTGCAACACTGCTTATCCATAGACAAGATTTTAAATTTTTCATCCAGAATAAGAGATTGACTTCCGGCCACCATCTTTTTGGTTTTACTTGTTGTCGTTGTCAGATCGGCGATTTTTGTTAAAAGCCTCAACCATGGGTCGTATGCACGCACCTGGGTAATATTACTGTATAATATTGTAGAGTGTATTGTGTTAAGTTGGTGTAATATGAATTTCTGTTTTTAATCTTTAATCTTAGTGTGACTTCGACATAACCTCAGTGCCAATGTCTTGGTAGACCACATGGCTTAGATTCAGATGTCCATTTTTATGTTTTCAGCAAGGGTATATCCCAGTCGGCATTGCCGTACCGCCGTAGTGTCCCAACCTGGCTGAAACTTACAGCAGAAGATGTCAGGGATCAGATTTACAAACTTGGCAAAAAGGGCCTTACTCCTTCTCAAATCGGTTCGTATTTACCTCTTATTATACATTCCTTTTATTTTTATCTTTAAATTTTTTTGATATTTTAGTAGTGAAAACGACCAAGAAGTTTTCATTTGTATTTGCGTATTTAGTGTTGCATGGTGTTCACATTTTGATTTCGCAAATTAATTGTAACCACTTGAGATTAGTTTTTCTAGTTTGTTGAGATAATTACTATTTAATTTTCCGTTCCATATAAATTTATATGTATAACAAACTAACCAACATTTTTCTTGAATTTTCTTTTTAATATGTTATTGTTAAATGAATACTGGAAATTAATACTAGATACTAAGATTGATTATAAGCATTAATTGTCACTTATAAATATTATTTTAACTGAGTTATGCAAATTTATCTAATTGAAAGAAAACTGTACTTCGTTGAACTGAAACTAAACCATGTTTCAAGCTAAGTTAGTTGCCTGTTAAAACTGGGAGAAAACTATGTATATGTGAGACAACATACAATTGAAGATTAATTGATTGATTTATTTAAGAGTTATACTTATGTGCATAATCAAAGTACCTAGTCTAAAATAATTGTCAAGAGTATATCCCTATTTATTATAACAATAAATGTTGTTATTTTCAGGTGTTATGCTTAGGGATTCACATGGAGTTGCTCAAGTCAGATTTGTGACTGGTAAGAAGATCCTCAGAATCATGAAAGCTATGGGACTGGCCCCTGACCTACCCGAGGACCTCTATTACCTGATCAAAAAGGCTGTTGCCATGAGGAAACACTTGGAGCGCAACAGGAAAGACAAAGACAGCAAATTCAGGTTGATTCTTGTTGAATCAAGGATCCACAGGCTTGCTCGCTACTACAAGACAAAGAGTGTGCTGCCCCCCAACTGGAAATATGAGTCAAGCACCGCATCCGCCTTAGTGGCTTAAATTTAATTAAACTATCTAAGTTTATTTGTTGTTTTATTAAACTGGTTGAGCAGAAAAAAAATCATGAACCCATTGTGATTGAAACATCATTAGGAATTTGAAGAAAATTATAATTACAGGAAGAACCCACTATATTTGTAGTTAATAATTTCACAATTTCATCTCTCCAAGTGCTATAATTATACTTAAGGAAATTTACTAAAATTTTTTGTAATCAATAATTGTAACACTCCATATGGGATCAATCATTTTAACTATTATAAAAGCAGGTTTTTAATTAAATAAAGTGAACTATAGTGACTGGCCAAATATTTTCTGATATTATAATTATATCAACATACAATTACTGAAAATAGCCTGTCTTATTAATAAAATCAAAAAAAATATTTAGAGCATTTAGTTATCAAACTACTACAGTTTTGTTAGTATTATAATACACTGGTCATCACAAAAATGGGCCACCTACATTTTACATGAAATATCTAGTTTAAAAATTGCGAATGTAACAAATTGAATTATAATCATATTGTTTAATGAAACAAGTTATTGTTCTACAAATAAAGCTCAAATAATTCGATAATTTATGCTGATTTTCGGTTGACTTTGATCATACTGTAATTTTTCATTATTTACAATTATTGGAACAAAACTTATTTTAATATTATGTGTTGCCTCCACTTGCTTTAATCACCGCCTTTCCAATGACCCTATTTAAACGTCGATGGTTCCTTGAGGAATTCGGTCACATTCTTTGATAGCATTTTCTAAGTCCTCCAAGCTGGTTCTCGAGCTCTAACCCTTTGTTTTAGTGTCCCATATGTGCTTAATCGTTTTTAAATCTGATCTTCTTGCTGGCCACTGCATAACCCGAATGCCAACCTTGTCCAAGTATTCCGATACATTGCGCGTTACGTAGGGCCGTGCATTATCATGCAATAATGTTTGCATGCACCTTAATGTTTTCGCCAATGTAACCTGCATATGGTCCGACATGATCTTCCAAGATCTCCGTTGTGGTATCGTCGAGCACTTAGAGTTCTCCTTCTGATGAATACCAGCTCTGTACGCACAGTCTAAGATATTCCACCCCAAAACAATTTAGAGCCTCCACCGTATCTGAGCGTTTCTCTTATACAGCACTGAGAAGAACGTTCACCTGGTCTTCTCAAGATATTACGTCGCCTATCGGAGCCATATAGTCATTCGACTCTCATCACCGACCAGAATTTGAGCCCATTGATGTAAAGTCTATTCAAGGTGTTTCCTCGCAATTTGAATATCCTGAATTTTAAGCCTTCTCATACACCTCATACCTGTAATATCAGACCATTTAATGTGCTCATGTATTAATTATCTAAAAAAGTACATAGTGAATTCCTATAAGATGTTACTTACTAGGTACTTGAGTAATATTATTGACCGAAACTTTTTTTCTTGCCGTGGGGTACCGGTACAGTAGAATAACACCTCCCTCTTAACCAGGTGTCGTAAGAGGCAACTAAGGTACCAGAACCGATAGATGGCCGTATATCCATTCGAGACAGAGTAGCTCAAATGCATAGGATAGACAGGGGCAGCAGCATCCCCACCGCGAAAAGTTGCGCTTCGTGATTGCCAACACGCTTGCCCAGCGCGGCAATTGTGGGCAAAATTCCCCCTTTCTTGGGGAGGCCTATGTACAGCAGTGGACTTCCAATCGCTAACGTGATGATGATGATAGTTCATGGGTTAATACATGGGTGTACATTTACAGTCAAAATTTTACTCAAATAAGATTTAATGCATCTGATTTCTCCAAAAAAGTTGTTGTACTACTTGTTTAATCATAGATAATCATATTATTGTAAAAAGGCCAAAAATTGGCAATATTACACAATCACACTGGCACATTTCTAAATTTAATAAATATAGCTTAATAGACAGTGAGAATGCAAATTCAGTAGGTAAATTTTAAAATTAGTACAATATTTTTTAGAATTATCCATTACAAACAAATGAATCATCTTTCATATCACACCTGAAATATGTTTTTCAGAATACCAATTAGTTCTATAACAGATTCATATTTATATACATATGCATAAAATTTGTTATGGATATCAGTAATTGTAAATTTTTATTAAATGCTTTTTACCTTACATATAGAAAAATGTCTGAGAGTATGTTTGTTGATAAGACTCACTGGCGGATAGCTCACCTTATAGAAAGTAACTTGGCTACTTTATTTTTTTTTATTCTCATCGTAATATATGAGTAAAACCACAGGGTGTTATGGGTTAAAAAAATCAAAACTTAAGTAACAAATTCTTAATTTAATTTATATACAAGCAGTTTATGATCACAATAATTTAACACTTTATTTAATACTTAAACATAAGGATTCCAATTGCTTCCATCTTCTGGATACAAGTTATTTGTAATCAGTAGTACTACATCCACAATCCACCAAATGCCAAGACCACCCAGAGTAAGAAGTTTACCTACAGCAGTTCCAGTTTGTCCCAAACAAAAACGATCCATCCCTAAGAACCCCAACAGGATACTATATATCAGTGTGGTTGTGAAATAATGCCCAGAATACCGTACACATGGAAAACCATCTTTTAAGAATGTTCTGCTGCCATGGCATTCTATATTGTCGAGGGCTTTACACAGAACTTTGGCTCTTTCCACTTTATCATATAAAACTCCGCCAAATTTAACGCAACCGTGCCCTGTCATATTTCTAGCTGTCTTATTGTTCTTGTGATCAATTGGATGGTCGCAGTTCAAGAATTCCATAGGCAGAAAATTACATTTCACCAGAGGTCCCAAGGGACGGTAAGGCTCGTCTGCATATGGGTTGCTTTCTGATGAAATTTGGGGTATAATAATGAGAGCTAAGGCGATCGTAATCAATTTACTTGTGCACAGCATGCTTATTACTAATTCAAAGCATTTCTATAAGTAGATACCGATACAAAAATATCCATAGAAACACCTTTATTTTTCGTCTTCAAAATAATACAAATACACACAAAAATGTATTTGACAGTTTTATTTTTAATATGTTTAGGCAGCTACAGTTGCTCTTTCTGCTCTGGTCGGCTATTTTAATATCAACGCTTATATGGGCAGCAAACAGGCATCAAAAATAAATACTTGTTTAATAGATAAGGGTTTCAATGGTTTTAGCGCAAAATTGCGGAGAAAGCGAGTCTTTAAGTTTAGATAAGTTACTTAACTTGACAATAAGGTTTAGTCAATAAACGGCCTAAATCCATTTAAGCTCTTGTATTGTAATAGACCCTGCTGGGATCGCAGAATCTAAGCGGGACCGATAGCATTTCTGAGACTCATCCTAGGTTCAAATGGCCATCGTAGGGGACAGATAAATTATTGGCAAAAGAGGACTGATTGAACCCGGCCGCCCTAGTGCGGTCGGTTACTGCTCGAGGAGCAGGGTCTGCACGCGTTCACTAGAGAATATAGTGTAAGCATATACTCTCTACGAAAAGAATGTGTATGTAGTATTTGTGATTGTTTTGTGCCAGAACCAGTGAAAGGGAGACGGAGAGAAGGGGGCATTTATTAAAATTATGCTATCGGTTGGATATCGCGAACAGAGCTTTAAGTCACGTCTCAGAGAGTCAAAAAACACAGAGTTTCAAATATAGGTACCTACACAAAGCGAAAGATCAACCAACGAAGAAACTTGAGTATAAAAATCTAACAATGAGAAAATTTTGATTATAAGTTTTTAGTATAATATAAAAATACGATTTGAGTTAAAATTACCCTTTTCGATTCAGCAATGTTTTATATTCTTCAATTTAAGACGAATGCTGTCTTATTATTGTCAGGATGTATTGGACTGACATCTGTCAACTTGACTGTCATCGATCTCTCATTCGGATGGTTTGTGTGATGTCTTTTCTTTGAAATTGCTAATCACAGCTTCTATTGTATAGTTATTAAAATGGAGGTTTTTAATAAATTTTACTCCTCTGTAAGTAGCACAGTCTCACATTTGTCTGGAGTTTTACCTGGAAACCCCGTAACTAGAGAGTTCGAAGCTACGCAACTGGTAGCTAGCGCTGGTCCAGGTAGTGTATACTACTCTTAAAGATGTTTACAGATTTAAATGAAATTTCGACAATTTTTTTTATTTAATACTGCTTAAAAATTGCAGGTTTGCTATGGAAAATATACAAGGGCTACAAAAAATCGACCAAACAAGAAGCGTCTATATTTGTTTTCGAAAAAAAACATTTAGAAAGATGGTCCAAAGCCGACAGAGATATTATGATAGAAACCTTGAGGCGTGGTATCGTGCAGCTGACGAAACTTAGGCACCCGCAAATACTGACAGTGCAACACAGCCTTGAGGAGAGCAGAGAAAGCTTGGCATTTGCTACTGAACCAGTTTTCGCTAGTTTAGCGAATATTTTGGGCAACACTGAAAACATACAGCCATTACCCAACCATTTGAATAACCATAAGCTGTTTGAGTTGGAAATTAAATATGGTTTGATGCAAGTAGCAGAGGGTTTGGCCTTTTTACACAATGATGTTAAGCTGCTCCATCACAATATATGTCCAGAATCTATAATAGTTAATCAACAAGGAGCATGGAAGATATTTGGTTTTGATTTCTGTGTTGCTAATCAAAGCGGGCCTGGGGTAGCCCCATTTTGGCCATTTACTGAGTACTGTCAAGCAATGCACCCTCTGACTCAGCCAGTACTTGACTATCTGGCTCCTGAATATGTGCTCTCTGCGACATACTCGCCTGCAAGCGACTTTTTCTCCCTTGGCATGGTGGTTTATACATTGCATAGCACAGGACATCAGACACTGGGTAATATTGGTAATGACTATCCAAAGTTCAAGCGCTTTGCTATGGAGTTGAGAAATCTTCTGCCTTCTCGTTTGTCATGTGTTGCTGAAGGTCTTAGAGAGTATGTTAAACTGATGTTAAATTCTACTCCAGAATTAAGACCAGATCCACACCAATTTCTAAAAGTAAGTTTTTATTGTATCATGCTACATCACAGTCATTTAATAATTCAAATCATACATGCATGTATAAAAGATATTGCTTGTTTTTTTAGTGACTTGGGGGACATGTAATTTAAAATGTTATCGAATTTACTGTATGAAAAATAACAAGGTTACTTGTCATTGATCATAATGCTGCCCCTAAATGATAATTACAATAATTAGTTTAAATTTATCTTTACAAAATTTTTTATATTACAATTTTAAAATGTACCTTTTTTATTTTTTATTTTTTTACACACTTGAATTATTATCCTAAACATATTTGCCAGTTAGTCAAAAATGTTCTTGGTTTCAGTACATATGTAGTTGAATTATATTCAAATATTACTAAAATCAAGAACATCAACATTTATAACTGGAAACTAATTTAAATGAAATAGCCCTATATATAATTTTTGAGTCTATGATAGAGCTTGGTAGTAATAATAAAATGAACATCAATGCCCTGAAATAATGAAAATATCATCAACAATTTTAAACCAGTACATAATAAAAGTTTATATCAGTAAAATAATTCCAGATACCATATTTTGAAGATGTTGGTGTGAAGACTTTAAATTACCTGGATTCCTTATTTCAATGGGACAACCTTCAGAAATCACAGTTCTATAAAGGATTACCTCAAGTCATACAAAAGATGCCTCACCGTATATGCATTTACAGAATCCTGCCTTGTCTAACTAAAGAATTCGTGAATCCTCCAATGGTACCATTTGTGCTCCCAAATGTTCTGCTGATAGCAGAAAATTCGACAAAGGAAGAATATGTGAAATTTATTCTTCCTGTTCTAAAACCAGTGATGCTGATACAAGACCCTATACAAATTCTGTTAATATTTATGCAGAAAATGGAGCTCTTACTTAAATTGACACCTGGAGAGGAAGTGAAGAGTGATATACTGCCAATGCTGTACAGGGCTCTGGAATCAGATGCACAACAGATACAAGAGTTGTGTCTATCTGTTCTCCCAACCTTTGCTTCTCTTATTGATTATCCAGCGATGAAGAATGCACTGTTGCCTAGGATAAAGAAGTTGTGTATGAGTACGAATTATATATCAGTGAGAGTCAATTGTTTGCTTTGCATGGGCAAGTTGTTGGAGCATTTAGATAAATGGCTGGTACTGGATGAGATTATACCATTCCTTCCACAAATACCTTCTAGAGAACCTGCTGTGCTGATGGGAATCTTGGGTATGTAATCCAATAGTTGACTTATGTTCAACTCACTGCTTGATCATTTTTAAAAAGTAAGTCTCTAGTAAATGGACTTTTTTGGCGATTGAAAATATAATAAAAGATTTCGTCCATGTTATTGCATGTCCCATTTTAAGAGATTAATTTTTACTTACTTTTTTATGTACTTTTAATAATTTGTGAAATGTATTGGCGTGAGGTGCCGGCAAAATAGAATATTACCTTCCTCAATACTAGGTGTCATAAAGGGCGACTGATGTACCGGAACCGACAGATGCCGGTACACCCACCATCAAATTTGCGTAACTTATATTTAAAATGCCCCGAGGTACCGGCAAAGAAGAATAGTACCTCCCCCTATTCAAGGTGACGTAAGAGGTGACTAAGGTACCAGAACCGATAGATGGCGGTATATCCATCGGAGACAATGCAGCTCAAACGCGAAAGCTGCGTTCTGCGATTGCCGACACGCTTGCCTAGCACGGCAATTATAAAATCCCCCCTTTCTTGGAGAAGCCTATGTCCAGCAGTCGACCCTCAGTGGCTAGTATGATGATGATGATGATATTTAACATTGATTGAGATTGCGGCAACGTCCCTATCGCAAAGCCACGCTCTGCCATTGCCACCACGCCTGTCCAGCGCGGTAATTATGGGCAAAATTTTTTGTGGAATTTATTGGGGAAATCTATATGTAAGACTGGATGTTCTATGGCTGCTATGATGATGATGATAATGATTATTACTTAAGTACCTTACACCAAAGACTAAATACACATCTTAAGACTAGGTGTTAAAACTAATTTATGTATGTAAAACCTTTTCAGGTATATATAAACTAGCACTGAGCCACAAGAAGTTGGGCATCACTAAAGAGGTGATGGCCACAAAGGTGCTTCCATTCCTCATCCCTCTGTGCGTGGAGAACGGTTTAACACTGAATCAGTTCAATGCTCTTATAACTCTTGTCAAACAAATGATATCTAAGGTGGAGACTGAACATAGAGCCAAGTTAGAACAGCTTAATTCCATACAAAATGAATCTAAGTAAGTATGTGTTGTTTTCTGTATTACAAGGAGGGTCGCTATGTACTATTGGATTTGTTAAAGTATCTTTTGGGATTTCTAAATATAAAACCTTTATTAATTTTTACATCTAAACTGTTTTAATACCACAATAGTGATTGCAACTCCTTTATTGATTCTTCCCTATTAGCACCAGATTTTGTTCATTACTTTAAATTTTGTTATTTATCTAAATTAATATTAGACTATTCCAATAAAATCCACTGTTCACCATTGCGAGTTCTGTCTACCTGTTTCTGAAGTTATTTACAGGAAGATAGACAAAAATATAATAATATTTTATATTTATAAGTCTTGTAAATTTGCATGCATTATATCAAAAGGTCATACAGTACCGGCACTGTAGAAAATAACCTCTCTGTATAAGCTGGTGTCGTCAGAGGTGACTAAGGTACCAGACTTGACAGATAGCGGTATCTCCATCCGAATCAGTATAGCTCAAATGCACAGGGCAGCGATGGGCAGCAGCTTTTATTTTTCGAAGCTGAGCTCTGCGATTATCTGCGAATAACACGCTTGCCCAGCGCGGAAAATATGGGCAAAATTCCCCCTTTCCTGGGAAGGCCTATGTCAGTGGACATCCAATGGCTGGTATGATAAATTAAAAAGTCAAAGAATGGCTTTTGGTGCATTGGTTTATACGCATGCACAATCGTAAAAGTAAAGAATCTTAAAGAATTGGTTTTTTTTGGTATCGGGATGGGTGATCCAAAATTATCTCTAGTTCACCAAAGAGGTGTTTTTGAAGATACTTCAAGCTTCAAAGTCTATAAAAATTTATATTTTTAAATCAAAACGAAATACATACGATTCTCATTCTTGAACTAATTTAATCGAATAATTTTATAACAATATTAAAACCAATTGATTATTTCAGAGTAATGGAACACGCTCTAACTTCAACATCGGAGAATCTAGTGGCCGCCCCCACGCCGCAAACTGACATTGACAAGATGTTCTCTGGACTAGGGTTGGACCCATTCGCATTTAACAATACCAAGCCACAAGCGAAGGTGGAGTCAGTGATGCCCACTGCAAGTAGTAATGCTACTTCTCTGAGTATTGAGGATAAACAAAGGTTGGTGCCTACTCAACCAAAATTCTATATACATACTAGTCGCTCCCTGCGGTTCTACTCACATAGTTCCCCGTAGTTCCCATAAGAAGAATAAATAATAAAAGTAGACTAGATCGTTTGATATAATCAGCCATTTAATGTACCGTTATAATTAGTCCAGCTGATTCAGAGATTAACTGGAACAAACAGACAAGCATTTAAAAAATATATTTTGTTTCTAAATATGGTATATGGCTTTCATATGCATTTAGTGTTAGTTAATGCTGTTAGCTTGGAATTATAAATAGACGCTTCAATTTAAATAATTCAATGAAATTTTTATAAACATAAGAAAATGTTATATGTGCAGAATTTGCATGCATAGTATTCTTTAAGTTACAATGTGTTGTAGTTTTTAACATAATTCAATCATATTTATTTGTCTGTTAAAATAGTTGTTATATGTTTTTTTTTTTTTTGAGTTGCTTCTTATTCTTATCTGGTTATAGTCAATTTGGCTGTATGTGATAAACATTTGTGTTTGTTCCGTGTCTGTGTATTAAATAATATTATGAACCCGAATTATATGATTCATTTATTAATTAATGCTTGGTTTTTTTATATTATAATAATCTTATATAGACATTTTGTTACACTGTGTCACGTTTGTCCGGGATGAACTTGTAAACTACGATACCAATATTTGGTTACTGTATACCGTTTGATTTAACTTGAGAGATAGGATAGTTTATATCTCAATTTAAAATCCCATTATCTCTTTCATGATAAATATATTATTAAAACTGGACAAGTCTGTTGGGTTAGATAGTAATGTATAAAGTAATATTAAATAAGATTACAGAAGTGTAACTTTGATTATTTTCTCTAAATTACAGAATAGCTCAACAACAGGAAACCAAGTTCACCCAGCCACCTATGCCAGCTGCTATACCTGCAGTCCCCAAACCGCCACAGAAAGCCGTCGACCTCACCAGCTCACTTCTGCAGTCCAACCTCAGCCAGCTGGCCCACAAACCCTTTCCTCAATCTCAAACCAAGGCGATAGCACCAAACTACAACATTGGTAATCAATCCAATCCAGCTTATATGCAAAGTCTGCCAAGCCAAAGTAGACCTTACAGCTATCAGAACATGAACACCACGGGTTTCGACAACCAGCTGGCGTTACCACCAAATACGGGGTGGAGCGGAGCGACTGCAGGAAATTTTAACAATAAATGGGCTAACAATCAGAACAATCAAACGAATATGAAGCAGGATTGGTCGGCTTTCGAATCTCTATTACCTACACAAAGCCCAAATAATAACCAGCCAGCTAATAATAATGTGAAAAAGTTAACAAGCAGCGAAATGATGGATCTCCTGAGTTGAATTGTGAAAGTGACTGTGTCGTTTCCATTTGTGCGTATATAGTAATGGATCATTCCAGTGTTATTTCAATCGTGAATGCACACAGTTAGTGTTAAGTGAGATTGGGGTTTGCTTGTGAATCCAAATTTTATTTTTGGAGAGGAGAAATTTTAAATGCCTAAGTAGGTATAATTTAATGACGAAGCAAGTGTTTTATGTATCGATACAAGTGTTTCATGTCTCGATGCAAGTTTGTTTATTTTTAACGTAATATATTTTTGGAAGATGAAACAAATTCGGATACACCTTTGATCACCATCATAGGGGTTATAATTAAAGCCCCTAATAATAAATACTAATGTATGTGATTGCATAATACAACCAATCTCTTGATTGTAGGCAAAACATTTAAATATATAAAAAGAGGTAAAATTATGTAACGAATTTAATATACTGACCTATAAAGTCAAGCCTAGTAATTAATATCATTTTTAATCATCTTTGGATTACAAAATAATCAGTTCATTTATTATCATTTCATCAAATAGATGTACATATTGTTAGCAAAATTATCCTTTAGTCATGCTTGTAAAAGTGTGTATGGTTCTTTCACATAAAATCTATTGTAGCCAATTATTTATAAAGATATGTACTCGGAGAAAGTTGCAGGTGGCCCCTAGATTGAAATTACTGCTTACTACTGGAACGATTTGTATCTGTAGTTGCACTTGTTGGAAATGCATTTTTAATGAGACTACAACAGCAAAACATTCTTAATAGGATTTTATCAATATGTATTAAATATGATTTATTATATCAAGTGTGCAATACTGCTAACTAAAGTGAGGGTAGTTAAAGCTCAGGTACTATGTGTAGAATTGACTGGACCAGAGCCGTTAAAGAAAGAAAAGAAAGTTATTGGTCGACCATATATTCATAAAAGCCTTTATAAAAAGTTGATTACAGCATTGCTAGTATGTATATCACTTTTACATTAAGTCAGTATATGGCGCCCAGTTTTTAAAGTACCTCTATATATAATTGTTTTTATTGAATTGTTTTGGATTATTTTGAACTACAAATATGATGATGAATTATTTTGTAAGGATTTATTTTTGTCTTGCACATTCCTAATATGTTTGCTTAAAATATCAGGGTATAGGCATTTGAAAATGATTTTATTTATTCGATTTTATATGAAATAATAAAATATATCTCTTAATAATATGATTTTGTTCGAATCTGAAGCAATTCCAAAACATTAATACATTTTGAACTGTCCAAATATCTATGTTATCATCAGATTCGTCCAAAATGATAATAATTATATTGTAAATACAAAATGATAGTTCTCAGGAACAGGTACTTATAAATAGGTTTACATGTTTGTCCATATAAATAATATCCAATGGATTACATTTTTATTTAGCGACTATTTATTGTATTAGAAACACTGATCTCTTATAAAATAATAATAAAAGGGAATATATTAGTTTTATTATTAAGTCATTAATCTTATATTCTAACTTATGGCAGCTACACTTGTAGGTAAATTAACAATTTGAAAATAATTTTTAAATGTCAATAATATTTACCTTGTAATTTAACAAGATAATAATTTCAATACTGGTAAATTGGACCCAGGTAATCCAATTCAATTTTTCATCTATAGCATATTTTTAAAAAAATACCCAAAATTTTAGACAGACCATTTTTTTAAAACTCGTTTGTTTGGTAGCTACCAAGGTGTCATTATAATCAAGTTGTATTTATAGCGGTTTCTACTGTATATTCAGGGACTATCAAAATTGATTCTGAAGTACGCTTACATGGTTGGCTAGATTAGACAGGGGTTGGACCACCAAGCGTCCAATTTTTTTTAAAATGGTACTAAGTACATAAATGATTTCTTCACTGATCAAATTAAATTACGATTACAAATAAAATTACGATTATAGTAGAAATTTACAAATCTGGCAACACTATACTTATAATCCGATACATCAAATTGCCTTATTAGTAGGAAAGTCCCTATTGTTGATTGACTCAGACGTCATAACCGATTCCAAGTCTTTCATTACCTCCTTTTCCTAAATGACATGCCGAAGAATACGAGCGCTGTAGAGATCTGCAGCGCGCTAGCTGTGAGGAAGCAAGTGGAGAACTGGTAGTTCCTCACCAGCGACCAGGTCAGGAGGAACGCGGCTACGATCAGGTTGGAGGCTGTGATGGTAGCCGTGGTGTCGAACTCGTTGAGGGTACTGTTGTACAGCGGCTGTTGCAAGATGCTGCTCGCTGCTGTCGCGAAACTGGCACACATACACCATACTACCAGGAACACTTTGCTGCTTAGTATGGTTATACCTGGAAATTAAAGTGTACAATCACTTTTCTCTTCTATGACTTCCTATCTACCTACCTAACCTGCTCACACGTCAATTCCAGCGTCACCGAAAAAGAAGGCGGGGCCTCTCATAGCTGAGAGGTCCGATGCCCGTAATCATCTGGCGCGCCCCGCGGCCGCGAGCGCGCGTGTGCCACGCTCGCGGGGCCTGAGCGGGAGCGGGGGCGCCTCTAAGAGGCTCGAGCGTCGGGGCAGGGACTGCACGCGTTCGTTGGCGAACGCGGTGTACCTACTGCTCTATTATAAGAGTGCATGTGCAGTGTTAGTGATCGAGTTGTGTCAATGAGAGAGCGGGGAGGGGCTGCGATTTTCGCTCGCTAAGGTCACGGTAGTACAACGGTCCCTCGGTATGGAAAAGAGACGGGTTCGAGTCCCGCCAGAGACATTTGATTTTTTTCTAGTAAATAACATCTTAAATATAATTCAGCGTTTTCTATTCATGAAGCATCTCAAAACATCAAGTTATCCTTAGTTTTTAATATGAATGTATTTTTATTACTCTTTCACGCCCTAATAACTGAACAGATCGAGATGGAATTTGACACTGAGAATAGACTCGTAGTTGGAATAACACATGGCAACTTTTATTCATTGTAGCGATAGTTGTGCTTCTGGCTTTGATATTTCTTGATTAAATCTGCTCGACTTATTGCATAGTTTAGCTGGCAAGGAGTGGTAGAGTTCTTCTCGGAATAACAAGAGCTCCTCGGGGATGAAGGGCTTGCAGACATAGTCGCGAGTGGAAACGTAGTTCATACATTGTACACAGTGGTCCAGGTATATGCGCAAATACGCGCTAAAATGTAAAAAGTTAAACTTATTACATTAGCGATAATTTGGCGGTTTGTACATAACCATCGACAATTCACACATCCCATAGTTTGGCAATCGGCATTAACCTTAAATTTTGGTTTCTAAAATGATTGTGATTTTTTGCTAGATTTGTATAGGTTCCTCTGTTGCTTTGTATACACAAGGCCCATAGACCATATTCAAATCTGTCATAATTTCAGAACAATTTGTTATAATATTGAAGCAATAATCTAAAAGATATATTTGATGCGCTGTACGCTAATCTTCATTAACAAGTAACTAAAAGGCCGTCAAGTGGATCAACTCACCGTAAAATCCCACAGCGCCCACCACACAGAAGGCGGCGCAAAGTCGAGACTTGGCGTTGATAGAGTCCGGCATCGCGATACACAGCATGATGAAACACAGCGCCGCTCCGTGGGCCACCGCTACCAACATTGCCACCTGTTACCAACAGAGTGAACCCATATTTACCAGGATTATCAGAGAAGATCTTGATAAGAGACTTCGTTAAAACTTTGTATTGTAAATATATATAAGTTTAGTTGTGTCAGATGGATGGATGGATGAATAACAATAATAAGTAAATGTTGCGATCAGACAAATACATATTTATTATATAACAACTTTCAATACATCCCTCTCTTGCTCTATTGCTGCACTACACGATCATTTACACTCAACAATTTTTTTCCGTAGAGCAGTACACCGCGTTCGCCGGCGAAAGCGTGCAGTCCATGCCTCAACGAGCGATAACCGGCAGCCCTAAAGCGGCCGCGCCCACTCTGTTCTCTTTTACAAAAAATACACTTTACTCCCCAACTTGGTCGGGTGCTCTGCGTCGAGCGCAGGCTCAGACCCCGCGACCACCGCGCGGGGGCCTGTACCCAGACGCGCGGTCGTCGCCTCGGGGCACGCAGGTGGCTCGCTCATTAGTGAGCGACTCCGCCCTCTTGTTCGGTGGCTCTGGAATAGACGTCTGCGTAGGAAAGCAATAGGTTCGTCCGGAAAAAAAATATAACACCTAGACACAGAACAAACACGAATATTCACCAAACATAAGGTTTGTTCGGGGTGGGGATCGAACCCACGACACTACACTTTGGCACACAAGATTACTACCATCTGCGCCATCGAGCCCGTCCACTCCGTTAAGATTGTGACCGTTGCTATTGTATTGTAGAAGCATGAAACCAGGGAGTTGTAATGTGGTTGAAATGAGATCTTTACGTTGTCGCCACCCACAATAACTCAATAAATAACACGTTACGTCACAAAATTTGCTTTGCGTTTTCAAACTTTCTCACGCTCTGTCTATAACAAGAACCCGTCACACACACAACTGTAGAGGCAGTGGCCTTGGAGTCCACTACCTAACCCTGCGAAAGAACACGTAAGCGGTAGTCAACTTTGACAACAGTAGTATTTGCGGAATGAAAATGAATGATTCCTTTATGAAAAGTGTAAGATCACTCAGACTGAAAGAGGTCTGTTAATATGGTATGAGAATGTAAAACGATTTGATGATTGAAGAAGTAGAATAAGGAAAGTGTCAGGCGAAGGTCTTCGCTTATGACCGTAGACCGACCTACAGTTGGTATGATGTCACCAGAATACTTACCGACCAAATGGTCATCGAAGTGTTTTGATCACCTAAAGAATTCTGCTCCCACATTTGAGTCGGGAAGAAGACGCTTAGGACCATAACAGAGAAGGTCGTGCACAGATGCAGCAACACGTATAGATAGAAGTTAATGTCCAGAAGCATATTGGCTATTGTTATCAGATTCTTCTTCATCGATGCTGTTCGTCTTAAAGTGCCCGCTGTAGGTTCTGTTGCGAAAACTACAGTATTCTGTGGAGTGTTTATGGTCGTTTCCCTATACAAAGGCTGAGGATTAGTATTGTCTATGCTTTCTAGTTCCTGGTACCCGTGCGAACGGTTATAGTTCATTATATCCATAGATCCGAAGTTGGAAGAAAACCGGTTTGGACCGGAATCGCTATCGGCGAACATGTTGCTAAAATCCGACGAAAATCTAGCCCCGCTGGTCGATGCGTTATCTCTTCTATCCCTATACTGGACGGTGGGATCAATAACTTCTTTGGCGTCTTTGTTTGATTTGAAAACTACGACATCATTAGCGTCTTCGTCTTGAGTTGTGCTTTCGGCGTTTTGGGCAGACGTTTGTGGTTGTAGGTCATTGGGACGGTTTTGATTGGAGAATATGACCTCGTCTTCGTCTTCAACGGCATCCCTGAGCATGTTATAAGTCGACCTTAAGACTCTCTCGATGTATATAGGCCGAGTATATGAGGCGAGGAATAGACAATTTTGCATTAGTATCGCGCCATATATCATCACTACTACATCACCATTGTAGAGAGTAAGGAGGTAACCAATAAGGAGAGGCATCAAGCAATTTCCTACTGAAGGCGCCATGCGGACCAGCCTTTGGGCTATGGTTAGTTTTTCTCGGAAGTAGTGGGTTATTATGACATCCGTTTGTTGTCCAGTCAAGGCACATCCAATACCTATAAATAAATTTATGCATTATATTCGCTAGATAATTATTTCAAATAATAATAATAATTCCTACAACATCTCATACATTGACCTGACTACGTGATAAATAGCTTAATACACTTGTGTTACTGACAATTTTAGACAACAAAGGAATCACAAATATACTACTCATATGTATATTTAACACCCAGACACAAAACAAACATACATATCATTACTTAGGAATTTACGAATTTGGTCCAATCAATTTTGGTCCCGTTCATAATTTTATTTAAAGTCAGCTGTTATTTTTTTTTCAATAAAATAAAGTATAAATATTTGTCCTGGGTGGATCGAACCCACGTTCTTTGGCGCACAAGATAGGATCACTAACATCTGCGCCAACGGGTCAAAATCTTATTTCGATGATTGAAACAAAGGGACCTTTGTGGCAACAATTACAGAAAGCAAAACTGATTGCAAATTACTAAATATAATTGCAAGCAAAGAAATATTTAAAAAGTTTGAGAAACAATGATGTATTATTAAGTTGAGAAGATATTAATAATTTAGTATTAATGTATTGGTTAATAGCTCTCATAACTTGTATTGTATCTATTCACATTTCTTGGCTTTGTTATGTAAAATCGGCGTCTAAGAGCCATAATATGTCACATGAGTCATAAAACTACAATAACTAAATCAATATAATTACCTGCAAAAATTCCCGCGAAAACACTCACTATGTGATCGTTACTATAAACATCTGTCGAGTAGCTAGATAACAAAACTCCTGCTACTGTAAGACAGAGTCCCGCTAAGGCCATAAAACGAGGCATGTTGAACAACTTCACCACTGCCCTACACCACGACTCCATAAGTAATTTGATTACAATCAGAATTACAGGCACTAACGCTAAATCCATATCCCATATCCTGAACTTTTCGCCTTCATCACGATCTTTGTAAGTTAATGAAGTTAATAAAATAAAGCCGTATAAAGTAAGGAGACTAGGGGCAGTTATATGATACAACGCTGCCGATGCAACTATCAACCAGCCGTATCCACCGTCAGGCGGAGTTGGACCGATTTCAGGGTGCGAGGCAACAACATTGTCCAAATGCAAATCTTCCACCCCGGCTCCTCGTCTTTCTATATCACTTGCACTTTGTTGTTCCCGGTTTTCCATGATTTTCACGCGATAAACAATAAAATCATGTCTAAAATGGATTACTAATCACTTATCTCTTGCAGAATGGGTGTGTTATCTTATCATTCTTACAGCGAGTAATCTCTTGCTCCATATTTTAAAATCACCGCCAACACAGGGTTGCCATAGCAATAAATAATTATTCGTTCATCTAATTTAATTCTTTATTAAAATATTGGTCCAAAAGGCAGTAATGATAAAAACTTTGTGTTTTGTTAGCATATAATTTACATAAAGATTAGTTTAGAAATAAGAAATTCAAACTTGAAAGATATCTGATGTCAATACCATGCAAGTTAATTTTTGAACGAATTTTGATTGGAGTATTACACCACCGTGTACAGAATACATGCCAGTTACCAGATCTAAAAAGAGAAGCCACTAGTTTTGCTTACTATAAGAACAAGACAAACAATCGTAACATTTTGAGAGTAGCATTTTTGTTTCTATAGTATATTCCAACATGAATTATTCTGATCGACATCAGTAAACGACGCTCCTATTGGAATAATTACAGAATTGTAATGATAAGTCTATGTAATTAACATTTAAGTACATCGATCCTACACATTTGTCATATTTTGTATACAAGTGAACTTAAAAAAATGTTTTTTTGTGTGTGAAAAATGGTGTTTTCTGATGTTCATGGTTCCATGAAGCTCGTGTATTTTAATTGCCCTAAATTAGTGATATGATTGCAAGGAACGTGCGTTATTCCAGGAGTAGATGGGAATGTGCTCATGGGTAATGCCGGTGAGCGAGTGTCGTGCAGTTAACGATGGAGACTGAATCTGTGAGATCGGAGTTGAGTAGCCGTTCCAGGCGAAATTCTAGGCACAGATCCCACACACATAGAAGTACTCGGTATGTTCAAGTGTTATTTCTTTTTAAGCATATTCTAGTTTCCAACCATACATTCATTCATACACATGCATAGTTACTCGAAAATTCGTTACTTTACTTACTTATTTATAAGAAAGGCTTCCCAGTCCATATATCCATATATAAATTATACCATATTAAATGAGTCATTACAGTATTCGATATAATAAGCAATTCATTGATCAGTAGTCTCTGTGTAAATTGTGTCAACTGCTCTCCCTATTTTAATATTACACCATTTCTATTCCAGAAGCTCAAAATCTCAAAGAAAGGATAGTGACAACACAATGGCCCCATTCCAAACTAGTGTAAATATTAACCCTGAAATAGGTAGGGATGGCCAAGAGGTCATTGAGGTTCAAATCTTGCCTCAAGACGAGAACTGGGGGGAAAACACTACAGCCGTCACAGGAAATACGTCAGAAGGTTCCCAATCTATGGAAGATGTTAGCAATTGGCCCATGGAGAATGACAGTGGCATAGGTTTTGTGTGTTCAAGGTATTTTGGGACCACAATAGCACTAGGTTTAGCATTTATCTCATTTGTAAGTCCGCTAGCAATGGTTGTGCTGCCAAAAATAGGCTTCTTTCCTGGTTTAACAGATAATATAGCTATACAGCCAAGCCAAAGGATACAGTTATTAGCTTGCACTGCTGAATGTAAAGGGATATTACTCTCCCTGGCATTTAAATTAGTTCTTCTTGCTATTGGTGTTTGGGCAGTGTTTTTGAGGCCACGTAATGCGATTCTACCCAGGATATTTGTGTTTCGTGCTGTCACTTTAGTTATTCTCGCTGTATGCATATTCTCATACTGGTTATTCTATATAGTGCAAATTACAGAAGCAACAAAAGCTCTGGCTGTTGGTGAAGACGCAATAGATTATAATTCATTAGTTTCTTATGTATCAAATTTTGCTGATACTCTACTTTTTATACACTATATTGCTGTTATATTGATGGAGATACGACATTTAGAGCCTGTTTATTACGTAAAGATTGTGAGAAGTCCAGATGGGGAGAGTAGATCATATCCTATTGGGCAGCTGAGCATCCAAAGAGCTGCCGTCTGGGTGTTACAGAAGTACTACACAGAGTTTCCAATATACAATCCTTATTTGGAGAAAATATCAATATCAAAATCTCAGAGGAAAGGGCAATCCAGCATCAAGTTCTACGAAGTCGACGGGTCCAATACCAACGCAACCTCAGGACAAGCCAGGTGAGTGATATAACAATTTTAATTTTATTTCATTATAAATTTATCTTTGACCAGGAAGTATTCACTACTCGTTCTGTTAGTTGGCTTTATCGATTTGAATAACCTTTCAGGTCGGGCGCGGGCTCGTGCGCGGGCAGCGCGGGGCGGCGCCGCGACTCGGGCTCCGCGCACAACGAGCGCTACTACGAGGAGGCCGAGCGCGAGCGGCGCGTGCGCAAGCGGCGCGCGCGCCTGCTGTCCGCCGCCGAGGACGCCTTCGCGCACGTGCGGCGCGTGCGCGTGTCCAGCGCCAACGGTCAGTTCGACACGCTCGCACACACGCAGTAGTCGGAGAGCGTGCACTCGCAGCTCGAATCCATTGAACCTCGATGACTTGGCTTCGGCTTATGCAGCGCAGATTATGATAAAAATTATAATGTTATACATTATACTAGCCTTCTATAGTCGTATAGCCAAAACGACAATAAGGGATGGGTAGCTTACCTTGCTTTTGTATGTGGCAGGAGGGGCCCTAGGCCCCCGTGAAGCGGCTCAAGCTGTGTTCCCGTCGCTGGCGCGCGCGCTACAAAAATACCTACGAGCCACACGGCAGCAGCCCCGGCACTCCGCCGACTCGGTAAGATTTATTGAATGTTTTTTTATTTGATGGTTATCAAAAATGTATTAGTTGTAATTATATATTTTCTCATAAATAGTTTCAGTGAAACTAGTCACTGGTACTATCAAATAGGCAAGTTATTCTCTACTAAAAAAAAACAAATACTTTGACATTCGTATGTACCGGGATCCTTTTATAATCTTGTATGTACGATTAAGAATTGTATAGCGTTGAGGGGCTTATTGACACTAGCATCTATTGGGGTTTGTGCGCATTTCAAGTTTGTGCCCGTTAGACGTAATTTACAATAATCGGCTCCGGATTTCTTGTTGTATTTGTTCAATTATTTTTGGAAGTTAATGTTTTGTTTTGCTTGTGATTGCAAGAAACACAGCGATCTTTTAAATGATGACGAGTGCGATGTGTCTTGGGAATTAATCCAATGGGAATTTATTTGTTAGACCGAAATATTAGCTACTTGGTAAAATAGTATCCCAGTAGTCCGATATGCCTCATAACTATTTTATTTTTACAGACCCTATTGCCGGCCCTATGTACCAATCTGACGTGAATTATTTCGACGAATGTTCACTTGTAAACAATTGGATATTGATCACACAGTTCCGTACGCTATAATTAAATACATTTCATAGTTCTACTGCACCCTGCAAAAGTCGGACCACCGAGATCCCACAAAATTATGAAAGAGCACGTAGATTTTATCATCTATCCAAGGTTTTATTGTCCATCTGTAGGTTCTAGCTCACCTAGCCCGTTGCCTCTCCCAAGACGCGTCACCACGCGCCTTCTTGGAACCATTCTTCGTCGAGGGTCCAGTCTTGTCCGCCGACCAGGAAACCAGGCCGATCCAGCGCTGGTCTCTAATATCTGACGAGCTCCTCGCCAGGCCTCTGGCCCACGACGTCGAGTTCCAACTGAGACAAGGTGACATATCCCTAATTTGCTCAATAAAGCAGCTGCCCAAGTTCAGCTTGACAGAGGAAGTAGTGGACCCGAAGAGCAACAGGTTCATCCTGCGGCTGAACAGCGAGACGTCCGTCTGACAGGAGGAGATTTTCTTCAGAGATGGGCACAGGCTGGTATGACATTTGGATTTCATCTAGTTGCCTGTGTCTTATAGTTAGGCAGTTGGCTAGTAAACTTACAATTTATGTATTTAGTCTTACAGGTTATGGTAACTGACAGTATTTATAGTGATGACTAGGTATTTCACTATATGGATTCCCACGGGAATTCTCGTTTTCTTAGAATCAAATGTATGCTAACCACAAGCCAAATTTCACAAAAACGGTTGTCCGGTCAAGGTATTTTGTACGCACAATGTCGGGTACACTGTTCCCGAGAGACAGCAAAAATCTAAAATATATCATATGTTAATAATATTAAAAGCTTTTTTCCAATAAACTGATGGTAAAGTGAAGTAACGCTTGTCTTGCAGAGACGTGGCTAATTACAAAATATACAGTACACACTCTAGTACTTAAATGAAAAGTAAGATGCTTGTTTTTAATATGTCTATCTGAATGATGTAATTTTTTTTTAATTCGCAGTCGGATTCAATGTCTATAATTAATTAAATACCATCTAAAAGTATGAGTATTAACTAATATTTATTGAAATAATATAATTTTGGTTTGGTTTATATATATATATTTTTAATACAATAATGTTAGACCCAGTCAGGCAAGAAGGATCCAGTTTGCAATATTGTAAATGTTTTAAGGAAGTTTTTGAATGAACACCATGGCTATAGATATATAATATTATCATTATTACATCATAAATATCCAAATCCTATCTAGAATATTAATTTTAATAAATGCATACCTTTTTATATTTATAATTAAACATATAATGTTTCGGTGAAATTTAAACACATCTCAGTGCAATTTAAAATTAGGAATCTCACACTAGTATACGTTTTTAAAACAAATGTAATCTGACAATCAAAAGACTCAACCTGCATTTAATTTTAATTAAGTTAATTTTTGACATAATTAGGTTAATTTTACACTGTGTACATTTTTGTGTCATAATTTATTAGTAAGTATGTACTATCACTATCTATTGTACATAAAATTGTTGCCATTTCGATTCTATAATACTGCAAGTTTTTTTGTAATGGCAAGGTTTTATGCTTAATGCCTTTTAATGGAATGAATTAAATATATATTTATATAATATACAAATCAATTCCGGTATTTGTACGCATACTTAGGCTAAGTACCATATCATAGGATAATTTTTATAGTATTTATTATTACATAAGAAATACATAGAGCTATTGCAGTGCAATACGCGTCTTACATATAGTTAATAGAATATGTTGTATCTTAAATCAAAGACAAATCAATACGCCAGAAATATGCTGGCATATTAGACAGTAAATTTTTATTAAGTGCGCAAACTGTAAGACTGCCTTTTATATATATAATTGTGTATGAAGAAAAGGTTGTGCATACGTGTTTACATCTAACGTCAACAGGTGTCGCTAAATTTACCAAAGATTGCTTCGGTCGAACACATATCGGGTGGAGAAGACTTGGAATCGGCGTTATGTAATCGGGTGGCCATGTTTATCATGCGGTCCTTGTCTTAAATGTAGGGTGAAGGTGGAATGGAGAATGATATTAGAATAAATTGATTCGTATGGAACCTTAATGCTCAAATTGCCTTTGTAAAATGCTTGTGCCTGCTTGATGTTAAGGTATTGTATATTTAATGTTTTTTCGATGGAGTTTTTATTGTCATTAAAACAGATATGGTGTTCAATTAGATATTCGTTTATTCGAGTGATATCTCTGTACAGTTATATACACGGACAAGATGATTCACGGATATATTATATATTAATTCGGAAGTGGTGAGTACGGAAGTATATTTTTTCCTGGAGGCAAATGTGTAGATGACAGTATTTATTGCCTTGTAAACGTATTTAGCTAATAGCAAACCATTTTTGTATCCACTATGCTATCTTTGGACCTTCAGAACTCTCCGGTGGGGGTCCCGAATTTTATATTTTACACATCTAGGCTAAATGTATTGTCATATCAGGAAGTTGGCAGCCCTGGTAGACTGAGGTCTATCAGGGAGAGATATATACATTTCAGTATTGCAGAAGTTCATTTCTAAATTTGCTAATTGTTTTACAATTACGAAGTAAATTTTATGTAAGTGCGGATTTGTTCTTCGTACTCTTAAAAATGATCAAATCAATCATTAAAGTTTGTATTGTTAAAATGTTTTCTTATTGTGTTATGGAAATCATAAACACTCAGACTCAAATAATATATTTTTTTAGACCGGGCATTGAACCCGTGACTGTTTGAAGCGGCCATCTTAACCACTGCACTATTATGGGTCAAATAATTTGCTTATATACCCTAATATGAGAAATTATATAATTAATTACATATTATTCTAGCCAGGCCTTGAGAAACTGCTTAAGTAAAGAAAATAATGTTAGAGACAGTGAACTTTTTCACACTGAGGTACAGTCGATAATACTCAAAATAAGCAATCTCAGCACAAAATGTTTGCCTACTTAGATACATGTTGCACAATTTTAATGTAATCAATTATATGTAAATGTAAAACATAAAATTTACACTTTTGTATTTTTTAAATATATTAAAGTGAATTTTGATATTTTGTTTCATTTAATATTAATAAATAGGAAGATACTAACCCGAGGTCACCCCAATTTAATAAAATATGTATATATTTAGGATATATTTAGTCTTATTTCAATAACTAGTAACAAATCTATTATATTATAAATTCGTGCTTCGCACCCAAAAGAGGTAAGTAAGCATAGACAATACTTTCCCTTTTAAAATTATGGACAAACACCTTTAATATATTATATATCACATCCTATAATAATTATTAACTAATAAACCACGGGTTTGCACGAGTCAGCACAGTATGTACATATTACAATATTTACTCGACATCCATACATAACAAACATCGTCATATCTTTTTTTTTTCTTAAACGCTTTCAAAATGCAACCTGCGGTTTCTTCTTACATTAAAAGGAATAAATATTGTGATCGCTAGTTTAAATCTAAAAATAACAAAAAAAAAATACATTTCTCACGATAACTGCTTTGTAGTTCACAAAACAGTTAAACAAACTACCAATTTATAACGTAAAATATTTTGTCTTGCCTCAGATACTTTGTGTTTTTTTTTTTACCACGATGGTCCCAAACCAAAACCCGCCACGATACCCCTGGCTTGGCCGGTAAGCGAGTAGTCAGTGTACATGCAGGTGACCTTTTAAAAACTTATTCCTCCCTTAAAGAAACCCATGGTCAAACAAATGTGCCCTCAACATTGGAGTTTATTCCATATTTATATGTAGAAGTAGAATAGAAAAATCATCATTCCAGTCATTGGAAGGCCACTGCTGGACATGGCCTCTCCAAGAAAGGAGGTTTTTTGCCCATAATTGTCACGCTGGGCAATTGCAGCGCACAGCTTTCGTAACAGGGACGTTGCTGTCCCTGTCCGCTGAGTGTATTGAGCTGCACTGTTTCATATGGATATACAGCTATCTGTCGGTTCTGGTACCTCAGAGGCGACCTCTTACGACACTTGGTATAGTGGGAGGTACTATTCTATTCTGACTCACCTCGGTACCTTACGAATTTTTTAGTATTTCTCTTTTAAGAAGTAAATTCATCTGAAACCGCTGTGCGCGATCATTAAGAGTATTAAATTGTATGTAGTATGTATGTATATCGCCTAGAAGTTACCTGTAACGTCTGACACGTTATGAATCTTCGTTAGATTTTCATTATCATCTATTTTTACTGACATACATGTGTTCGCTGTGTTACGCTTTGAAGAACGTATGGGCAGTTAAATTTACTAGGTAATATGACGTGATGGACGCATTACTGCGTAATCTTCAAGTCACAAGATAGATAAGCGCTAGTAATATCCTTGCGATGACACAAACTTCTAAAGGCGGCGGTGACGAACGAACTGACGCGAAGTCCTCTTATTATGACGTGTTAACGGACAAGCAACCCTTATCGGAAATCAACAGAAGTGTAAATATACTAAAATTCACTTGTGCGGCTGTGCATTGGTAAAACTGAGTACGCAGTGGTAGGTATATGGGCTGAGCGTATGCAGTTCCCCCGGGACAGGTACCGCGGTATGAAAACAAAGAACCACAATGCTACCGCAGCTAGAAGCGCGCACGCTGCGACCCCCGTTATTAAGAGGCCGGTGTGCCGCTCGCTGGGGATGAAACATACGAAGTACTTGCGGTCCAGCTCGAAGATCTTCGCGTTGTAGAATGGCTTTGGTGTGCCGCATCTGGGTTAGATGTAGAAGCGAGTGGTTAGAAGTAATTATGAAGGAATTCAGATTTTGAGTTGCAGCTTTTACCTACGTGTACACAGCAATAGATCTATCCACCAATTCATTGACCAGATTTGTCAAAACTTCGGTATCGATATCTGTATACATTCTCATAAGGTAGACCTCTTACACAAGTATATGCAAGAAGAAACTAACTACATGACCGACTAAATGACTGCCATATCATCGCAGGATTTAAATTCTAATCTATAAGGGTTAGAAACTTGAAATTTTCCATAGGGCTTCCTATTGTTACGGAAGAGAGCACCACAAAAGGATTGTGTGAAGTGCAAAGTTTGTATGAAACTGTTTTTTAAAATTTGCGAATGAATTTTAGTTTAAAGTTAAAAAAAACTTAATATATTGTATAGGTTAATCTATTTCTTTGTATACCTTTCAATAGAGAATGGTCTCTATATATTAGACGTAGATATGGAAATTAGTTTCTTTGGGGGAATCTCTTTTCCAAAAATAAAAAATCAAAAGCACTCTTTCTTTTACTCTATTGATGTACTCGTATAACGCAATGCTACTACCACAGCTAATCAAGCTATGAAATAAAAGAAAAACTTACCGCAAATGCTCATAGATATCCGGCTGTATTTGCAAATCCTTCAACCACACGATCTCGCAGTCGCACACCCACGGGTTGCCTTGCAGATCTAGCTCTGCCAGCTGGCCGAAAGGCTCCGCCAACTCTCGACTCAGTTTCATCAATCGGGAGTTCTTCAAAGACAATCTCCTTAAGGCGAAGTCGTCCGCATCCTCCAGCACTTCTGTACCAAACGCAGACGCGCTAAACTCCGTCAGATTCTTGTTCCTTTCCAATTCTAGCTCGACCAAACCGTGCAACGGCTCGAAGACAAACTCTGCCACTTCAGTGATACACAAATTGTTTAGTTTTAAAATTTTCAACGCTGGTAAATCCGAGAAATCCTCACCAGATAATTCCTCAATCGGATTATCTGACAGATCCAGGTATTCCAGCGTATACGGCACCTCGAAAATATCAGACAGATTGTTGTTTGACATGATAAGACGCCTCACATCGTACGCGTCCGAGAAAAAGTTGTCAGGCACCATATTTAGGCGCACTCCGCTGATACTCAAGTTTCTTATCTTGTGAGTTAATCCGAATCCGTGGCGATCAAAAAGATTTACGTCTTCCAAACTTCGTCCCACATCGTTATTGTCAAGGATAAGTTCGTTTAAATTCTTCAGATGATGAAACCCTAATTGTTCGGGCGTCGTAAATCTGTTATTCGCCAAGTTTAAATATTCTAGGTTATTGATGTCTTTGAATGCATTTTTGTCTATGTATTCCAGCTGATTATCACTCAAATCGAGTGTCCGTAGTTTTGGCAACAGGAGGACGCCACTGTGAATTTCCGCGATGGCATTGTTCACCAAAAACAGCTGCGCCAATGTTTTTGATTGTAAAATTGTGCAGCTCTGCAGCTTCGTGATGTTATTGAACGACAGATCTAACGAAAACACTATGCTCGGTAAAACAAAATCGGTGTTTAAAATGTCGGCGCCGCGGTAATTGTACGAACAGTCGACTCGGTCGCCTATATAATCTTGATCGTACTTGTGGTTTTCTTGGCACATGCAAAAACTGTCACGCGCACATATATCACTGTTCACTGCGCTGATTTGTGCCACCAGCGCCAGGAGAGCGAAGCGGTACATTTCGAACGATCGCTGGCTCGTGTGCCGATGTGTGTAATAGACTAATATGTAGCTGGCGTGAAATTGTTATCGGAGCTAGATAGTGCGCTATCATCGATAATCTATTTCTTTGTTGGTCAATTCGTTTTGTTTGCCGGCGTGTCTGTGAGTGTGGTGTGATAAACTTGATTGCGGTTGATGACACACATCGCGTTGTAAATATTTGCTCGTGCGATACGTCACGACGTTCACCTATGTACCTATTACGTGTTATAGATTTTTAATTACATATTTATATACGAATGTATATTTTGTAATACTTTGTAGATACAATTTGATGTATCTATTTAGCTAATGCATTTGTTTTCACACACAAACGTCACTCGAGGGCGCATCTAAGGTGGGAGCTTGGATTGAGTGGCCTCCTTTGGGGTCATTTGAACTATAAAGTCTGATTGAGTGAGATCGGCCGCACTTGTGCGGTTGGTGGTTGTTTTTACTAAATCTGGTTGACAAACAAGCATACAGTCAGTGATATAGTGAGCGTCTCTACAGCTTATAGACTCTCGTGATATCACAAGGATATCACTGACGCGTCGCCAACCTTGTGGCTTGAGGATATAACGCCACATTACCCAGTAATTCACTACCTATCTCGCCCTGCAATACTACCCTACTACGCCTTACCGGAAAATACCAATGCGAACACTGTTAGTTGGCGGTAGTAAGTGAGCGTGAGGTACCTATGCAGATGACCTTCTGTTTGGGGTCTGTCATGTAATCTACCTCTGGTACATTATATATTAGCTTTATGAAAAGAATGCGTGTATCGTGTTTGTAATTGGGGGGTAATAGTGAAAGAGCGAGAGAGTATGATAAGTATTTAAAGAAGTGAAGCTTTGGGGCGGGTGGTGGTGGTGAGGTCGTTCACCGGTCGGAATAGGACCGACGATCACTCAAGGTCCCTTAAGACTTATCGTAGCGATCATTCCAATGGCGCAATGGTAGTGATTTAATCTTGTATGCTAGGTTGTCCTGTGTCTGGGTGTTAAAAATATGTATTTAAGTATTATATATATTTGTGCTTCCTCTATTGTTCGATATTCGTAACACAAGTGCTTGCAGCAACTTACCACGGGGTCAGGTCGATATTTGAGATTTTGTAGTAATTGTGTAAATAATAATCATTATGTATATGGTTGCTCATTATTAACCAACAAAAATTTGTCGGGCCCGATAGCGCAGATGGTAGTGATCCTATCTTGTGCGCCAAGGGTCGTGGGTTCGATTCCCACCCAGAGCCAATATTTATATGAAAATATTTGTGTTTGTTCTGTATCTGGGTGTTAAGTATATGTATTTAAGTAGTATATTTGTGATTTCTCTATTTAAAGTAAATAATAAATAATTAAACGAATGAAATATTTATTAAATTATTATTTACTTCGACTCGCGCTATAGACAAATGACGGCTCTCGAGCCCAGGTTTGGTCTCAGAGGCGTCCTCGAGTGTCGAGTGTCGGTTCTGCTCCGACCCTTGTCGTGGGCCTCGCGGGAACATTCAGTTATAGGGTCATTTATAGATGCATGGCCTCGCCTATCCTTCTAATGGCGTTGGAATTGACGTCTGAGTAGGCCAGCTTTAGGTTCATCCTGAAAAGCCTGTCTTGGAAGGTTTTCAGGTGGCTGTGACCACAACCTTATTTAAGGGTTGGAACCACGACTGTCGTGGGTGGGTGGAGAAATTGGATTTATTAGGATTGACAAGGATGGACGATAAATCACAAATACAAAACGTGTTGTAAAATAATATATTTGAAGATTACAAGAGATTGACAATATAGCTTAACCTATTTCTACATCTTTATATATAAAAATTAAATGTCACGATGTTAGTCTGCGATGAATTTCTAAACTACTGAACCGATTTTAATATTTTCTTGTTTACTGGGTAGGTACAGTTTGATCAAACTAGAGAGATATGATAGTTTATATCTCAATTAAGACAAAACAACGTCTTTCGGGTCAGCTACATAGTATAATGTAACCCTTATCACTAAGGGTTGTATGAAAAATAGATAGCATATAAAATTTCATAAGAATGAAGAGGAGAGAAAAATGGTCAAGCCGTTTTGGTGGAGTCCGGTAACTAACACAGTCACGAGAATTTTATATATTATATAATGATATAAATAATTAACACGTTCAATACCCTTATATGCATTTAAATTATAACACACGTTATGAGACAAAAGATTCTGACCTATCATTAAGTTGAGACTTGGTAAAACGAGTGCCAAGTCCAACGGTTCGCGTCTCAAAAATGCTCGGTGTGATTAGTGGATCATTATCATAGCAGCTGTAGAGCGTTCATTGCTGGACATAGGTTTTCCTATGAGTTTGTTTTCAGTTCTAATCAGATCATCGGTCCCTTTGGTCAACGGCCTATGCCGCGCTTGCGCGAGGTCCTCAATGAAATGAATGAAAGGACTAACGCGAGTAAGGGAAGCGAGACAGGTATGCCAAGATCGTACCAAGTGGAGATTCAGCCTTTGCCTACCCTGATGGGACACATGCGTGATGTATTATTGTATTATATATTCTTTTAAGAAAAATGTCACAATGCAAAAATTACCCGTTTCGAGAGAATGTCACTTTAATGATTCTTTTGTTCATTTATACCTCCATCAAAAATTTTAAATCTGTAATAGTCAGATTGCTAAAATGTCATTTGTAAATAGCTTATTTATTTGGTAATTAATGGGTGTAAAATTAATTAAGAAAATTGTTTTTTTTTGTGATTATGTCATTTCGTGCCTAACATGTGTTGTAACACTTTTCTTGTCGGGAAGCGATATATTTTTTTAGATTAGATATATTTTCGCCATAGACTCTGATATCCTGGTTTGAATGTTCAGGGCAGAATCTTCGGACACCTCACTACGTACAATCCAGTACGATTTTAAGCACAATATAACAAAGAACGTACTGCTTGCGGGGTTGGCATTGAACGTGTTAATTTATAGTTAGAAACGACTGCGGGCCGCTTGCACGATGCTCTTGGCTGTTGGGTCCTCGTGCGCCTGCGAACAATTTGTGATATTACAATTAATATTCATTACTAGTTTAGGATCATTATCCTTGCTGGACATATGCTCCCCAAGAATGGAGCAAATTTGCCCAAATAGCTGGGCTGGATAGAAGCAATGAGCGCAGTTTCGCGGCGGGAATTCTGCTACCCATTCTCTCTCCATGGGGAGGCCTATAGCCAACAGTGGACTTTCAATGGCTGGTATGATTATTCTCTCGCTATTTCATTTCAGCTGCACTGTTTCGAGTGCATTTAATGCCGTGAAGTACTGGTAGAGTGGAATAGTACCTCCCCCTTTACCAGGTGTCGTAAGAGGCAAATGGAGTACCGTAATCGACAGATTTTTTCACAAACTAAACAAATTTAATTTTCAATGAGATATCTAAAATAATAAGTCAATTAAATATAGTATACTATTTAGTTCTATTACGCTGTTTGTCAAAACTGATTTAATATAAGGGTTATTTAAATACGGGTTGGAACATACAGACTAAAAAAGCGAAAATATATGAGATATTTTTTTACGATTGACATGAAGGCTGCTCTTTCTTTATTATTAGATTAAGTCAACAAACAAGCACACGGTCCTCATGATAAGCGTCACTGCAGCCTATAGACGTTCGTATCACAAGGATATCACTAGCGCATTGCCAACCTTGTGCAATGTGAGCACAGCTTTGCCGGCACAAATAGGGGGGAGTGAGGTACCAATGCAGACGACTTTTGTATGAGGTCTACCTCTAGTTAAGTTAAGCTAGACATTTTACACACATAATAATCACATATACTATATATATAATATACGTTTTAATAATCACATATTTATCGAAGTAGAAATTAAAGTTCACAACATAAAATCTCTGAAGAATTACTATATTGTTTATAAACAAGTATGTATTTGCAATACCAGGGGGCTCAAGTCCTCTCACCTTGATAACAATGGAGGTCCGGGGTCCGGTGTTCCACAGCTCGCCCTTCTCATCCACGAAGGCAGCCTCCACAGCCACGGTGTAGAGGCCGGCCGCGTTTACGCTCACCAGCTGTTGCGCGGAGAAGAAGTCGCGAACCGGTGTGACGGTTTGGACCGCGGTGAGCGCGGGCGGGATGTTTGACAGCTCCAACGACTGTGGCAGCACAGAGTTTCTATTATATTATTCTAATCATTGGGATAAATAAAATAAAGACATAATTGCGTGTCTCTGTAATAATGAAAGAATAATTTACAAAACGCATTTTCTTTACATTTCAAAAATTACATGAAGTTCATATATTCAACAAAATATAACTTTACCTGTAATAATGAAAGAAACAACATTTCAATCCTTAACTTCAGGTCTTTTTATAATTAAATTTAAATAAATCTTATTAATGTGAAACATATCATAATTATATTTTTTCATAAAATGTCACAACCGTCAGTCGTGATATCTAGTGGCCCTGTCAATAAAACGACTAAGACAAACTTAAGAAAAATATTAAATCGTAAATCAAAGAAGTTTTCTTTACATAGATAATAATTAAATATACAAATCTGTACATATAAAGGGAGAAGCTGCCTAATTGACTGATCAGCGCAGGGCCTAAACTATAAGGAATAGAAACTAGGAATTTTGCACAGAAGTTTCTTTTAGAACGTAGGGGAGCAGTCAGAAAGGATTTATGAAAATTTACCTACTAAAGGGGTATATGGGGGGAACAATGTCAGTATGAAAGCATGCGTTTCTGAAGTTATTCAAATGAAATTCAGTATTAAGGTTCTTCATTGAGAGTCATGAAACACGTAAAATATTTTTTGGAAAATCTTCCCCTAAGGAGGTGCAAAGCTTAGTATGAAAGTTTTACAACTTAACGCGAGAGAAACCGCGGAACGCAGCTAGTCTTTACATAGTTTCAAATAAAGTCTCTTGGGCTGTCTGTTTCCTTAGATCTTTTAAACTAATCACCGGATTTTAATGCAGTTTTCATCTTCATCTTTTTTTTTCGGACGAAGTTAATAGTGGACTACTCAGACTTCAATTCCAGCTCCAGTCGTTCAAGGATAGGTTAAGCTTGAGGTGTACCTTTAGAAATATTTACCTTTTCATTGCTTCGTGGGTGGGGAGTCGCCGTGACTGTTATCTGTACGCCTTTAACTTGACGCTGAGGTTGACGTTTGCTGGGAAGATAAAAAGTTTCTAACATAGAGTCGCATTAAATTTTGTCGCAGAAAGCGTTATATTCAGTTCACGATAAGAAAAATGTGGGTCCCAATTGTATTCCTTGCGGCACTCCTTTTTATTCAATTAGAAAAAATTAACGGTTTCAATGTTTAGATAGAATTTGATGGTTTAAAAATTTCTTCAGGATCATAAGATTGATCGGCATTTTTGTGGCGTACAGTACGGGAGAGCTTAAATAGCATATTGAGTCTTTTTAGACAGACTTGATAGTTTTATGTATGGGGACTATTATAAATAAATAAATAAACTCACAAAACTTCTCATACGTCGACCTGATTCCGAGATAAGTCGCTATAAGTACTTGAGTTACGGAAATAAGACGACAGAGGAATTTCAAATATAACACTTAAATACAATAAAATAACACCCAGACATATAACAAATATAAAAATTTACAATATCACATCATATGAATTTCGCTAACATTTACACCATCGAGTTAGTATTAGATTGTTAAAAGACGACCTGTGCAAGGACTGCAGGTAGGGTACAAGGCAGGGTACAGGGCAAGGTACAGGGCAGGGCACAGGGCAGGGTACAAGGCAGGGTACCGGGCAGGGTACAGGGCAGGGCACAGGGCAGAGTACAGGGCAGGGTACAGGGCAAGGTACAGGGCAGGGCACAGGACAGGGTATAGGGCAGGGCACAGGGCAGGGTATAAGGCAGGACACAGGGCAGAGTACAGGGCAGGGTACAGGGCAGGGTACAGGGCAGGGTACAGGGCAGGGTACAGGGCAAGGTACAGGGCAAGGTACAGGGCAGGGCACGAGACCGACCTGAGTGGCACCGCGGGCAGCACCACGCCCTCCAGCTTGAGCGCGAGGCGATGCGACAGCGGCAGCGTGTGCGCGTGCTCGGCGGGCGGCGCGCGCCACGCCGGCGTCAGCGACACGCGGCACAGCGCGCCGCCCGCGCGCCCCGAGCACACGCCGCGCGACCACACCGCGCCGCGCAGGCACGCACGCACAGCCGCCAGGATGGCCTCCGCGTGCTGTGCCCGCACATTGTTGATAGTTTAGTCGGCCGAACGGTTCCTGTAGTTTTCGGCCATTGGGCTCTTAAGTCGCAACCGCGGCCCTAATGTCCGAATATCTAATAATAATAAACCCGAAGAGCAGATTGGGATTCGTATGAAGCCAAAAACTTGATATATCACTTAAAATTATCATCATATAAACTATAGAATGTCAACTGCTGGACAAGGGCCACCCCAACAGGGAATTTTACCTATAATTGCCGTAGAGCGTTGCTTCGCGACGAGAATGCTACTGCCTAATCCCCCACTATTTAAACTACGATGTTCGGGTTCAATATATGACTATCATCGGTTCCGGTACCTTACAGTCGCCTTTTACGACATCTATTCTACTCATAAGACATTTAGTGATAAGAAGATGGGTGCGAGCACTGAGCCCTGAGGTACTCCGGTTCGGAACAAGTGGGTTGACGACCGCGATCCTACGGCGCGATAGTGAAAGTAACGGTATGATAAAACAATTAGTTTATTTGAAATAACTGTAGCTTATTAATTAGACCGTAATGCCCGATTATGTCAAAAACCTTTGCTATATCAAAGGAGAAATATATATAAGGATAGTACAAGCCAGTAATATCAACACCGACGATTGAAATGTGTGACGTGGTAGTTATGCATGTATCGGTTTAGATAATTGTATTGTTGTAACATACACTCATTTGCAAAAAAAAAAAACGGGCACCTAAGCAATGAACCATTTCAAATGTTACTATTGGTTTGTTTGATATAATTATAGGTAGATTTATTTTCACAATACTCGTTTTCTTCAGTATAATCATAAAAAACTTATAAAATTTATGGGTTTTAATGCTAAAATTTACTCGTAGAGTATGCTCGCTAGTAGTCCATATGCTCGTGAAGTAAAGTTAACAAAGATTTTTGTTTGTTTTTTCTTTATTCAAGTAAAAGCATCTAAATGTTTAGTATCGAGTGTGACCCCCTCTAGCTTAAATTACCGCTTGAATTCGTCTGGGTATGCTAGCGAGGATATCCCGGATACTTGCTTGCGGAATACGTTTCCACTCCGCGGTAATCACATTCTTCAGCTCTCTGATGGTCTGCGGAGCCGGTTGTACTGATCTCACGCGTCGTTTCAGAACGTCCCAGACATGCTCTATAGGATTGAGGTCGGGACTCCGAGCTGGCCAATCCAAACGACGAATGCCGACCTCTTGCACATACGCTTCCACATCGCCAGACCGGTGAGCGCGAGCGTTGTCGTCCATAAAAATTTAGTCTTCGCCTAAAGTGGCCAATGCGGGTTTTGCATGAGGAATTAGAACTTCCGTTATTTATCGATGTCCAGTCAGTGAGCCGTTTTCAATGAAGACTAACTCTGTATGATCCATTGAATTTATTCCTGCTCAAAACATAACAGAGCCTCCACCATAAGGTGTGATTTCTTCAAAACAAGCCTCTGCAAAGCATTCTCCTCATCTCCGTAGCACTCGCCGAAGTCGATCTTCACCGAACAGAGATATTCTGGCTTCATCGGAGAACAATACCCTACTCCAGTCTTCTTGAGTCCATGACTCACAATTTCGAGCAAATCTGAGCCTGGCAACTCTGTGTTCACAGAGTAACTTAGGGCCGCGGGCCGGGCGATGACTGCGTATTTTGGCCGCGAGAAGCCTCCTCCTGACCGTCCATAGACTAATATGCACTTTCTTACTCCTTCGAGGATGTTCTTAAGGTCCACATACGAAGACTTGCGATTTCTCAAGGCGCGACTCACAAGAAAACGATCATCCCGTGGTTGGGTTCATGGTTTTCTTCCAGAACCAGGCCTTCTCTCGACGGAATCAGTGCCTTGAGACCGCTGCCAAGTCCTTTGAACCGTCGAGCGACTCACACTTAGCCTATGAGCTACGAAGCATTGGCTGCAACCCTCATCGAGCAGCGCAATAATTTTTATAGCTTTTACCACTTTCTCTAACATTATTGAGACCGCTTAACAGCAATAAATGATGCTTTGACAATTAAGAATATGAAATAAATTCATAAAAATTGACTAAAAGTTATGAAGCACCAAAAATGTAGGATAAAAGTGTTTTCGAAGCATTAAACGAAAATTTGAATTTAAAACGTACTGTTTTAAACACCACGGCATTTTTAAAACCGGCCAGTAACATGTACAAATGATTGAAATCATTTTGGTACCGTATTTTTTTAAAGAAGAATTAAAATCAAAACCTCCCGTTTATTTTTGCAAATGAGTGTATATCACCTTAGAAATATGCAGTTGAAGAGAATATGCAAATGAGATAACTAGGTAGTATTTTGAGCCCGCAAATCTAATAGGTACATTGTATCAATAAGTTACTAATAGACATAAGAACCAAAACTAAAACAATAGCTATGGAATTACATATCATGTTATAAATAAGTCAGTTTTAATATCGCAAATGAAATCAAAATGTCATTGTCACAATATTAATTATATTACATTTGATGAATCCTGAACAAAGAATGAAATTGTCACTTACCCTGTGTGTGATACCAGCCCCAGTAGTGGGGTTGTCAAACAGCTTAGTAGATATCTTAGCTAGAGCCACGCCGGGAGAGAGCGCTATCATCTCCTCTAAGGAAATGGGTTTTATCTCCTTATTAACAGTCTCGTTGGGCCTCTCTTGTTGGTTCGACGTGATCCTGTCCAGGAATTGCGCTAGCTGCGCATACGTGTGCTGCTGACTGGGGTTCCGGTTCAGAAAAAGTATCATAAAATGCTACAAGATGATCATATCTGGGTATTGACGATGAAATAGTTGTAAAATTTATTATTATAAAAATTATTTATTTCTATCGTTCGTTAGGTTAAAACTTCCATACTAACTTCGCTCCCCCATTTTACCCCCTTAAGGGATGATTTTCAATAAAATATTTTAAACCAACTTTAAAACAGTAATATTTCATACTAACTTCGATTCCCCTTTTGCCCATTAAAGGGGTGAATATACAAAAATCCTTTCTTAGTCTTCCCCTTCGCTATAGAAGCAACCCCTGCGCAATATATCAAGATTTAGAATCTGTAAATTATTATAGATTAGTCCTTGCGTTGATATGTCAATCATTCAGTTAGTCAGACTGCCAGTCAGATTTTATTAAAGATTATTTATATTTCCTAGATCTAACGACTTGGTTCGCGTGGGTCTTACCTCATTTACATACCTGCGATAACTATCATGGGACCAAAAAGTAGCTAAATCTTTTCTGTGGATTCAACGCTATCCACACAAAATGTCACTAAATTTTAATCGCAATTTAAGCCATATAAGCGTCACGAACAGTCACATAGTCGTATTTATATTTAAGAATTCACTAAAAGTATTGTGTATGGGTGGAAAGGCAAAAAGTACATAATTTTTTAAAAAACTGTACAGTAGTATACACTAAAAAGACTAGTCTTCATTCAAAGACAAAGGATACATCTGCAGGTGCCGCAGCGTGGACTCGTCGGCGTGGAAGGCGGTGCGCGCGATAGAAGCGTACCGCTGGCTCACCGCCGACACCGCGCGCGCCGCCTTGCGGATCGAACTTGCGCACGCGCCGGCCTTGGCGGCGGGGTCGCGGGCGGCCTGCGGGGGGGCGGGCGAGTCAGCGACTCTCGTAGCACTGCTAGTCGGTTGGAAGGGGGCGGTAGGGGGTTCTCTACTCCTCTCCGAACGATCAGAGCTTGAGTCAAACTAAATATCGGCTATATAAGCTGCGTAGTCGTATCTACATTTCTCCGGGTATATAGTAGTTTTTTTAATAATTGTAGCAGCAAGAAAGGGGGGATTTGCCCATAATTGCCGCGCTGGGCAAGCTGGGCAGGTAATTTGGGCTAAACCCCCTTCTTGCATTCGAGCTACACCGTTTCAAGTGGATATACATCCTCGTCTT